>LNKV01000058.1:78207-231010 GCA_001465935.1 Clarireedia homoeocarpa | reverse complement strand
AAAGTTTCTTTTTATAAATATATATATAAATTATTATATATAATAAATATTTTTACTTTTAATATATATTTTTTTATTTAATTTATAAAAAAATAAATATTTCTTTATATTATATTTTTTTCTATAATTATATAATTCTTTTCTTTATAATTAAAAAAAAAGTTTAATTTAAAAAAACTAATATTTTATAAATATTATTTTAAATTTATATAATTAAAATCTAATATATAATTAAACGTTAAAATTAAATTTAATAAAATATTAATATTAATATTATTTTATTATTAATCTTGATTATATATATTTAATAGATTATTAAATATAGTTTTAATATTTTTTATTATAAATATAAAGATATTTTTAAAAAATTATATTTATATTAAAATTATTAAAAAATATATTAAATATTATATTATAAGAGATTTCTTTTATAATTTATATAATTTATATATTATAGAAATCTTTATTTAGTTCTCTAATATTCTCGAATTATTAAATTTAAAATTATATAGTTTTTTAAAAAACTTTTTAAAAAAAAATTAAGAAAAAGTTTTTTTTAATTATTAAATTAAATTTCTTTAATATAATAATAAAATTAATCTTTGAAATTAATTATTTTAATAATATTAATAAAAGTTCTAATAATTATAAATATTTTAAAAATATAATAAATTCGATATTTTTAATAAATAAAGTAATTAATTATAATATAAATAATATAAAGTATTTACTAATAATATATTTAATAATAATTTTAATTTTATTTATAATATTTATAATATATTTATAATTTATTTAATAAAGATAATTTAAATAATAAATAGTTTAAATAATAAAAAAATTATAAGAAAATAAAGTAGAAAATAATTTATTTATAAATATTAAATAATAATAATAAATAAAGTTAATAGTTTTTTAAATTTTAAAGAAAGAAGTTTATAAATATATAATAAAAGTATTTTAAATAAATATAATAATAAATTTAAATTTTAATAATAATATATTATAAATAAAAGATTATATTATTCTTAGAATTAATAATTAGAAAACTAAAAGAGTTAAAAAATTTTAAAAGTTTATATATATATAAAAGTTATATAAATTATATATTTAAAATATATATATACTAAATATACTAAAGTATTTACTTTATTATTAAGTAATTTAAAAAAGTATAATATATTAGTATTATTAATTCTAATAATAATAATATCTAGATTATTATATTAATAAAATTAAATATTATATTCTATTAAATATTAAATAATAAATATTAAAAAGATTGATTTTAATATTAAATCTTTTTAATAAATTATAGAAAGTTATAATTAATATATTAAAAAGAAATTATTAAATTATTAAAATCGATTTAAAATAATAATAATAGATTATTTTAAACTTTTTATATTTAAAAAGAAGATAAATAATAAATTATATTTAATTATTAAAATCGAAGTAATATAATATATAAAGAATTAAAATAAAAAAAAAGTTAATATTAGATTTATTAAAAAAAAGAAATTATAATCTAAATTAATTTGAATTATAATTTATATAAACCTTACTTTATTATTTAATTAAAAATAAAAAGTAATAAATAATAATAATAATTTAAATCTAAAGATTAAAAAGTATAATATAATAATTTAATAGTAATTTATAATTAAATATTAAATTAATTAAAATACTTTTTAAATTAATAATATTATTTAAAAAATCTTTATATTATATATTTATAAAAATACAAAATATATAAATTATAATATATATTATTATATTTAAAAAGATAATAATAAAAATAATAATATTTAATAAATAAAATAAAAAATATAAATTAAAATAATAATTATTAAAATTAATAATATTATTTTATTAATTTTACTTTATAATTAGATTATTAAATAATTAGTAAAATATAATATAATAAAATTAAAAAAAAGTAATAAGAAGATTATAAATTTAATAAATATAATTATAATTATAATTATTTTTATTTTTACTTTTACTTTTATTTCTATATTTATAATTATATTTAATTAATTTAATTATCTTCTATATTAATAATTATATCCACTTTAATATTTATATTAACTACTTTATTTAATTTATTTTTTATTATTTTAATAATATATATTTTTTTAATTATAAATTTAATTATAAACTTAATAACTTTTATTATATCTTTCTTCAACTTTATTATTATTATTTTGAAATAAAAGTAATAATAATAATTAGTTTATAAATTAAAAGAAATATTTATAATATTAATAAATTATTATTAAAGCGATTAATAAAATTAGTTTAGAATTTATTAAATTTAAATATTTATAAAAAATTAATTAATTAAAAAATATTTTTTATAAAATTATAATAAATTTAAAGAGGAATTTAAAAATATTTAAAATATTTAAAAAAAAAGAAGAAATAAAAGAAAATATAAGAATTAAAAGTTTAAATAAAATTAATTAAATTTATATATAAAGAAAGATATTAAAAAGAAAATTAATAAATTTAAAATAAGAATTTATATTTATTATTATATAAATATTTATTATTATTATATTTAACTTTTTTCAAACTTCTTTAATTTTAATATTATAAAAATAAATTTAAGTTTATTATTTTATTATTATATTTATATTATTTTTTCGAACTATTTATTTTAAAAACTTTTAATAATTATCAAACTAGTTTTTTTTTATATAATAATAATATCGAATAAAAATTTTAAAATTTTAAAAGTTTTTTTTATTAGATTTAAATTAAAAGAATAAAGTAATAAATATTAAATTAAAATACTTTTTTATAAATAAATAATTTTAATCTTTTATATAATTATATAATAGATTAATATATTATTTATTATTATAATTAAATAAAGTTATAAATATAAATTATATAAAAAAAATAATATATTAATTATAAAAATTAAAAAGATATTTATTATATAATTTTTTTAAAAGTTATTAATATAATATAATTATTAATTATATATATTAATAATATAAAAATCTTTTTTTTACTTTATAATTACTTATATATAATTACTTTATTTTTATATTTTAAATATTTATAATCTTAATCTTTTATATATTTATTATTATTAGATTTATTAATTAATATAATCTAATTAAAATATAAAAACTAAATATTATATATATAAATTATTTAAAGTTTTATATTTCTTTAAAATATTATTACTTTTAAATATTTTCTAGTATATATAATTTTCTTTAAAACTAAGTTAATAATAGTTTAATAGATATTTATATTATAAATCTTTTTTAAAAAATTCTAAATTTTATTTTAATATAATTATAATATTTTATTTAAAAAGTATATAATCGAAATATCTATTTTTAAAATAATAATTTTAATCTAATTATTAATATAAGATTAAAAGTTTATTTTTAATATTAATTGTTTTTTATAATAATAAATTATAATTATTAAAGTTTTAAATTTAACTACTAGTTACTTAATAAAATAATAATCGATTTTAATACTATTTTTTAAAAATATATTTTTAATTTATATAATAATATTTTCTTTAAATTAAAAAGCTATTTCTATTTAATAGTAAATTAATAAATAAAAGACTTATATATTCTCTTTAATTTAAACTACTTATTAATAGATTCTAATAAATAGTTATTAAGTTATTATATTTATTAATAAAATTATAATTTATTAAATAGAGATATAAATATAAAAAGTGGAAGTAATTAAAAAATTATTTTTTTAAGCTAGTTATACTTATAGTTATAATATAATATATTAACAACTTTATTTAAATCACTTCTATTTCTAATATACTTAATACTTAATCTTTAAGTTATTAATATAAGGGAATATATAAGTTAATTAATCATCTTCTGATTAGTTCATAACCTGCTCTCTGTCTGATACAGTACAGTAAGTACAGTGCAGTAGCTATATATTTTTTTTTTAAAAAAAAAACACACCCCAGCCCAGTCCAGCGAATGACTTCTGTAGCTGAGATAGTAAATAAATATCTCCGTTAGTTGGTCGGTCGCTCAGTTAGTCATTTATATATACATATATTCCGTTTCGGTCAATAAAACCTATTTGTCCCTATCTCATTATATCGTATCGTATCGTATCGTATCATTCCCAGGTTCCTGTTGTTCCATCCATCTATTTATTCATCCCTCTAAGTAAATAAGAGAAAGTTCTCAATCCCAATCCCAATCATAAACGGCGTTTAGGTATAAGTATCCTGGAGAAAGTAGAGTTAATTACTTCTTCGTACCTCCTCCTCGTCGGAAACACAATGCTTTTGTTCTGCTTCCACTTGTACAATACATCGCACATTCTTACCGCACTATACCCCCTCATCTCGAAACATCACTAATCGGACTCACCACCCCACTTCCACTTCCACTAACACTACCACTTCCTCCTTCCCCCGAACCTATACTTCCCCCTCCTCCACCAAGCAACTCCCTAATTCTCCACTCCGCCTCCCTCACCGCCGCACTCTCGTCTCTCCTCGCCATCGGACTTCTGAACCTTCCTGGCCCGAGTCCCCCCTGCCCGTTCATCTGCTGTGCGTAGCCCTGCACCTGTCCCTGCCCCTGCCTATTCATCCCCTCTACATATTCAAACGGCGGCGGGGGCATGGGCATATGCTCGTACGAAAGCGCAGTCGAAGACGGGATCTCCGAGACGTCTGTTCTGGCGGTGGTGGCGGTTTGGATAGTTTTCTCATCCGAGGTGTAGGTTTGTGATTTCGGGCGCGGAGCAGCACGCGGAGCCGGTGTTGGTATTGTGGGAGTTTGCTGCGGCTGCGGCTGCGGCTGCGGCTGCGGCTGCTGGGCGAGGGGTTTAGAGGGATAGGGGTGAGGAGAAGGAGAAGGGTTCCGGGAGGAGGAGGTGGGGAAGGGACCGGTGGCTGTGAAACCAACTTGGCGGGCGGGGGGAGGTGGTAAATGAGATGTTGGGGGTGGGTAGGGAGGTTGATGAGGAAGAGTAGAGGGGATGAGGATGGGTGTGTGGGAGGAGGTACTTGTATTTCTATTCGCATTCCCATTCGCGTTCGCGTTTGTGGCGAACTTGGGCATAGAAACCGGATTAGAATTCTGGATCGAGGGATTTTCGTAACCAGGGAGTTCAGCGACGCTACGACGGGGACGTTTGGCTTTGAGCCGGGACCAGAAATGATTGCGTTTGTTCTTGAGAGTGGAGTTGTCGACCCATGTGTTGGGATGTGTGGGCGGGGGTGGGAAGAAGGGCAGGATGGAGCTCGAGGAGGTGGTGGAGGGTTTGTCTTTGATGGAGGGGGGATGCGGGTTCTTGCGTCGATGGCGGATGTAAAAGAAGATGAGGAGGCCGAGGAGAAGGGCTACGCCGAGGGAGACTGGGATGGCGATGATGACTTTTTTGTGGGCGGATTGGGTGGAGGGGGCGGGGGTGGTTGTTTGAGGGAGGGGTTCAGGGGAGATTGTTGGGGTGGGTGTTGAGGTGGCTGATGGTGTGGTTGGAGCTGACGTTGACGTTGAGGGTATAGCTGAAGTTGTTGTGGCGCTGAAGGAAGCGGAAGGGGTCAACGGTATATTTGTGACGGCCGCTCCATGCGTTGGGTTCCCAATCGCGCCAGAAGAGGTTATTTGGGCCAATGACAAAGATAATACTACACGCATGTTGAATGATACTTGATCTTCTGACTCCATTCTTATGACCGAATCTGGGCCATCCGTAGAATCACAAACGGCATTTGCAGCCACGATCGAAGGAATGAAGTCGGCACCGGTCATATTAGTCAACGAAAAGCGAGGAGAGTAATTCGTGAGAACAGGGACAGAAGTTGATGGATATTTGGAGCTGTTTATCGGGTTCGACTGGATGCCGAAGAAACTAAAATCGATCAGCATGACATAGAAGGTAGAGAGTGCAGGTCTCTTACTAAGAGTTTGTTGCATTAGGTCCTAGACTTGCGTCCAAGTGTATAGTTATATTGTTTGATCCGATGGGAACTGCCCATTCATTCAACGTTGTCTGTCGACGTACATTAGTGAATTATTCGATTCCTACCAAGGCCAACAATATGTGGAGAGACAACTCAAAGACGACATACCATAACATTATTACTTCCTGTATATAAAACCAACAAATGACTAGCCATTTCACCAATCAACAATCCATCTCCATCTTCTTTCCACCAGAGAGTGACGTCCCCGGAGCCTAGTAGGGCCCCGGCAACTGGCCATGTAAAGGCTATATCTGCATTGCTGAAACAGAACCAGACGCAAAACAGGAAGAGCAAGACCAAATGTCGCATTTTCAGGTGATATACTTTTTAGACTTAACTAGACGCATCTTCCTCGATAGAAAGATCAAACGAATCATGCGCAAGGAGCGTAGAACATCATCGAGGGAAGAGGAAGAAACAAGAACAAGACCAAAAAGTGACCTCACGACGCACAAGGGGATAGGATCCTTCTTATTATAACACAAATGCAGGCAACACATATATATATCACTCCATGCAACTTTGAGAATGTATATTTATGCAATAAGGGAAACCAAGAGAGGCACATTCAAATTGAAATACCACCCACACCAAGTAAGAAAACTACATAGGAATTGTACCGACTGGGAAGGCAGTAGTGTAAGAAAACTCAAATGGTCCTTTACATTATCCGGGGAACGAAAGGTACTGTTAGCCCTTGCATACATTTTGAGCACTGACAGAAGCTGTGCCGCGAGTCCTCGTCAATTCTGCCATCGCTGATTCGTCCGAACGGCGAAACTGCGCCTCTTCCCGCCGCTACAGTAGGTGGGTAAGATTTGTGCTGCAGAATTATGCGGTGCATGGATACAGTAAGAATGACCAAATGGAGGGTTTTGGGACTGAAAAAAGTTGATCGGCCGTTGCTTTGAGAAGTGACCGGAGTTTTTGGTTTGTCAAAAAATCCTGTAGATGTTCTCAACACCGGAGCTCTTTTGAGGTCTCGTTTCTTGCTATTCTTGATTCTTTACGTACCCAATCGCACTTCTTTACGAGTCCTGCATGTATGCGCTAGAATCCGTATATACTGGAACTCATCACTCGATAGCCAACGTGAAAAAGAAAGGAAAGGCGAAACCAGCGAAAAAACGTCAACCGCAAAATTGGCCAAAAGCGAAGAAGGATTAGCAAAATGGCGTCTGCACTGCAACCCCCTTTCCCCATCCCAGGGACCTCCCAATCCTTCGCTGCAACACGCATTGAATTATGAATTTCGCTTTTTCCCCCTCCAATGTGCACCGCACCGTACGTACGTAGCACGATAACCGGAAGCGAGCCCTGACGGCCGTGGTGCAGTAAGTACCTGTCATCTTCTCACTCCCTCACTGCATCGCAGCAGTCAGACACGGAAGGAGAGAAAACCTAGGGCGCTGGACGCGCAAGACCATCCACCCACCACGTGGGGTGACATGCATGTACGCGGGAAATTTGGTTTCATGGCTGGCTTAGTCGTGCGTCGACGAACGGAATGATACTCGTAGAGAGAAAGAATAAATAGAATCGAATAGCATAGAATGGCAAGAGAAGGGGCTGATCACTGCGCCATTCGAGCTGTGGTGCTCTCTCCATTGTTTTGTGTGAGGGTAACTATGTGAAAGAAACCAATCATGCTGCCTACTGTGACTTACCGTCAACTACATGGAGAAGATGTGCAGTCATGGCAGTCTCCGGAGTTCCTCGGCTAGGTACAGTACCTGGTGCGTGACTGGCTGGCTGGATAGGGAAGGTTGCTACCTACCGCTCGACAGGGGAAAAGTACATGTAGCGAGGGACGAGAGAGCTAGAGTACTGTATTTCTTTCGCCACTTTGGACAACTTATGCAATGTCGACCGGAAAATCCCTTCTTGCCACGAGATGTATCTGCAGATCTGTGTTTGTGATGAAGCAGGATATGCACGTTATGTTTCAACTGTTTTTGGGCACGGTTCTGGCGTTCAAAGGGAAGGAGGGAAGAAAAGAGTGGGTAAACTCGGGGCGGTTATTACCCACGTGGAAAGTTTCTCGGCATCGCAGACAATGAAATACCGAAAGTTTTGCGGTTGGCGATAGATTGTGTAGCGTACGAGTGTATGTTCCTGGATCCGTGTGGCTCAATAGTACGATATTGTAAGTGTCAAACATCTAAGCTGAGATTAAAAAAGAACAATAGTTCAAAATAATTCAGATGTCCCGTTGTGGCAATTCTAGAATATTGACCTCCATATCCCCAATATCGCAACCCTAACTTATTTGAAGAAACAAGACCCCAGCCACATCGTCACTAACTTCATCTCACCCCCACTATTGCTTACCTACTACTACCTACTAGTCTTCCAAAGCCTAGTAGCCACGCCTATCAAACCGCATATCGAACTTATCCCAGTAAAGACAATCACAAGTCCATACTCCGTACCATAACCACCTACCGCACTGTGCCAACCACCATAGCTGACGAGTATTTCGCTCACGGGTCCACAAACCACACTTCCTACTCCTCGACCGGCGCTGAACAAGCCCATCAGCACGCCGAATCCGGCATTCTGGTCGCGGCGCTGGACTTCTCGAATCATGCCCGCCCAGATGGCACTCCATCCCCCTGCGAAGATACCGTACATGATAGTGAAGATTATGAGGGAGGGAAGGGAGGTTGATAGACCCCAGAGTAAGAGGACAGGGATAGTGGTTAGGATTGATGAGAGCATGATGACGCTGGAGATGTGCCAGGTGTCGGTGAGATGCCCGAGAGCGATGGCGCCGACGACAGAAAATGAGTTCAGGAGGGCAATGAGCAGTATGCCGATGGTGGGGGAATAATGTAGAGAGGAGGCGTAAGACGGTAAGTAAATAGATGGCGAGAAAAAGCCTAGTGACGTGAGAGTATTGGCCGTCTGGAGAAACCAGAATGTGGGTGATTGAAGAAAGATATATGACGGTCTAGCATGAGGCTTTTTTGACGTGTGAGGCTGAAGTCTTGGCTTGATATAGTAGATTAGGGGAAAGCATAGAAGAAACATAACTACGGCCCAGATTCGAAGAGTGCTACTATATCCGTATCTATCAACGAGGAATGATAGAAGGAAGGGAAATATAAGACCCGATGTTCCAACTCTGTCACTATCTGTTAGGATTCCGTCCCTGCATCAAGATTATGATGCTTACCCTGACCACATCACGCCCAGCGCAAGACCCTTTCGCTTAATGAACCATTCGTCTAGATAGAACATTGTTGGTGAGTATAAAAGACTCCCACCAATGGCGTATAAGACCCCCTGAGTAATAACAAGATGCCATGTATGAGATGCGAAGCTCGCTCCAACAAGTGCTACCAATACCAAAATAAGACCGATGATTGAAGATGTGCGACGAATCTTGGGAAATCGCTCAAGTATATATAGTGAAACTGGTGCAAAAAGATACACTAAGAGCTAGATTAGCACATAGATACAATATTAGGCTATGCAGCCTGAACTTTGATATCTCAAGGAATTTTAATACACAGAAATGAGATGGTTTACTCACTGATACCAGTAGCACAAGTACCAATGACCGCAATGCCGGTTGGGTCATGGTCAAAAGGGGCATGAGTCGAGTAGTAAGACTGAAAGACTCCGAAGGCGAATGGAAACCCTAGACTCCATGTCAGTTAACGTGGTGGGCACATTTCGAACAGAAAACTACTCACCCCAAATCAAAGCTTCGAATAAGAAGCACCCAGCCAAGAACAACCACGCATCCTTCCTCCCATCTGCACGAGGTGCACCTCTATCCTCCTCGTGCATTTCCCCTGCCCCATCTATATTCTGAACCTCTTCTACATCTGACTGAAAGTTGGCAAGTTCTGTGACAGTAACATCCGCTCCATCTATGTATTTCGAGGACTCAATGCCAGCTTTGAAAGACCCATCGAGTTCATCCTCTAAGATAGAAGTCATTGTGACAGAGAGGATTGTAGAGGGAGGTTCTGCAAAGATAGTCGAGAAAGAGATTGAAGGCTGTGAGACCGTACGAATCAATCTTAAAAAACCATGATATACGATAATCTTATATTGACTTGCAGTGAACACGGAAAAGAAGAAGAGATGACGAATGTCATGATCTCTGATTGGCTTCGCTATTTCCCTTTTTCTTCATTCCTAACCAACTTGCGCCTTCCTTTCTGGTTCATATTAGTGAAGTGAATATCTGCGTGCTCGTGCTAGGTCGTATAATATCAACGAATCAAGTCGTGTGTTAGACGAGGGAAAGTGTATGCATGGAAGGGTGAATATCAAGGGATGTCGAATATACGGCGGACATAGGAAGATACTTCCGCAAAGCCATGTGCGGGTAGGATGAGCAGGTTGAGGGTGCCTTCCCTGGTCTCTCCTGGAGATGCCATCTTGTGTTTGTTGCATAACAACAAGATGTGCGTCGTACGCGATGTGATTTGTACGACTATCAAGACACAGGGTGAAGGGTGGCTGCTTTCAAAGGTGGCACAGGATCATGGCACTGTCGTTTTGCAAGAGCCTTATCTTAACCAACATCTCCAACAGCTAAGATTCACCGCCAAGAGAGACTGTCTCCAATCCATCTGATCATTCGGCTTTATACAAAGTCCGTTGAAGGTCTCAATCTAAGCCGTAGAATCAGTATCCCAGCCAATTTTGAGTTCACAAGGATCCCAAAGACGTGATACACGTTGTGATTATAAGCAATTCCAACAATATGGTTCAACACATATGGATGAGAACAGTCCCACCGAATCGGACGTCATATATTGCGATCAATAAGTCGTACGACTAGCCTAAACATCGTCATTCAACGTCAAATAAGGTTCCACCTAACGTCAATCAATCTATCTACTCATCTTCCGGACCTAGCTCGCAATTTTGGCAGCGGCCAGAAGGCACGACAAAAGTTTCGATAGATCCATATGCATCGACGAGGCAGAACTAGAACTTCGTGGGGTTAACATGAAGTGCGCCTCCCAAAAACAGATATTCCTGTAGCGGCAATAACGGGCATTGACTGTATATGCCGAATCAAGCAGCTGATGAAGAAATTTCCCGACACAGGTGTTACTGCAATGGAATGTAGAAAGAGAGTGGAAAACGTCGCGGAGAAGGAGAGAGAAGCCTCCCGAAGAGTGTGTCATGAATCGGCAAATCAATATCGGGATCGGCGCAGGTTCATTGAGCCCGGGAAACCCAGAGTTCTTCTTGCGAGAATGCATATGGTTGTTCCAACTCGGATGTTGGTTGGCTCAATATTACGATACTACCATGACTTGATTCGATGATGACCCCGTATGAGGCACAGCCAAACCCACTCTGGTATTATCGTCTGCGTTTTTCTTGGTCCAAAAAATTCGGGTTCTCAAACAACTTGAGCTTCCATGCAGAAGAACAAAATCTTGAGACATATTGGGGGCGATAAGGACTTGGTAGCCCTGCCCTGCAAATTTTGCTCGGCGACCACTGGTGAAGCTTTCTAACTATAGGGCGATAAGAACAGTATGTATTGGTAAACATGCACTGACGCTAATATCCAACATGCAAACCAGTTTGATAGTAGAAGGCAGCTGCCCGTTTGACCCGCGGAGCTGTTTAGAACGTGGAGCTGCTTATGAATAAATCGCTCTATGAAACGGAAAGAGTCATGGGGAAGCTCTTGATGTTGGTTCATGCCACTTGGCCGTCATTTCGGCAGCTATCCAGTCCGACGCTTGAGCCGAGCCGAGTGATGAATAAAGTGAGCACGGAGATAAGTAGCACTGGTGTAGTGCTTCCGAGTCATGGATGGTCCGAGAAGAGGTAACTTTGGAACAACGTAGATGATAGTAGATTTGGGTTTCGCCCCTTATACTTTGACGAAAACGAGCTTAAACTTCATTTAATAAATCACGTCCCATGTGGCTCTTAAAACAGAGCCTGGAAGGAAGATATTTGGAAGAATAACAAGCTGATAGTTATTGTATCCATGCAAAAGCAGGAAGAGCACGGTATAATGAAGAGCTAAATAAGGGGTCCAGCCTGCTTACACATTATGCAGGGTATAACAACTTCATGATTGGTGAAGGACGTCCTTTCTCATCATACATTTGGCAGAACTTGCCGCTCAAACCCACTCCCCTTATATGTATCAGCAGCCCATTCAAGCATTCAAGCCGTCTTCTTCCATTGACTGTATACACCAATCAAACTGCTCACTGTTCCCGCCAAACCGACCAGGCCATCATCGAAGTTTGCTAGTCCAATTGCAGCAGCTGGAGTAGTGATATCACAGAGATCCGACAAGAGTTGAAGGTGAAGAGCAGCACGTTCCCTAAAAATTTCAAGTCAGCCAGGAATCTTTGAGAACTTCGATGTCGAATAACAACTTACTTCTCAATTCTCTTGCTAGTCACAACTCCCTCCCCATCCTTCTTATCAATCTTTGCAGCCTGTTGTCGCAGGTTATACAGTGAATACAAGCCGGAAGTAGCGCTGAAAAGCAATCCCATCAACCAAAACCGGTATGCCTCTTTCTGTATTCTCGTGGTGGAGGGGCTCTTCCTAATTCCCACGGCATCCAACACTGTAATCGCATCGAAGGTCAAGTACCCCGCATAACCCAATTGTCTTCCCACGGCGCAATATTTAATAAACGGATCCGTATTCTTAGAGTCGGCGGCAATAGCAGCAGCTTTCAAATGCTCCACGTTCTTGCCCACGCGCATCAGTTTGCGCGCCAATCCGAATTGTTTCTTGATAGCCTCATAGGGTGCAATCTCTCCGGGAGTTCCATTGGTGCGGTATAGATACCAGGCATAGAAGCGCGAAAAGTATTGGAGGGTTCGGAGGAGTTTATCGCGACCAACGGTTGTGGCTACGAACTTGAGGTAATGCGCAACGGAGGGATGATAGACGAGTGTATCTGCCACCATCTTGACGACTATATGTTAGAAATACTGGAACACAAGTAAAGGAGGTAGGATTGATGAGTCCTCTGTAACTTTAAAGCAGATATGAGACTTGGTGGTGTAAAGCAGATATGAGACTTGGTGGTGTACTTATGATGTCTTGTGAAAGGGATATTTGGGTCATGATTTGGTTATCTTGTGAATGTCCGTGGTTCTCAAACTAATGCCGAGGTTCTGGGGAATTGGTGCTTGACCATCTTGGGAAATGCCCGATGACTAAGCACGATTCGACATCCACCTGGGATCCCCAGAGTCTGGGACGCCGCGACGCGCCACCAGATAATCACGTTACTAGAATCTTAGCTGTAACTCCAAGTCTAGACAGCTTTCGGCATCAGCGGATCATTATTTTGTTTCTGTATATATTTCTCGCCAATCGACGCGAAAACTCGAGATCATGCCTGAGATTGCGGAGGGTAAACTCAATCCTATCTACCTCATCATACCTGCGTTCTAATATATCGCAGTTGCGCGTGCTGTACATCACATTCGAAAGGCTCTAGTTGGCAAAATACTCGCTGTTGTAAAAGCACAAGATGATGCCAACGTCTTTGGGAAGGCCGGCACAAGTGCTACTGAATTTGAGAAAGCTCTGACTGGAAAGAAGGTCATAGGGGCAGGCCAGCAGGGGAAATATTTCTGGTTAGAGATTCCGAGGCGGCATTGAGGTTTGAGCGACACGCACTGAAGTTAACGTAGGATGTTAATGTCATCGCCACCACACCCAGTCTTTCACTTTGGCATGACAGGTATGAGATTCATTGTGAGCAAGTTCTTGCATTAGTGTTGATGCTAAGTGATACAGGATGGTTCCATATTCGAGGTCAATCGACTTACTACTATCGATCGAAGGAAGAAGGTGAAGAGGAAATATGGCCACCTAAGTTTTGGAAGTTTGCGATACAAACGGCGGATTCCCCCACGGTGGAAGCAGCATTCACGGATTCAAGGAGATTCGCAAGGATTCGCTTGGTGGACTGTGCTGCGGAAGCCATAAGACAGACAACGCCGTTAAAGGAGAATGGACCTGATCCAGTGATCGACAAAGACATTCTAACGGTGAAGTGGCTGGAGCAAATTTTAAAGAAGAAGCACGTTCCCATAAAGGCACTGCTACTCGATCAGGCGAATATTAGTGGTATCGGAAATTGGGTTGGGTAGGTTGAAAAAATGCTGGCCCCTTCAATTCGGTTAATGCTGCTGACGACGAAAAGGGATGAAATACTGTACAACGCCAAGCTTCATCCAGAACAGTATAGCGACACATTTAATTCGGCCCAGATCAAGAAACTGCATGAATCAATGAAGTATATTTGTCAAACGGCAGTAGACTTATTAGCGGATTCGACGAGGTTTCCGGAAGACTGGTTATTCAAGCACCGTTGGGGGAAGGGAAAAAAAGATGCTCCTACAAAGCTACCGAATGGAGCAGCAATCACGTTTCTTACCGTTGGTGGGCGCACTTCTTGTGTAGTACCCAGTGTACAGAAGAAAACAGGGGCTACTGCGGGAGACGTGAAGATGGAGAAGTCCCTGGACAGCGACCCAAAGGATGATGAAGTAACTGAAGAGCCAAAGGCTAAGGTTGGGGCTTCGCGCAAGAGAAAGACGGTAGCGACTGCAGACCCGGAAGACGATGTGGCCGTACCGAAAAAATCAAAAGCAACCAAGAAATCTGTCGAATCGAAGAAGAGCGCACCGAAGCTAATCGAGACCATACCAGAAGAACTTGAAAGCAAGCCCTTGCCAGAGTCGCCACTGCCGAAGAAGGAAGGGAGGCAGAGTAATGGGAAGGTGTTGGAACCAAAAAAGTTAAAGGAACAAACGCCTAGACGCCGATCTCAACGGCAATCTAAGGCTAATGAAAGTAAAGATTGAGGGCAAGGGATTCATCACACATCAGCAAACTCGGAAAGGGGTCTTTTGCCCGTAATTTTCCGATTAAGGATGCATGTTGATGACCCAGCAAGGCGAGTTTGCCCGTAATTTTCCGACTAAGGATGCATGTTGATGACCAGCAAGGCGAGTTTGCCCGAATGGACATAAACGGGCTTTGCGGCGGTCGTTCACGGGGGAAGTCGTTACACCATCTTATCTAATTAGAAACAATTTAGAAGATGGAGATTGAGGTTGAGATTGAGATTGAGATTGAGATTGTTGATCAACCCCGCAGCGACCTTATTTGTACGAAAGTACCTTTGCGATTTTGTTTTAGGTGAACACTCGCATCCTGAGCCAATCAGACTGCAGAAGTCCTTTGCAATGTGAAAATGTTTGTGGTTTCGGTTGATATTGCAGGTGCCTCTTCGGACGTGCAGTCGTATTCGGACCCGTTTCACAGTAAGCGTGAGATGATGCGAGTACGAATACGATCCAATAGAATTGCTTGCGAGCACGATTCTGGCACGCCTCACCGCCCAGACTCGCCTCTTTTGTGCACGGATGCCGGATATTGGGCTATCCGATTTATCTGATTGGCCGCTTTTGTTTTTCTTGGTCGCTTGGTGCTTTGGTGCTTGGTCCTTGGTCCTTGGGACTTGGGACTTCTTGTGGACGGCCACTGTGCCTTTGCGGTGGCCTGCAATTACTTCTCCCCACCGCGCCGCCGTTTGAAAAGATGACTTGACTTGCTTGACTTGACTGGACTTGAGCCTTGTTTGAGTTCTCGTCCTCTACGGACTCTGACTGTGTCTTATTTGACCTTGCATCGCCTTACCCGAGGAGGGACTACGCGCATCAGCACGGTTTTTGAGCGGCTCGAGCATTGTTGCGCACTGCACATTGGATCACCACCAGGACCTTGGAATTACCTCGCCCACTGGCTCTCTTTGGCCCCCCGGACGATGTTTATTTGAACCTTCCCAAATGTGGAGGGAGGAGCGTTCGTTTACGAATTCGAGTCTGACAGACGCCTATCTGCGTTGACCTCGCGTGTACTCTTAACTTGACAATTTTTATTTCTTCTGTCCCTTTTGCTTCCTTTAATACTCCCTTCCTCTCATAATCCTTTCATCATTCTCCCAATTACTTCTTTTTGATTCATCGATTCTTATAATTGATACCTTTAATACCTATATCAATTGCGTCATTCCTTTATTACGAGCCTTCTACAGAATCCCGATTTGGAAACAACAAAATTCAGCTGAAGGACAAAATAGAATCAAAACTAATTACCCAGCGAGGTATGGCGACCTCGACACCCTTTGAGGTTTTGCCTCAAAGTGAGGCAGTGGCCCATAAAATTGAGGAGGTTGTTGAGTCGAAAGTAGAGACATCTTCCAATCATGAGCGGAAGGTCAGTGATACAGGCTCCTCGACGTTGGGTTCCATTGCAGAAGAAGATACTGCTGTTCGTGAACTGGCCAGACGCATCACTCAACAGTCAAGGGGATCCGACGATGGCCAGCATCATATCAATCCTTTCTTTGGATCGGATGATCCCACTCTCGACCCATCATCTGAAAAGTTTAACTCTAGAGCTTGGGTTAAGAATCTTGTTCAAATCCAGTCTAGGGACCCCGAAAGATATCCTAATCGAACAGCCGGAGTCGCCTACAAGAACTTGAACGCTCACGGATTCGGAGTAGCAACGGATTACCAGAAGACTTTCGGAAACTACCCATTGGAAATCGCTGGCATGGCTAAAAGGATTCTTGGTGTCAGCAAGCAAACCAAGATTCAGATCTTGAGGGACTTTGATGGGCTAATCAGAAGTGGCGAGATGCTTGTTGTGCTCGGAAGACCAGGTTCAGGCTGCTCAACTTTACTCAAGACTATCTCTGGAGAGACTTCGGGTTTCCACGTTGACAAGGATACCTACATTAACTACCAAGGTATTCCAATGAAGACAATGCACAAGGATTTCAGGGGAGAGTGTATCTACCAAGCAGAAGTCGATGTTCACTTCCCTCAATTGACGGTATCGCAAACTTTGGGCTTCGCAGCACAAGCTAGAGCCCCTCGAAACCGTATGCCCGGAGTATCGAGGAAAGTTTACGCTGAGCATCTGCGCGACGTCATTATGGCAACCTTCGGACTTAGCCACACCTTCAACACTAAAGTTGGCAACGATTTCATTCGTGGTGTCAGTGGTGGTGAAAGAAAGCGTGTCAGTATCGCAGAAGCAGCCTTGGGTGGCAGTCCTCTACAATGTTGGGACAACAGTACTAGGGGTTTGGATTCAGCGACTGCTTTGGAATTCGTTAAGACTCTTCGAACATCTACAGAGATGACTGGTTCTACTGCTATCGTGGCTATTTACCAAGCTTCTCAATCTATCTACGACATATTTGACAAAGTAGCGGTTCTATATGAAGGACGTCAAATCTATTTCGGAAATATTCATGCGGCTAAGGTATGTGGTTTAGATTTTCATTACACTTCGAGATTCCTTTTGCCTTTCTTAATATGTGTGATATTTGCGTTTCACCCCAGTCGAACAAATGGATGTAGTCATGTCCAATGATATGATTGTGTGATAGAAATGGACTTGTCTATCAAACAAAAAGTGCTATAGTACAGTACTGTACAGCATCATGGAGAACGATTGGAACGAGAGATCAGTGATCTGATAAAAGAAATCTTTCCGTGATCTTGGTTGGGAATTCACTAACATAGATGCGTTTTTTTAGACCTTTTTCATCAACCTAGGATTTGACTGCCCACCGCGACAAACTACAGCCGATTTCCTCACTTCTCTTACTAGTCCCGCGGAACGAATTGTGCGACCTGGTTTCGAAGGCAGAACTCCCTATACCCCTGATGAATTCGCCGCAGTTTGGCAAAAGAGTGAAGATAGAGCGCAACTACTTCGGGAGATCGATGAGTTTGATGCTGATTATCCCCTTGGTGGTCCATCGCTCGGGGCTTTCAAAACATCCAGGAAAGCTGCGCAAGCCAGAGGCCAGCGTCTTAAGTCGCCTTACACAATTTCGGTACCTATGCAGATTAAGTTATGTTTGGAGAGAGGTTTCCAACGTCTACGTGGTGATATGACGATCTTTTTGAGCGGTGTTATTGGTCAATGTGTCATGGCATTGATTCTTGGTAGTGTGTTCTACAACCTTTCGGACGATACCAACAGTTTCTATAGTCGAGGAGCTTTATTGTTCTTTGCTATTTTGATGGCTGCTTTCCAGAGTGCATTGGAGATTTTGACCCTCTATGCGCAACGACCGATTGTGGAGAAACATACGAAATACGCCTTTTATCGTGAGTACTGCCAATTTCTAGTTCCATTCTTTCTGGTGTCAAATCTTCCCTTCACATTTCTTGGCTTCTAAGACATCGATTTTCGCTAACCATCTTTTCCAGATCCATTTGCTGAAGCTTGCGCATCCATGTTGTGTGACTTGCCTCACAAGATTTGTACTGCTATTGTGTTTGACCTTGTGCTCTACTTTATGACCAATCTACGAAGGACACCGGCGAATTTTTTCGTGTTCTACTTGTTCACTTTGGTTTGCACACTCACGATGTCCATGTTTTTCCGCTCGATTGCTGCACTGTCACGGAGTTTGTCAGAGGTAAGCCGCCATCCCTTCTGTGCTTGCTACCCAAGCTAATCCAAGTGCAGGCCATGGCACCTGCCGCAATCTTCATTCTTTCGATTATTACATATACCGGTTTTGCTATTCCAATCAGAGATATGCATCCCTGGTTCCGATGGATCAATTATGTCGATCCAGTCGCTTATGGATTCGAAGCACTCATGGTTAACGAATTTCACAATCGAAAGATCCCTTGTTCAGTGTTTGTGCCATCCGGTCCTGGTTATGGAAGTGTTTCTCCGGAGCAGAAGATTTGCTCCGCCACTGGTGCTGCTGCCGGAGCTGACTTCGTTGATGGTGATACATATCTTGAGGTCAACTTTGGCTACAAGTACAGTCATCTTTGGAGGTAAGTTGATTCTGGACATCCGAAATTTAAATATGCGACTTATGGTTACACAGAAACTTGGGTATCATGATAGCCTTCACTATCTTTGGAATGGCTGTTTACCTCACCGCAAGCGAATTCATCTCTGCAAAGAAGTCCAAGGGAGAAGTGCTACTTTTCAGGCGTGGACGTGTACCCTATGTTTCAAAGTCATCTGACGAGGAATCAAAGGGTGAGGATCGTATGACCACAGAAACTGTAACTCGACAAAAAACTGTTCCAGATGCGCCCCCAAGCATTCAAAAGCAAACTGCGATTTTCCATTGGGACGAAGTCAACTATGATATCAAGATCAAGGGCGAACCCAGAAGGCTGTTGGACGGTGTTGATGGCTGGGTTAAACCTGGTACTTTGACTGCTCTTATGGTAAGTTCTCTATGATTCTTCCTCGGTCGAATGGCACGAATATCATTCCTTATATCTCATAAATGATGTACAACGCTAACTCATGATTTAGGGTGTCTCTGGTGCCGGAAAAACTACTTTACTTGATGTGCTCGCTTCTCGTGTGACTATGGGTATTGTTACTGGCCAAATGCTTGTGGATGGTAAGGAGAGAGATATTGGTTTCCAAAGAAAGACTGGTTACGTTCAACAGCAAGATCTTCACTTGGCTACTTCCACTGTTAGGGAAGCTTTGACTTTTAGCGCTATTCTGCGACAACCGGCCACTACCCCTCACGCTGAAAAGGTTGCTTATGTCGACGAAGTTATCAAGGTCTTGGAGATGGAGGCTTATGCCGATGCCATCGTTGGTGTTCCTGGTGAAGGTAGGTTATACCTTGGGCGACTCCAATTACTTAAACGTTCTAACATGATTTCAAAGGTCTTAACGTCGAACAACGTAAACGTCTTACAATTGGTGTTGAGCTTGCCGCGAAACCTGCCTTACTTTTGTTCCTCGATGAACCAACATCTGGTCTTGATTCTCAGACTGCCTGGTCTATTTGTGCTTTGCTCAGAAAACTCGCAGATAATGGACAGGCTATTCTTTGCACTATTCATCAACCTTCCGCTATTCTCTTCCAGGAATTTGATCGTCTCTTGTTCTTAGCCAAGGGTGGTCGAACGGTATACTTTGGTGAAATCGGCAAACACTCGAAAACCTTGACAAACTACTTCGAACGAAATGGTGCCCATCCTTGTGGTGATGTTGCAAATCCTGCTGAATGGATGCTAGAAGGTAAGTCTTTCTATCTTGTTGAATTTTAATGCAAACCTAACAATCAATTAGTTATTGGTGCTGCGCCTGGATCTGAAACTACTATCGACTGGCCACAAACTTGGAAGAACTCACCTGAACGTCAACAAGTCAAAGCTACCTTGGCAGAAATGAAGCAGACTCTTTCTGCCAAACCAATCGAGCATGACCCCAATGCACTCAACTCTTTCGCTGTCGGCTTCATGACGCAAATGTGGGTCGTGCTCCTACGTGTATTCCAACAATACTGGCGTACTCCATCCTACCTCTACTCAAAAACTCTTCTTTGCACGTGCGTTGGTCTTTTCATCGGTTTCTCATTCTGGGATACAAAGACATCTCTTCAAGGCATGCAAAATCAACTTTTCGCTATTTTCATGCTTCTTACTGTAAGTCTCGATATCAATCTTCCAACTTTATAAGCAAAGACTAACCTGGAACTAGATCTTCGGTAACCTGGTCCAACAAATCATGCCTCATTTCATTACTCAACGTTCTCTGTATGAAGTTCGCGAACGCCCATCAAAGACCTATTCATGGAAAGTTTTCATCCTCTCCAACATCTTTGTTGAGTTGCCCTGGAATACCCTCATGGCTGTTATCATTTTCGTCACATGGTACTATCCGATCGGTCTTCAAAGAAACGCTGAAGCAGCTGGTCAAATTACTGAGCGTAGTGGTTTGATGTTCTTGTACGTTTGGGCATTCTTGATGTTCACTTCTACCTTCACTGATATGGTTGTCGCTGGCATGGAAACTGCCGAGAATGCTGGAAACGTTGCCAACTTGTTGTTTACTCTTACATTGATTTTCTGCGGGTATGTTCCTCTCTCCTTTTTGTCGAAGTAATTAGTTTACTAATCCCACCACAGTGTGCTCGCAAGCCCAACCTCCCTTCCCGGTTTCTGGATCTTCATGTACCGCGTATCTCCCTTCACTTACCTCGTTAGCGGTATCATGGCCACCGGCCTCGCCAACACCAAAGTCATCTGCTCATCTATCGAATACCTCCACTTCAACCCCCCCTCTTCGCAAACATGTGCCGAATACTTGGACCCGTATATCTCATTCGCTGGCGGCTACTTGAATAATCCCAACGCGACTACCGATTGCGAGTTCTGCTCTCTTAGCGATACGAATGTTTTCTTGGCGAGCGTGAATAGTTATTATAGTCAGCGCTGGAGGAACTGGGGGTTGCTGTGGGTGTTTATTCTCTTCAATATTGCGGGGGCCATTGGGCTGTATTGGTTGGCTAGGGTGCCGAAGGGGGCGAGTAAGGGGGATAAGGAAGAGGGTGCGAAGGTGGAAGGGGAGAAGAAGAAGTGGTTTAGGAAGAAATAGATATAGATGCCATTTACCTGGTATGGGCTGGTTCCTGACGGATGTCATTATACATGGTAGAGGACTGGAGATGGGAAGGTAGAAGCTGTATCAATATTCTTCTTGTCTTTACTATTTCGGGCGGGCTTTTATTATACCATTCTTGTTTAGTTTAGTTGGTTTTGAGGATATGAAAGACGAAGATAGATGGCTTTTAATGAGGGGATAGATAGACGATGCCAAAAGGGAAAAAGAAGAATCTACTCTACTCTATTCAATTGAATTGTTTAGAAATATGTTTGTTTACTTGCTTGTGGATGTGTTTGATGATGATGCTGAATGAGCTCATTGCTGCATTCAAGTCGGCCGGGGCTACTTCGGTACCCGTCAATTCCCGGTAACGATATGCCGATCCCCCATCTTCTACTCGTAATCCTCAAAAGTGGGCGCGGGGGATTTGAGGTTGGAGTCGGTCAAACTTTGTCAAGCTGTGCGTACTACAGTAATGACGCGACAGTCTATGTACTGTACGATAGATACGCTTGGGCTAAGCACGTGGGTAGTTGGATAGCAGGTTTTCTGGGGAGGTTAAGTTATCAAATGCAGTAGGTAATTCAAGGTTGGGACGAGCGCGCGTGTGTGTGTGTGTGTGATTGAATGGCAGTTAATCCGGACAGGCATTCGTCCTACAGTACCTGTTCTACCGTCTCTTTCGTCGGTTGCATTGGCTCTTTTGTCTTAATACAGTTATTGATGGACAAATCTTCCCCGCAATGCCTACCCCACAGAGTTTTTACAAGGCGTGGCAGGTGCAGACTCCGCTCTATTATGGGCGAGTCTATGCCGATATACCGAAGTATAGAATGATGGCATTATATAAGGAGAAATGATGGCTTTTTTTTTGCTGCTTGCTGCGTTTGCTTTGAGTACGTACTGTACAGCATCTCAAAATGGTACCGCGAATATTTCTCACAGCATTGAGCCTACCCGCTCTCGTACTCTCGCTTCCCCAAGCCGAGACCGTCACGGAGAAAATCTGCGTCGTGGAGCCATGTCCGGATGGAGGTGACAGCGCGCCGGCTATCGTCGAGGCGTTCAAAGAGTGCGGCCACAACTATGGGCATGATCACGGGACTGTTCGTTTCTTGAACGAAACATACAACATCAAGTCCGTGATGAACACCACCGGGCTGTCGAACGTCAGAGTCGATCTTCAGGGCACGCTCTTGTGGGATAAAAATATCCCCTACTGGCTGAATAACTCACTTCCCGTCGGGTACCAAAACCAGAGTAGCGCTTGGTTGTTTGGTGGGAGTAATATCCATTGGGATGGGCATGGCTATGGTACACTGGATGGGAATGGAGAAGTTTGGTATCATTTTATTAATGGCACGAATAACTATCCTGGGCGCCCGCATCAGATTACATATACTGGTGTTACTGATTCGGTTTTTGAGGGGATTAGATTCGTGCAGAGTCAGATGTGGACGATGACTCTTATTCATGCTAAGAATGTCTTGCTGGAGAATATATATGTCAACAGTACTGATGTTCAGCCCGTGGGATTTGAGTTTAGTAGTCTGAATGTAAGTGGTAACGAACCATGAAGGAATCAAAAGATATACTAATATTGAGGTCTAGACTGATGGTGCCGATACTATCTATGCGGATAACATCACTTTTCGCGGCTGGACAGTAGACAACGGCGATGATTCCATCTCCTTGAAGGCGAACTCCACGAATATCCTCATTGAAGATTGTGACTTCTACACTGGGCTCGGAGTCGCCATCGGAAGTATTGGGCAATATGGTAAGTTTCTCACCGAGTCTTCACCATCCACAACTCTAACAACCCCTCCTCAGAAAATCGCTACGAAATCATCGAAAACGTCACCGTCCGCAACATCCGCTCCTACAATATGCGCTATGGCGCCTACATGAAAACCTGGACCGGCATCTCGACCGGGTACCCCCCCAACGGCGGCGGTGGCGGTCTCGGCCACGCATCCAACATGACGTTTGAGGACTTCGTTCTCACAAACAACACAGGCATTATTGGAGTAACGCAATGCACATCGTACAATGGTGCGAGCGGCGGCTGCGACACGTCGCTTTTTAATCTAAGGGATTACACGTTTAGGAATTGGTCGGGCACGGCGACGAGTAATGTGGTGGCGGAACTGCAGTGTAGTGCGGCGGCGCCGTGTACGGGAGTAGTGATTGAGGATGTGGGGGGGCTGCTGGATACGGTTAATGGGACGAGGCCGGCTGCCTATCTTTGTGATTCGGTGAGTGCGCCGAAGGGGTTTAATTGTACGGGAGTGCCGTATGGGGAGAATCCGAGGTAGGTGGGAGGGAAAGAGGGGGAGGGGGAAGATGGAATTGTAGTTTAATGCAAGATGAAGAACTTGATGTTGAAATAGAATGGAATGAAAAAAGTCACGATACATTAAGCCAGACCCCAAGGCTTCATTTCATCCACGTCATTATATGAAATACCGTAAAAATCATAATAAGAGAAGCTTTATATGAAATACCGTAAAAATTATACATGCAGACTCCACCAAGCACGTCATTAGTAACACACATCTCGACATCGCTTCCCCCTTCTTATTTGATTGGCAACTTTCCCATCCCTTTCGGCGCAGCAACTTCTTTCAAGAAATCAATTTCCGAAAGAAAAAGTTGCCGCCGACACTTTTGTTGACATCCACACCTACACCTTCCTTCATCTGCCGGCTGGGGCACTTGCCAAGGGCCTCAAATTGGGTTTTGACCATGTGGGCCGTTTACAATGGAAAATTTTTTGAAGAATGAGGAAACGGTGTACTGTGCTGAAAAGAAGTCTGAGGTACTTAAAGCTCTGCGCGTGTTTCCTGTGTTGGGAAAATTGATCGATACCTCGCTTTCTCTCCTTCCATCAGTCAAGCACCTCGCTCACCCAATCCCCTCTATCCATCAAACCACCTCTCCATCTCTTCTCCACCCCTCCTCCCTTTAAAATGCGCACCACCACTATCCTCTGCGCCGCCAGTGCCTTGGCCGGCATCGCACACGCATCCGTCACCTGTCTCAAGGTCGGCGCAACCGGCACCGCCCGCTGGACCAACTCCGCTGGGAAATCATGCACCTGGAGCGGTCTTGTCGGTGGGAATTTCGGTACTAATGCTGCTAATGGGGGAGAGTATGTTTCCTCTCATTGATACATATATGTATCGAGTATGTATACAAACAGTCCAGCTAACGCGAAGTAGCTACAGCTGCAACGGCCGCTGCGGAGCTGGATGTACGGGGGCTGCGTTGGGAAATTATTAGTACGTCACTCATATATATATATATGCGTTGCTTGTGAGCCCTTGGTTGGAGAGAATGAAGACTAATGAGATACGTACGTATGTGCAGCACGCAGGAGTGCTTCAACCATGATATATGCTCTTACTTTAATAATGCTTCGGGAGGTGCGAGGTAAGTTATTTTTTGTTGGCGATTTACTTCCGTGCACGTACGGCACAGATAAAAATGCTGATGGAATGAAACGCAGCGACCCGAATTGTGGTTCTGCGTTTAAGGCGGCGGAAGACAGTTATCTGTTGGGCGGAGTGGATGGTTGTAGTCAGACGAATCCGAGTTATGCGGCTAGTGCGCCAGCGGTAAAGCCGGTTTGTACGTGAGTGGGATTGTGATTTGGATGGAATGGGATAGGGGTTAAGTGGTTTGGTTGTTGAATGGGTGGTGGATATTGTATCTGAGGCTGTTGAACTGAATGTGGACTTTGTATATATGCCATTTGGAAGTCTGGACCAAATCGCGGTAGAACTACCGCTTCTGATTGGCCAATTCGGAACCTGGTCATCTGACTTATTGTATATCTGATTCAATCTGGTCCTAGGACTAAAACCAGAGATGTATATAGGAAAATATTGTATATTCACTCTTCTCAATATCAACCGCAGAACTCCTTTGGTAATATCTTCAACCTTCGAAAACCCGCCATCTCTTGTTTTCTAGCCGGCAGACATCAAAGAGCACGATGAATTCTACGAAGTACTGCCGTTCATCTCGCTGCTGGTCGCCTAGCGTAGTCTACCTTCCACATTGGACCTCGGCAAAACTTTTCTCTGGTGGTGAGGTATACACCCTGTGAGAAGCTTCTGGCAGTCACATATTGATTGGTCTAGCCCACCCACCGGCGCCCCCCAGCACCCCGCATACAACCACATCTCCGCCGGGCTGCGAATATGCGGGGACCCCACTATTCCGATACCACGGCGCTTCTTTAAAGCAATCTCTCCGCCCCCATCTCTGATGATTCTGTTGGTTCGACTTCAATCCAGGGCACCACCGCATCACAATATGGGGATACGAGTGCGGGTTGAATTGAGTGATTCTTCTGAGTGGGAGATGCCTATACAACCCCAGCTCTCCCGTTTCGAGAGCATTCCTATAAGAGGCAATGCCGCGGTTAGGTATAACTCCGGTAGTACTACGGGAATGATTCACCTTGTCCGACAGTTTCCCTACATCTGGTTTCCATAAATACAGTCAGGTACAGTAAGTAGGGTCCGCAAAACATATCTTACTAATTTGGGGTTGGGGGGTGGGTCAGCTCGATTTCTGACAGGGAATCATTGAGCTGTTTCGTTACTTCCGAGGCTTGATAGACAACGAATCCACATGCAGGCAGGTATTTTACTCTCTTTCGCCGTTTCTGGTAGGATGATTGACGCTCACTAGTATCAAGCAATATGCGGGGTATGTAACGTCCAATCCCAAGAACTACAGCCTTGGTGTTCCTGGGGTAGACATCGGATATGGAGCAGGCGGGAAGTGGAGTTTCTTGGTATATCCAAGAACACTGGAACAATCAGTTTACGGCACTCATAACCCCTTTAAAAGGCATGTCGTCGCCCAATATGCTGACAATCGCTCATCTGGAAAATTCAAGGATTCGAATCTGCCCTCTATATAATTGCAAGCATGCGGTTTCTCCGCGCATTTCTCTTCGCAAACATCTGGAGTGCGGTCGTACCCGCAGCCAAAGTTACGTTCCGCAACAAACATTATTACTATTTCGACGTTGATGGAAATGCAATTGACTCAACCAATGGAAAGGTTGAATGGGTGCGAGATCAGTACTTTTGGATTGGAGAGCCTGATTGTGAGATCTTTTCTTCAATTGCATGTGTGACAGGTTTTGAGGAAATGCTAAGAGACTTATGTAACAGCTTGTAGTACCGCTGTATGCGACAAAGTCTCCTATAGCTCATCTGATTTGATTAATTGGTACTTCAATGGTCCATGTATGTTTTATCCTCGTAACCACGTTACTGGGCAAGAGATTTACACGTTGTGGTTATAGTATTCAACATCACGGAACCTGTAAATGCAGCCGCTTGCAGTGGCTTCGGGTCTTGTAGTCGACCAAAAGTGGCTTATAATGAGAAGACCAAGAAATACGTCTTCTATGGATATGCTAGTAAGTCCTTTGTCTATAAATAGTAATTGAACTTTCACGTATTTATTTGGTTCCCTAGGTTCAATTGCTGGTGCTGTCGGCATCCCGGTTTTCACTTCGGATGAACTTACCAAGGGGTATACTTTTGTGGGCAAAATGATCCCAGATTATGCTCCTTCCGGCTATGGTGTTGAAGATTTGGGTCTCACAGTGATTGATAGTAAAGGATATGTCATATGGACGGGCTTCAACCTCACGGAAACATTATTGGGAGCTCCCATTAGCGATGTAAGTGGAAGCTCCCACATGGTCATCATGTTCGTCCTAAGGACAGCCGCTGATTTGAGCCGTATTCAGATTTGGCCTCCATTCATACAAACTGTTCTGATACAAGAACTAACTGCAGATTTTCTAAATGGTACCGGTAAAGCATATCCTGTGATCCAAGACGGAGGGGATTTTCCCGTAGAAGTAGGATCTACTAATTTCGTTGACGGCCAAGTCGAGTCGCCGGATTTGTTCAAAAGGGGAGACTACTACTGTAAGTTTCATCATATCACTGCAATACATCATATTTTCGAGGAAGTAAACTGAACAAATGTGCAGATGTAGTTGGAAGCGCCACTTGCTCATTTTGCGCTGGTGTAAGTCATCCTTCTTCCACCTCAATTCAATAATCATCCTAACAAGACCTCCTCCAGACCTTGACAATCGCATACCGGTCCACCTCGCTACACGGTCCGTGGACTCGTCAAATAGTCGACAGCAACAACACATGCGGCGGCCAAGCCATGGGTGTAATGACCGTTCCTCCCGTTGACGGAAGCCAGCCAACCTTCGTCTACCACGCCGACGCATTCCATACGGCACCTGTCGGTCAGCACTTCACCGCATCTAAAGGTCACAGTTTCTGGTCATTATCTTTCGCCGCCGACGGCTCGATCGAAAAAATCGACTGCTCACCAATAACCTCTTACACCATAGACGTACCCCCCGCAAACGTTTCTATCCCCTCCACCGGCCGCGCGACAAATGAAACAGACGGCTCCGGCAATAGAGGTGATTACTGGTCTGAAACAGGTCTTTCAACAAAGCAGTTCCTCTACCAAACCTGGACATCCTCCAAATCCGGCAATCTGTCTGAAATAGGAGTAAACCTTGCCTCAAACGCGCCCACCTCCAACCCCCTTACAATCACCGTCTTCAGCTACCACAACGAAAGCGAATTCATAAGTCCATACTTCAAATGGACCACTTTAGCAAGCACAACAATCGGCGAAGTAGCCGGCACGGTAGCACCTGCGTTTAAAGTGCAACGGGTTGCGGTTGGGAAGACTGTTCAGGCTGGACAGAAGCTTGGCATTGCGTTGACGGTGCCGGGACACGGTCCGGCGCAGAATTCGCTGCCGTATGCGTATTTGCTGCAGGATACTAGTCAAATTGAGGGAGGGACGGATCATGTGTTGTATTATTTGACGAGGGGGCATGTTTCGGTCGATGGTTTGGGAGCGGCGCAGAGCCCGGTGAAGGTGATGGAGGGGACAGAGTTGAAGTGGTATGCCATTGTGGATTAGGGCTGTTGTAATGATCATATAGACATCGGTTTGATACTAGCAGTGGTAGAACTAATTTTGAGTGGGTGTAAAGGAGTAACCCGGACTAGGAGATACGACCCGGTAACTAAGGTACCAGGTACGAAGGACTTGGGCGCAGCCTAGGCAGGAGCTAAGTACTGAGTACTTACACCACTTCAATTTCTCTCTCTTTTTGTACTTCTCTTCTTCAGAGATTCGTACAATACCACTTCTGTTTCTTGCGATTCCTGTTCCCTCCCTGTCACAGTGGACTACGTATACATTTAGCTAGCGCAGTAGCTTTACCAGTCCAGTAGGAGGTGAAAAATTTAACATGGACAACTGTTGTAGCTACCCTAATGTTGTTCATTGATCGTAGAATCATGTGCTATTTGCAAGGCTTCAGGACAATTCTAGACGAGAAGGAGGAAGACTCATGATCAGCAGTCATTTCAATAAACCAGATGAAAAACAAATCAGTTACTTTATTGCTTCTTGAATCTTTGAATTATACCAAGACTGCCCAATATTGCCGTCACGACGAAATCGCGTGAAGTGAAGTCAATCAGAGTCATCGTCATCGTCATCATCTGACCTCATCTCCCTCTTCTCCTTTCTCTTCTCCTTGGACTTCTTTTCGGACTTTTCATTCTTCTTCTTACTTCTGGTTTTCGATCCCTTTCCCTTCCTTTTCTTGCTCGTCTTTTTCCTCCTTCTCGCATCAGACTCATCGGACTCGTCCGAATCAGTATCGTCGCCTGACCCCTCACTGCTATCCTCTTCCTCCTCCGTGCTAGAATCCGTATCGCTCCGATCATGTGCCTTGAAAGTCACCCGTGAAGAAGGATTATAATTCATCGCTCTCAACGTCTCTCGTCCGGCCGTCTTGTCTTCATCCATACCGTGCGTCTCCAACAAATAATCGTTGAATTGAATAGAAGCATTAGCGACAATCTTAAAATGCTTCTTAGTAACGAGAAAAGTTTTAGATTCGCTACTTGTGTTCTTGGTTTGGAATTCTGCCAGAGCCAGGACAGTTTGGAAAGCGTTGCGAATCTGCCGGCCATTCCATCTCAGCGACTTCCATGTCTCCATGGCCCAGCTCATAATCTTTGGCTCTGAATCTCGAAAATCAAATGTAGCTAGCATGTTCTTCTCGCGGTCAATGTTGATGTCCCCAATGCGTTGGAAGTTCTGCTTGTAAATCTGCTTGGTTTGCTTTTTGGTGAGCTTGGGGTAGTAGAGAGTCAGATGCAGACGGGATCGGAATGCATCGTCGATGGCTCCGACACGATTTGTAGTAAGAAACAATATTCCTGAGTAATACTCGAGCATGCGTAGAAATACTAGAAATGCATTAGAACAGAAGGTTAGAGGAAACCCGTGGCAGTTGCCCGTATGCTTGGGAACTTACCGGAAACCAAGCCATTCCTTTGAACATCTCTTTGCTGCTTGAAGTAAGTGAAGAGTTAACGCAAACCAAGAAGTAATATAGACTTACATCTCGCTTGGCGAGGAACACATCCGCTTCGTCGAGTAAAAGAACACAGCCCCATCTATGTGCCAGCCTGAAGTGATTCTCCATATTTTCCTCCACGTCTCCAGGCTCAATGCCAATATCACCTGTTTAAGGCATACGTTAGTATTCTCTAGTGAACAATCAAATATATATATTCTCAATATCCAGATTTCACTTCTGATATGGCTTTTCTCTAGAGTTAGAGTGATGGTGTTCCACTGACCGCAGGTAATGGGATAAAGTGGTTTCTTGGTATGGGCCGCAACACATTCTGCGAAAACATGTATCAACAGTTGTTCTCATCAGTCAAATCAAACGGTCTAGAATATGCACTTACCTGCCGTAGAGGTTTTACCAACGCCTGGCACACCGTGAAGCAAAATAATGCAACCGCTCCCTTGAAAATAGTTCAGCGGATGCCAGTCAACAGTTGGTCTTGTTACTATTACACTAACCTTTCCCTTGAATCAAATCCATCCCGACGCTAGCATCTTTGTTCGAACTAAGAACCTGCGTGTGTGTCTCAACCATGGCTTGAACTATTTCTCGGTGTCCTGGGGGAAGAATAAGCTTATCCCATTCATTGTTTTGCTCAACCGACCGGAGTTGCGTTAGGTTAAGAAGAGCTATATGTATCCATGTGTCAGCTACTCGAGTCTCTGTGTTACCGAGACAACTTTACTTGCCCCATCTTCTGTTTCTCAGAGCAAAACCAGGTACTACCCCCGGTAATAGCCTGATGAGGTCGTTTTCCGTCATGAGTTGCCTGATATTTTCGATGCTATTCTTGCGTTTTTGCATTTCAGTCTCACATTCTTCGAGAACGGTTTTAACCTTCATCGCTATATTGATATCTTTGGTTGTCTCCGATGACCTGTAAATGTCTCTGGTGCAAGGTCGATCATAGCACCATCTGTAAGAACATAGAGGACTAGAGTAGAGATCATAAGTCCTGTTCTGTGTCTCTGTTACCAGGATATTTCCAGACCAGGCAAATCGCGGGATCCCGGTGGATACTTTATCTGTATCAGGGCCATTTTCAAATGCTAGCTTCACGTCCACCACAACCGGACTACTTATCTGCGGCCCAGTTTCTTAGCAAATGTGATCATCATCTTCATTCTCCTTGTGACACGTCTTACCTCTTCCCGACTCGGCCCAACGGTTAACCCTTCATACTGTAGGTGGGAGACTTTTGTATAATGAAGGAATTTTTCGCCATTCTCATATAGTCGATCTTGTGATATATAACTAGCGGGATATGCCTGGAGACTGCGAATTTCTACCTCCCGTTCGTAAGGCTTAAAAGTAAATTTTTCTATGACAGTTCCGAATTTTGCTCCATTGAAGTCTACATATAAGCAATATAGTACTAATTCAGTTTAATAGTCTCTAACTCTTTTCGATATATCAGCACGCTGTGTTAATATCTCAGTGATGGCTTTAAGTTCGTCATTTGCGCCCTCGGAGCTGCCAGTGGCAGGTGATTCAGAAACAACCGTTTCATCCGTCCGTTTTAGTTTAGATGTCATAAGTAAGGATGGCTCATGAGGCACGCCTCCATCAGTGAACAGCACTCGATACGCTTGGGGGGTATACCGTAGAAGTGGGATATAATTGAAACCTGGTGAGTTGGAAACACCTATCTCCATCGGAGTTTCGCTTAGCGGACAATATACAGTGTCATTGGCATCGAAAAGCATCCAGAGATTTTCAAATGCTACGTACTGTTCTTTCCCCTGCCTTAGACGCTCATATAGTCGGACCTGCTTGCCAAGATACTTGTCAACGAAATCCAAGAGCATTCGAAACTGGGGAAGAGCTAATAATTGGTTATAAGCAGCATTCCAGTCATCTTCGTAGTCTTTTTTAGGTGCAGATCGCAGGAAATCACTTCCATCCCTGTTTGTTGTCGCTTTCATCGTTTCATCCGAGCTACTTAAGAGTATCTCTGGATTCGCGTCTTCGGTCATAACCTGACTGTGTACACTTGTCAGAGATAGGGCACTTATTCATGTGGCTCGCCCTACCTGTATTTACGCTCCAGTTTCATCAGCTGATTTTTGAAGCTCTCGATATGTCTGATCAATGGTTTGAATGGCTTGCCGAACCGGATCAAATTTTCCTTTCCGCTGGGGCCATTCAGCTGCTTTTCAAGGAATCTACTAATGGCTTCCGATGAGACTCCAAAAGTCAGAATATCAATGCTATCGGCTTCTGGAGCCTCGGAGTCTGCCTGCCTGAGAGGTATCGTTTCGTCATCTTTGATATTCGAGTAAAGCACTCGTATAAGCTGCTGAGTATCGTGGCAACACACGAATGTGCCTTTTTCTGTTTCCGCGTCTGATGTTGGGAGAGGGCCATCCGGTACCAGGTACGCAGCTGCATTGAAAAACTTGACCGTGATCTCAATCTTAGAATCATCAATCTCAGCAGGCCTTGGGATAGATTCAATAATATTATCGAACTTGATTTTTATCTCAGGCTCCAATTGATTAATTCGATCTTCTAGAACCCTCAGATAGTCAACCAGTCCTTTAACGAGATTTGATCCCTGGTTTCTTTGGTCGCTTTTCTCTGCTTCGATCTTCGCTCTCTCCTTATAGGCTTCAAACATATCCAGTGAACCAACTGACTTAGCAAAATTGCGGGCCCTTTCGAGAGGTCTCAAAGGCCGCCGATGGAAGTGGGGCTTCTTAGCTGGCTCCTGATTCTTGCCGACCGACGCCGGTTCTTCAGGTTTTTCGGCATCTCCTGGGGCTTTTGAGTTGAGGTCTATGACCTCTGGTTTACCTAAAGCCTGCTTGTTGTCCAAACCAGGTACTGAATCAGGTGCGGGAACTGTAGATGTTTCGGAGTCTGTCCCGGCACTTTGGGGTATCTCCGAATTACTCGCAGTGCTAAAATTATTTGAAGATAGGGAACCTTTAATTATATCAGTCATAGTTAAACCTGTAGATTTGAATCTTGAAATATACCACTTTCTTTCTCGGCGGTTTCCATCTTCCCAAACGCTGCTGCGACTGTAATAATAACGATACGAGCAGCTGGACTAGGATAATATATCTCCAATCAAGGAAGTCAACCATACAAAGTGTATTAAGAGATTCTAAAAGATCCGTGACCAAGAAGATGAGGGTTATAAGACCGCCCCAAAAGGTGACAAGATGGAAGAAACGAAACGGGTGTGTAAGACTTCTAAGAAAATTGAAGTTCAGTGTTAAACTGGTATTACCTGAAGCCTCATGCAGTTTCCACTAGCAAGCGGCTCTGAGCAGAAAGCAGTCTTTCGAGACCTATTTCTCCTTCAGAGGCCGATTTTGGCTGTGATTCCGCGTGTGGTAGCATTCAAAGGTACCCAGGTGCATGGATCCTACCATAGGAGGATCGGCACATAATCCTTCGGCAAGGTATCTGGCCAATCTGCAGCGGGGTGCATATCAATTGACCGAGATCTAATGCTGTCTCACTTAGGTTTTTTTTCCAGTTGAAGGTTGAAGCGTCTCTGGGGGATAGGAATTCATGAATTCATACCAGTTATCCTACAACGATCATTTCAATTGTACAAGTGCACCAGTTCAAATATTCAGAAATAGATTTTCCAGATTTAAAATCAATATCCCAAAAGTCGCATTGAAGGTAATTTCTCCATATCCGAATTTGATGTATCAACTGATATAAACCGTGGAATATCCAGCGAATGATTAGGATTTATGCTACCCAGCTGCTTCTTTCCAACTAATTCAATCAACAGATCGACGATTCTACGCAATAACGCAACAAAAGTATACATCCCCAACTAATGTCGGCCAATGAACGAGTACAATGTAATCATTTGATGCAACAAATACAACCAGCAGCGAACCAATGATAAATGCCAGCAGTTAAGATAACCCAATCAAGTTATCACTCGGTGAGCTTAACTCAGCCATACGAGAGCCTCGTTATGCATATACATCAGACTAGTTGAATGTAGCCGTAACTACAGAGGCTTTACAACCACCATGCATTCAATAACGCCGTAAGCCGCCCAAAAAGTGCAATAAGCCGACTTAATTCAGATACTGAATGAGGTTCACTTTCCAGCTATCTGTGTTGGCGAGGAACAAGAGGGCACGTGGGAGGAGGAGCCTCACTTGTGACGATTTTGTTGAGTTTGTAAGGCTTCATATTCTATTCATTGTATATTCAACCCAAGATAAGAAGTTGCTCGACTGAAACTTTCTCCTTGAAAAGGTAATTGCTATGGAGCCTCTGAATCCGGTGGTCTTCCGTCGAAGGACTCTCACAAATTCGGCTGCAGAATACGTGGAGAGACGCGCAGGTAAAGAAGCGTTGCTACAACTGGAAGGCTCACCAGATGAGTTTGAAGGCTTAAAAGGAGGCTCCGAATTTGTTACAGAATTTGATCGGTTCGTGCCGAAAGGTTTTGTCTTCGAGTATGTTCCCACCTGTACAATCCCGAGGCTGTTCACCGATCAGTTGACTCTCCATTCAGTTCTGCCAAATGTTATGAGCAGTCTAAGGCGAGGATTCTCACGTTTCGTCGGACGCTCCAAAACTTCGTCACTTTACTCAAAGAGAGAAAGGTCGATTCCCAACTCAATATCGTCCTCAAAGATCCAAGCGAGTTCACGGTCGAATACATTATCCAGATAATTAACCGTCTAGGAGAAAGCAGCGAAAATCCGTCCAAGACGAAATCATGTAAGAATTTCGTCCAAAAGTGCCATCGGAAAGTAAAAGACAACAAAGACATAGTCGAAGGTATTCTCAACATGATTCCAAATGACATATATGGTTCAGTTATTTCTGGAGGGGTTACCTTGATACTGGCTGTAAGTTTGTTATGACCTTGAGTACGATTACATTGCAGAGATATCGCCCAGATCTTTACTTATGTTGATGTACTAGGCTGTTGAGAAGCAAGCCAAACAGCGCGAAGCGATCCAGAGCTGGTTGGCAGAGATTCCTGAAAAGCTAGAAACTATCCAGCGATTATCAGAAATACATCATGCATCCATCAAACTGCACTCTTGCGCTGATGATATCATTGTCGCCATTTTTACCGTTCTAGAGCGTGTTGTTGAAAAGATCACCAGAACATGGAAGGGCAAGTCACCCGTGAGTTTATCAATGGGGCACATGATTGACGGAAAATAGTGAAGCTGGCCGATCAGAGAGGCAAAATTGCCAAAACACTTCATTCTCTACCCTTCAGAAGCAAGTTAGATGCTGACGGGGCAGTTGACGAAGACGATCAAGAACAGAAGTTGACTGTACCTGATGCTTTAGATCAGCTACAAAAACGAATTGAAAACTTTCAGAAAGAGGTAGATATGTGCGAACGGGAAAAACTGGGCAGAGTCGAAAAAACCACTGCTAATATTGAAAGTGGCCTCGTGTTTGTTGCTAACCAGAACGTTGGTGAGTATCATCGTTCTCAACTTCTTTTATTCTCGACCCCACAGGGACTGACTTTTGCAGCCTTGAAGACGAACATGAATAACTCCTTGAAACGGCTCGAAGAAATGCTTGCTGGGAACTCAGAAAAGACTCGCCAAATGCTTCATCTATATTTCGAAGACGCCTTGTACCGATTCTGCGCTAGTAATCCGAATTTTAATGCTAAGACCGGTGAAAGTAAAGTTCCCCAGCTGCTGAAAAGCAGTTCTCTGAACAGCTCCTTTTTTGACTAATTCCTGAAGACGTACTGAACTACACCTAAACAGTACATTTTGAGGCCTCAAATGGCCTCATATCCTCCCTTTCCATATTCTCAATATTAAGTCATATTTCAACCCACATGCGTACATATATCAGTTCTACAATTTAACACCAGCCTATTCTCTCGCAAAGGAATATTTACTAACCATCATTAATAACAGTTGATCGTGAGGAAGTCAAACTCCTCCAACAAGAACAAGACATCATGTCGACGCGTTCTCGTCAAGAGGGTAACAGCCGCATAGCGTCGAAGTGGCTCACAAAACCCAAACTCTATGACCCAATAGGAGATATGAAGGACTGTCTCGAGCACGTGGCGCTACTCGAACCTGACGAGAAGAACATATCCCATTGGATTCTAAACTCAGAAGAACACAGCAATTGGCTTCGAGGGAAGGAATCAAGCATCTTAGAGGTCCAACTCCAGACACCCCCTGCATCCCTAAACAACCCACTCTCCTTCACGAGTGCCCTGACCGCGACCACTCTTTTCAGCACAGAAAAGTTCCCAGTCCTTGCGTACTTCTGCATGCATAGGAACAACGAGTCTATCTTGGAAGAGAAGTCTGGTCCAATCGCCTTAACTAGGAGCTTGAACAGCCAACTTCTTAAATTTATCGCTGACAACCGACCCCTCGTGGACTTGTCGTCTCTGGGAGACCGCAAGTACTTTTCCAAAGCCAGGAAAACTCTCAAACATGGGCTGCAGCTATTTGATGCGCTGTTCTCACTCTTAACAGAGGACGACATGGTATTTGTTATCGTTGATTCGCTCTCACGATTATCGGGAAGTACGGAAGATGGAGACAAGGTGATGAAAAAGCTGAAACGAATCATCGAGAAGAGGGAAGAGCTCACCGTAAAGGTTGTGGTTACTGATGCGCTCGCCGGGTCATATATCAAGAATGCAGCGGACATTTCGCTTTACGTCCGGGACGTGGTAAGCGGATATGGAGGTTTCGATATTGCCGAAGGCAGTGATAAAATCGCAGAAAAGATAAAGCATGATGAGACCTAGGAGCATGAAAACGACCGATGATATCATGAATGCCACCTTTTTTCTTTGGGTGGTAGTAATATTTATTATGGTATCATTTTTCGTATCCTAAATTAGGTTCAACTGTCTTTGGCCATGCCTACGGCTCTTTCTCGAAAGTCTTTCCTCCGGCCTCCGCATCCACAGCCATACTCTCCTTCAACCCACAAACATTAAAAATAAACTGCGGTGTCAGCTTCGGATCATGATCCATTCTCCCCTTCGTCTTCAGTCGCTCAAACATATCCTTGATAGGTTGGTACGCCGCATTAATAGCAGCCAGCGGATGAATAATAATTCTTAACCCAATCTCTCTCGCCTCATCGACCGAAACGGTAGGTGTGACGCTACCCTCCACCATATTCAATAATAACGGCCAAGGAGCCAGATCTTTCACTGCCTGCTTGAACATATCAACTGAAGTCATACCCTCTAAGAATCCCACATCCGCGCCCAAGTCCCGCACAAATTTCAATCGCCGAATCGCCTCATCGTATCCCATCCCCTGCAGAGCATCCGTCCGCGCAATAATCACAATATCACTACCGATCTTTTTCCTCGCTGCAACCGCTGCGCGGATCCGGCTCGCGTAGACATCGAGATCTACAAGTTCTTTTCCACCCAAGTGTCCGCATCGTTTTGTCTGCACTTGGTCTTCAATATGCATGCCGGCCACGCCGGCACGTGCGTATTGTTCGACGGTACGGGCGACCATGATTGGGCCGCCGTAGCCGGTGTCAGCATCGGCAATGAGCGGGACGGAGCGGTCGATTGATGCGATCATTTCGGCGTGGGCGTGCATGTCGGACTCGGTGGCGATGCCGAGGTCGGCGTGGCCGAGGCGAGATGCTGTGGTGCCTGCACCGGTCTGTTTAAGGGGTAAGATAATCGTTAGCGACGAGCTTGGGCCAGATGAATGGGATTTGTGGAGGGGAGACCCGAGAGAAAAGTTAAGGGACTTAGGGGATAGATTCATACCATGTATAACGCATCAAAGCCTACGGAAAGCGCTATTCGCGCTGAGAAGCCATCATATACACCAGGACATAACAAGATATCCTTCGAGTTCTCGAGGAAATCCCGAAGTTTCGTAGCTGTGGAAACATGGTTTATAATCATGGCGACTAAACCGTTGTGGATTGTAAAGAGCCAAATTAGGATGCCTTCTTCTTTACCGGATCCCTCGAACAAAGCAACTCAGAATTAAACAAGAGTTATCAAACAACAGATATCTTCCCAAAAGCAATTTCAACTTCAAACACCCAACATAAACCTTCTCATCCCCGAGTATTTATTAACCCCCCCCCCCAAAAACATGATCGACAGCTATGACTAAAGTACTTACTTAGGACTTTCTATACGAGCTTTATCAACTCCATCAAACCCTGCTAATTGAGCAATCAGCATCGGAACTCCGACGAACCACATTAGCTACGCAGAATGCGTTTCGCCATCCGGATATAAGCTTTTCAATCGGCAGAACTCCACTTATCTCCGATGCTGGGAGTTTGATGTGCTGCGCTGTTGTTATGTGCTGGATCTGGAATTGGATGTGATGGATAAAAGTGCCGGCAGTGAGATCCATCGTAGCGGGGTCGACGGGACCAGAGCCAAGACTGCGTGGGGGGCGGCATGACGACAGTGCCAGGGGTTGTACAGTATTGATCACCGGTGAAAATTCGATTTTGTTGCGATTCCATTTTGAAACGATATCATGAAATGTCGGAAAACTGTTTCCTAAGATATCGAATGCAAATATAGTGGCTAAATCTCGGCCAATCTATTGGTGGAAATAAGAACGATATGAAGTATTCGTGAACTGCACCCGCCACGAGAGACGAATGAAAAAGCAACCACTGAAAAGACAACAGGTTGCATACTGTGCAATTCTTCTGCAGAGAATCCAATTCAAAGAATGAAAAACATCTGCGCGTGAAGAAGGGTGATTGAACTGAACGCGTGGACCCAAGTGCAACTCTCTTTTCACACACTGGTACTGCCTTCGCAACCCATTCACGATCCATCTCCATCTCCATCGAAGTTCACCCCTTCACCCCTTCCCTCCCATCACTTCCTTGAAGTAATTCCTCCATTCCACACCCCCAGAAACCTCATCTCTTCCTTCCAAGCAGTAGGATTCCTCCACGGTAAACAAGTTTGGACGTCCATCAAGTCTCCATTAGGAGAGACCCGACTGGGAAAAAATCCTGAGTCGAGCAAACCACCAGCAACGTCATTTCGTTCTGCATCGGAAGTTCGAACGAACGAACCGCGAATTTCCCATCAAGGCAGTACAGGCTCCAAAGAACGGGCATGCAGAGGTGCAGAATTCATACTGTAGAGAATGCCGAAAATGTTTCGCTTAGGTGTTGGTTGATATGTATGTACAGTAAGCGGTTCCATCAATCAATCGACCGAGAATCATCCTCCCTCCCCATCATACCTCAAAGTCGAGTACTGTACTCGATTTCATCAGAGCCGGTATCTTTCTCGAACACTTGTTGTAGTGGTCATATCTAAATACTTCGACTATATGCACTGAGAGAATAAATACAATACGTAAAGGTATAAAAATGCCCCGAGAGACCTCTTACGTATGTAGTAGTAATCTAGTTACCCCTAGAATAGCTAGCTACATTCCCAAGTCAAGTCAAACCTGTTTTTATATACGAAAGTTATGGAATTCTTCCTCCAGAGTGATCTGATATATATCGTTATGCATTACTTATCAATATACAATACAATACAATACATCACGCGAATTCTCAAAGCTACCACAACCTCTAGTCCTACAGCAACCACACATTTTTAAACTAACCTAGATACAATAAATCACCAATCTCTACAGCTAGAATTCAGCCTCTCACACGTTAACTCGGCTCTATCAATCCAATCCAATCCAATCTGAGTCAGATTCCTTGGCGCGATGGCATAACCCACACATGTACAGAGAGAAGGGATAAGTCTGATATATGTTGTTGCACAGCAATATTCATAACTATCTTGTTATATATCTTAAGCCTAAGCCTAAGCCTACCACTAATCGAAATCCAAACAAAGCATATATACGCTCAACACTAATCCCAAATTCTCATACGCCGTTCTCAATCCAATTCATTCAATCCAATTCAATCCAATTCAATCCAAACCAGCCCGCGAAATCCCATCATGACTGAGCATGTTCGGATTTGTGGGTTAATCAAAAAGTCCACCCACTCACCCCTCACCTAGTACCTACATCTACTTTGTAATAAAACCCAACCAATCCGCCACCACCAATGTAACCATAGCATGTGGAGCAATCCTAACATAATAAGTCCCAAACCCTCTATAAAACCTCAACACCCCCTCCTCCCTCGCCACCTTCAAAAACGCATCACCCATACCTTTATAAACCCTATCCTTCCCACTACCCTGCTTCTGCAACCTCGTCTTCACAAAGTCAAACGGCAAACTAAAGAAACTCGCAAAGAAGCCCGCGACGGCACTCGCCGCCAGCGTCTGCGTCTTCGGCGCCCAGGTCGTGCGTTCTTTGAGCTGGCTTTTCGCTTCCGAGAAGAAGGCGAGCTGTCCGAAGTTGAGCGCCATGGCGCGCACGACGGTGGGGGCGGCACCGGCCCAGAGCGCTGTGATGCCTTCAGTTTTGGAGATGGATGTTAGGGCGTCGATGACGGATTTGTAGTTTTTGCGTTGGGCGAGGGGTTTGAGTCCGTCGGATTGCATGCGGATGAGAGCGAGATCGGCAGGGTTGCCGATCATGGCTGCCAAACCACCTGCTGCGAGACCGGCTCCGGCTCGTTCTTTGAAGCCGATTTTGGTATTGTTTGTTTGCGATCGGACGGTTAGAGTTTTCATGAAAGTGTCGAAGAAACCAAGACGGGCGGTGGTGTAGACGGCTTGACGAAGGAGTCCGGCTGATAGACCGGTGTATAGGTCGAGGACTTTGCCTTGAGCGAGGATTTCTCGCGTTACGGATATGGGAGTAGGCTTGGGACCAGTGCGGACACCTTCTCCAGCAAGTTGTAGCCGTACTTTTATCATGTCAATGGGTTGTATGACTGTTGTGGCTGTCATGCCTGCAAGACCACCATTGATGAAAGGGAGGGCGGCACGCATGACAGGAGTATGAAGGATGTCGTTCGTGACCGCTATAGCATCGGTTTTGGCCGAACTAGCAAATCGTTTTGTGCTCTCCATAGCTTCAGCTGTTTTTTTTCTGGCGGCTTCCGCGGCCTGTTTGATGGAGTTGGAGGTCGACATATCGGCGGTATATGGATCGTTGAATGAGGCTAGGTTGAGGTCAAACGTTCAAAAGGCTCAACTGTAGATAAGAAAGCATTAGCCCAAGGGTTCACTGGGTAGAGAGGGGAGGGGTATCGTGTATATATGTAGCAAGAATTCACTGGATTCGTGAGGAGAATATCTGGAAAACAATTGGGCCGTCGACATAGCTCCACATAAAATAAATATAAGGAGTCCTCAGTGGCAGTGGCAGTGACAGTAGCAGTGACAGTGACGTTGTACTAACGCGTAAAGCACAAGCTGAAATTCCTCCGGCATTAAACGGACATGTAAAGTGAAACCGGTTCCAGACAATCTTGGTAAAGAGACGGAAAATATGGAGACGAAGATGGAGATGAAGACGGAGACGAGGATGAAGCTTACCTGAGATTATCCACTTGAAAGCTCGTTGCGTGTGGAGTCTGGTTGGGTGGGCAGGAGATGGGCCGATATGCGAGTCGATCCGTTTGGTCGGTATCAATATTATACAGCCTTGTGCAGATGAGGGGCTAATGATATAATTTCTGTATCGCAATATGGAGAAAACGAGGTAAATATCGAGGAGAAGGTTGCGAGGTTATTTGAATGACAAAAGAATACGAACTCGGGAGAGAGAAAGGCTTTTGTAGGATCAAAGGTACTTGGTTGGGCTTTTAAGGACTTCCCGTTGGCCGGCCTGGCCCTCCTCTCAGATGCTGAAGCAAGAGTGGTAGGATCAGATTGGTGTGCGGGGTCGACGTACTGTACTGTTTTGGGTTTTCGATTCCTGTTTTGCTGCGAGGCACGTACCGGCAGGTGGTCAACAACAATGGTTATCCGTATGGTGACAAAGTAAATTCATTGAAGGCGTCAAGTGCCAATGCAGAAGACGCTTCTGCACCTGGTTGCGAAATGGCACGGCACTTTTGATGATCTACATCTGTTGTGTTGACTTGGACGAGGTGATACTCGAAAGCTTGGATTGGCAGTAACAAGAAGTACCTAGGCATTCGGAAATACATTGGCTGCCAACCGGATATACTTTCATGATATGATGCAATGCATCGTTGTCTGCTTTCAGAGCTGCGTGTGGCACAACATAATATGTCAACAAAGGACAAATGAACCTTTGTGGTTGTCACCCAAGGAATTCTCTTCTCCTTAATCCATATCATACATTCATGTTCTTATTTTTAGAAGTCGAATTCAAAACCTGCTCGTGGGTCCCCATCTCCATGGCGGAGAAGTATTTTGTGTCGTCTGCCTCTTGGTAGTGTTTCGAATGTTCATGTACCGAAGTAGTAAGACACAGACGAGAGAGCTTCGAGGTTGAGGTTGGAAAATGCGGGGTAATCTAGTACAGAACCGCTCTAGTGCATTATGCTATCGTGATGTCCGATAAGGCGTCGCAAGCTGCTCTTCTGTTCCCCCTTTCCTCTACGAATCCGACATGTAAGACTTACATCTACTCGAAAACGAACAAACAAACAGCGTTTTCATCGAATTCCAACAATATACCAGTGACTTCCGGATCCCTTCAAAAAGCCACCAAATTAAATTCACATGGGACCAAGTAAAACTCACCACTCACCACATATCACATATGCCAACAGCCTGAAGAGTTCTCGGCCCTACCCAATGATTGCTAATCCAATCCCAACCCTACCCAGTTCCTATGCCGTATGCCTATCATGCCGTCCTGGTGGTCTGTGTTACGAACGCAGAGCAGGTTAAGCACATGCCAAATCCATCTTCCCTTTCTCTTCCCACAAGCCAATCAACTTCTGCACCCCCTCCCGATTCATTTTCGTATGCGACAATCGCATTCAATATCGCAGTCGTCTCTGATGTTGTCGCTTCCACACAACTAGTCGCACTTCCCTCTCCACCACCGGAAATTTATTCATCCGCTTCAATTGTGGGTTGCTCCCGTAGGGTAACCGACTCACCGGTCGCACCCGATGACAAGCGCGTAGGGGGTTCCAGCCTGGTATCAAGAGATTCCGTTACAATACCGGTGCAATACAATGGAGACGGGAAGTGGGGGATTCATAATCGATGGAAAATTGAAAATTGTGAATTTTGGTGACTTGATTCATCAGCGATGCATGGTGGAGATGCCGGAAGAGCTTTGAGAGGAAGGGACGAGATAAAATCGGGTTGAGCTGAGTTGAGACTTTTTGAGTGTTGGTTTCCATGTCGAAATTTCAATTTACTTCCCCAATTTCCAACTTCTCCTTGAGTGGGTATGTTTGAGGCCTCTCGCGGTCTAGACTATGTGTGACCATAGCAGTCCCTAGGAGCATCATGGTGTATGAATAATTATTTCTCCAAGATGTGGGGTGTAATTCGAGCTGCCTCATCGAGTAGAGCCTCTCTTAAGCACTGCTGTTCACGGAGCAGAAGCTGCTCACTCAGTATGGATTCCTTTGTTATCAGAAGGATGAACTCCGCACTGTCTACGGGGTTGAAGTGTTCAATGAAGTAATGATTCCTATCACCTGAAGAAACCATTCCTTTTGACTGCCATAAGCGACTTTCCCATCTCTTTTGGAGCGGGTGAAAAGGTTTACAGTTCCGGAAATACTGCTGCGAGTGACCTCACAACAGGAGCCATTACAATCTATTCCTCAGTTCTCTCAGCTTATCATCTCTTTCATTCTTCTTCAAAACATCCCTTAAGCTCAAATCATACCCCAGGCTGCATTGCGCCAAGCATGTCGATCAGTACATTAAGTGAAGCTCACATTGATTCGCCTATCCATCCAACCTCTTACGATGACCTGATACAACACCCAAAGTTCAGATCAAAGGCTATTCAGCCAACTAAAACCGCTCAAGCGCCTCCGTGTTTTAGAAATCTAAAAGAAAATCAGATGGAATGACAGCTCTCTTTGATCTCCCTAAAATTGTCGCTTACCATCGATTCGGTTCCCGGAGAGTGTGGGGAAAAGCCAGACTCTCGGGATATCTCCGAAACAGCGCTTTTTTCTTTGGAGAAAGTAGATGCGTCTATATAGTACCCGCACCCTAGACCAGGAGGCCGCTTGTGGATAGCAAGCGAATACAGTAGGAAGAAGCTATGTTGGCAGATGAGTAGTTGAACCAATAAAAAGAAAATGCAAAAGCAATTGAACATACAACAGTGGGGATTCGCTGGTGGTCACCCACCCAACTACTAATCCACCGATCTGTAGCTTATGTATGGCAGAGCGGACGGGATGCCCAGTGATCTACAGTCTATGGTCGTATGTATAAGCTTTTCGTTTAAATTTAAATATAAAGATTTAACATACTGAGCAATTTCGAAATAATACTAGTCGCTGATATGGTGCGCGCATCGTTTGGGGTTTTGATGATGAACTTTATTCGCTATGCACTGTCTACCCTGCTAGACATGCTTGCCTCCTTCTTGAAGGGGGTCGGGCTCAACCCAGAATGTACACGGTAGAGTGCCCGTGTGCCGGGAATGAAGGGCAATGTTCTAAAGCGCAATGCTAATACTTTCAATTGGAAGAATTCTACGAAAAATTGCCGCAGTGTTGATAACGTTATTAGACAAGCCGAATTCCAATAGATTCAATCAAGTCTGAGAAATCGTCAATGTTTGTACTGTTACTCTCAATGATTCTATTAGTAAGTATGTACATTCATGGTTGTTATCATGACCGGTTGAGCATCCTCGGGAGTATCTTCAGGAGGAGGTTGTGCAATCTCCTTCGCTTGGTTTCGAAAGTACCCGTCGGTCGACCTTAACGACAACAGCACTGACGTTCGAGATCTCTACTAAATCTAAATCCCACCACACGTTCCAGTCGGTTGGAGCACTATCGATAGGTCGTTTGAAGTCTGATCCAAAATCGACTTCATGGAGAACTTTATTCGCTACGAAAGCCTCGCGCTTCATGTCTTTTGGTTTAGATGGGTCGTATGAATATCGAGCGACTGTACTAGCTTATGTCTCTCCAGACTCCAAGGCGAGCTCTTCGGAAAGAGTACACATCCGGATCGTTTTGCCACGTGTTTCCCCCGTCCCTAGTATATTTCGTCAGTCCTGTCACTTGAAACCGGTTGCCGAACGATATGTTAATGTCAACGACTGGTCTCGGGGTATGGTGGCCCTCATCCTCGACCCTTGCTCCCCCAAGGAATACTGTATAGGAGGTCATACGCACGTGTCGATGTAATCTGAGATTAATGTTGCAGTAATATTTGGAATTATCGGTCGTATTCTCCACTAGGCAAGACTTCTGAAAACAGCGCTGGAAATTTCTCCTTTTCTAGACGTGCCGTATAAGTTATCCTCGAATCCTAAGAATAGAATTCTATTGATCTGATATACTCGATCTCGTTTTTAAGATTGATCAGGATCTGATCGTTGAAAGCATGAGCATCGAGGTTCTCCTAGGTTTGCAGCTGCAACAACGCTCTGGAAACTTTGGAATTCCTGAGCTGGAAACAGGCTACCACTCTCACAGAATCATGACAGTAGTTCATGGCTCGACTCTTTTGTATCCACTAGAGGGTATCTTAAAAGGAATACGAGGCTTGAAGATTGGGGTTAATGCTGTTGCCTCCAACCAATGTAAGGTCCATAGTCTGTTTTACTTGGTCGTATTGAGCTTTAAGTTGTGTCTTCTTGCTTCTTGCTTCGACATTGGCGACAATGGCGTCCTGTAGCTTTTTGCCACATTGTATGTATCCATCAATAACCTTAATCTGATCCTTGATGGGGCCGTCAAAGCATTGTTTGCAGATATTTTTGAACTGTGTAGCATCCATAGTGACTAGCTTGATTTTTCTTTTCCAGCTCCTCAACATCGATGTACGATGACAGCTTCTGAGTTGTATTCCATTCGTACTCGGCATTACTGCCAGTAGCCGCAACAGCTTTCTGCTCCTGCGGGCCGCGGCTCAGCACTCTCCACGTTGTCTAAGATGAATTTCACGTAGTAGAGTCTTGAGCGCTAATAGGCAGCGAGACGATTACAATCTTTTTGGCGACAATGACCAAGTCTTTGCCGGGGTAAGAAAAGACGAAGCCGGCATATATTTACAGGTTTTCAGCGTATATGTAGGTGGCCCTACTACTGAGCAAACCTTCTGCTGCTGTCACAGCCGGGTCTCTATATGTAGATTGTATTGCCCCGACTGTCCTCTGTGCTTGTAGCCATGGTGTATTTGAAGCGTGTGACTCCAAGGGAAAAAAGCTTAGATGTAATATGACTAATGTCGCAGCCGCGAAAGAAGATTGACGAAGATTCAAGTCGCATGCTCTACTGGACAGGTATATATACCCCGTCGCTCACAGAGCAGTCTCTCAGAAGCTTGATAATCCTCTATATCGCTAGTACGCGATAGACATCTCCTCAACAAGAGTTTGGTGGAGAGCTGAATAACTGTAGCCTAATATACAATACTGAGATGCTAGTCTTGATACCTGCTTATCATCTTCTTAACTAGAAGTTTGTTAACGAGCTGAGTAGGTATAGCCTTAGTGAATCCTCAACATCTCAAACCGAGAAAGTCAGTTCTTGATACAATGAGTCTGGAGTCTGGACTACCTAGAACAAGAGTTGAAGATCAGCCGTTTGAGCGTTTAAAAGACTCCACAGATTCTGCGATAGGGTGAAAGAGCAAACAGTCTCCTGGCATGCTTAATATGAATGCTTAATTGGGGTGAAGAGCACTTCATTCAGCTTGGTGGTGATTTTGCCAGGACCGTCGATCCGATAGCAAAGCTTAAATGATGTGGTTCGTGATGTGTAACGGGAGCAACATTAATCAGAGCCGCCATAACATTGCGAATCAATTGTTATCAATACTATGCTGTCTGCTGTTCATAAGTCCACGTAAATTCTCTTGATACTGCATGTTCGAGAATGAAGACAACACATATTCGCATTGATACTGTTAATTGCACGAGGGTGCGCAATTCTCCCCCCTTATTGAGAGGAACTTTGACAATCACGTGTTTAAATCCCCGCTCTTTGTATCCTTGTACATTTAGGGGTACGAGTTTCCGATTTTGGATTTTAGGGAATGTAACCAGGGGCCACTATCACCAATACCTGGCAGTCACAGTACAGTATCTTTGTGATAGTGCTGATACGCAACTTGATATCGATCCTGCGAAACTCCCCTTGTCCGTAGCACGCCCCCGCGCATTTACACATTCTTATCAAAAAGCTTCCCAAGCATAAGTAGCAGAACAGAGCTTATAGGTCAATGCCACCTGTTAACTAGACACCGTGGTGGACACCTCGATCGGCCCAAAAGGCTTTTGTCACTTGCACATTATATTTGATCACTGAAGTAAGGTATCAATTGGTGGTTCTCAAGTACAATGCAACTAGGACTTAGTCTAGAGACCCTTCCTATCAAGATCTGTGATGCAAAGGAAAAGAGACTCGTGACAATAACTCGCTGCGTATGAAGATCGTAATTTCAGGAAATTGAGGTTGAAGAATGGGAAACCGCCACCAGAAATGCTACTGGGCATGAGGTCGCTCACTGCATTCACCTTATAACCTCATCCCTATCTCCTCCTCTAGCATTACCGAGGACCCCAAAGGAAAAATGTAAGCAATACGTGAACTTAATCCATGTTTTGCCATTAGAACGTAGACACCTAACAATCCTCTCTATTCCAGATATAGGTGTAAAGTAAAACGTTCGTCCAAATGCATCTGGTTTGCACCATTTTCCCTCCGCCTGAAGATGAAGTATGTTGAAGAATATATCGTTCCTCCTCCCCTTACTTACCATCTGCCTTAATATTCTCAGCTTTCGTTTCCCCTGACTCCTTTGGTAAGACCTCATCCGCCACAGCCTGGTACTTTGGCTCCTTCGACTCGGCCTTTTTGGACGAGGTATCGGCTTCGGGTTCGGCGACAGTTTGCCCTTTCGGGACCTGGCTTGCAAGGTCTTTGTCCTCTTCGCCATGGTCAAACATCTCTGTATCATCTGAATCAGTGAGAACTTCTGTACCATCCCCAAGCAGGATAATTCGTCCACGTTGGTTCCCACCAAAAGACTTGAGTTTCTGGTCCATGTCCACATCATACCCACTGTCACTATCATCAAAATTATGATGAACACCCGGTCCGCGGAACTCGGCTAACACTTTATGTTAGCTGACGTTTGGGACCACAAAAGACGGGCGGGCTACTTGCCATACTCCGGAGGAGCACAGGGACCATCTCCATTAGCGACTCGTTTTGCGATCTCGTCATACCATTCTTCCTTCGTTTTGCCGTTCAAGATACCCACGATAATCATAGTCATGTTATCACAGCCGACACCCCCAGTTTCCGAGTTTGATGCAAGGCAGTTGTCCATCATGTTCTCACAGATCTTGGAAAGATCCTGTTTGGCAACGATACCTCGTCGGACGAATTCAATAACAGCTTGAGAGGATTGGCAATCCCAAATACCTATACAGTCAAAATTAGTTTTATTCTAGCGCCGGGTCTCCAGAACACTCACCATCGCATGCCACAACCAAGAATTCATCGTCATCTGTGATTTCGTGAACAGTGACATCCGGGAACGCAGTCACTATCTGCTGTTCAGGTGAAAGCTCCGCGCTCTTCTTGAACTCGAAATCACCGATAGCTCTTGACAATGCAAGATTACCATTCACACGACCGAAATCTACAAAGCCACCTGCCGCATTGATTCTAGCCTTTTCGCCTATGAACGAGTTAGTTTCTTGTATAATCCACCAACTCCAGCAAAAAGCTACCTTCATTCTGCGGCTTGTGGTCGAATGACAGAGGCTTCGCACGACCCTTGACTCCCAAAACACTTCTAGAATCTCCAGCATTCCCCTAGTGCGGCAATTAGCATATATTGACAAAATACCCAAGTGTAATGTACCACATAGATCTTCTTGTTCGAAATTATTCCAACTGAAGCAGTGCAGCCAGATACTTCCTCCTCGTACCGTGGGTCTGAGATAGAAGTCAGTATTCTATGGCTCCAAAATGTGCGAGGGATTCTGACCTCCTAATATCGCTCTATCTGTAGCAAGGAATCCATCTTTCAAAGCTTGCTCGAAGTCACCTTTCTGGAATGCCTCCTGCTTCGCAACGATCTCGTGTATATTTTCTCCGGCAAATTGGGCCACGCGATCTCCTCCATGTCCATCATATACACCGAAGAAGGAAATTCTGTTGTCTGCTGGAGCGGGGTTTGAGGCACCTCCTTTCCCCGTTTGTAGGTCGAGCACCGTCGCGTGCGCATCCTCCATACTAATCCGCCATCCTTGCATAGAAGAGACACCAAAAATCAATCTTTCATCGCCGCCGCTGGCCGAATTCTAACAAGAAAGGTATATCAGTAATCGTTCGTCCTCCAAGAGACATACTCGGTACGGCTGCCAGGGTATTCCTCTGTGGCGACTCCGATCCAGGGACGATTGATCTGAGCGAGAAAGCCACCACGACCATTGTCAAGCGCATGCGCAGTAGTGCTATTCACGAATACATCCAAGATCCTGATATGCGATGACTTGCCAACCGACACCGGCGCCACCCAAGACAGGATCAGGAAGTGCAGAAAATAAAACACACCTTCTCAACTACCGGCTCCGACAGAGTCTGACCCATCTTGAAGATAGATCACGTCCTCTCAAGTAGAATCCAATAGAGTATGTAGAATCTCCTCTGAACCAAGTTTTTGTAGTTGACTGCTGCTGCTGCTTTTTTTTTTTTTTTTTTTTTCCTTTCGTCGAAAAGAGATTGCGAGGGATTGGTAGATGCGGGGTCAAAAGGCTGCCGCAGCTGTTGATAGGCGCGGGCTATCTAATCGTCTCTAAGAAAGATAGATTCGAGTAGGAATTGTTGATTTGACGTGGGATGAAGGATTGTAAGTAGGATTACTCTCGGTAGATCGCGTGCAACTTTGAGTGAAAAGAGAAGCTGAATGAGGTTACCAGAAAATGACGCTCACGCACTTTCGAATCTGATGAGAGCACGCAAATCCTGACGCTAGGACTAAAATTGCTTCGCTTATTTACCTGTCAACATCAAGCATCGGTGGGGGATGGAAGAAAAGACGGAGAGAAGGGAAGGAGGTTGAGGTGATAGGAAGAGGAAGGGGGCAAGAGAGTTGAAGGTTTAGATTGCATCGGGGCTCCAAAAAGATTACTATACAGCAAAGCCCATTCTCATTCACCTGTTTCATCGTGGGGAATACCCAATACTGGTACTGACACGACAGACGATAGCTATATCTGGACACCTAATCTAGAAGGACACTTAGCAGCGACTATTTAAGCAGTCTAGGAGCCACAGCACATTGCATCCATGAAATTCACCGAAGAACAACTGTGCCACTGCGGGTAGTTTCCCTTGTAGTAATTAGGTTTTAATACTCGTGGTATTTGGTATTCTAGTTCTAGTTCTAACACTCGTAGTATTTAGTATTCTAGTTCTAACACTCGTAGTATTCGGTATTCTAGTTCTAGTACTTGCACAATTAGAGCTACCAGTAAGCTAAGCGTACCTACCTATGCGTTACACTTACAAGCCCCCTTGAGCCCAACAAACTATGGGAGAAGCCAAAACAGGAACTTGGAATGACGATTTGATGACGACGTCGACAGAGGGCACATGCAACAATCGTCTTTTGCCTTACTTACCCGCAGACAAAAGCTCTTATGGTGAGTAGGTTGTCTCTTAAGCGTCCAGACCTGTTGGACCCTGATCTTCCGTTTATCCAAAGCTATTGTCAAATTGACAATAGCTTTGGGACACATTCATACCGTATCCCGACGATTACACCCTGCTTTGTCCTTCACCGAGCCATCTGGCCACCATTTCAGTCAGCGCCTTAGCATAGCGTCAGTACCCAAAGCCCCGCAGACAAAAGCTCTTCTGTGCGAATACCCCCTCCAAACGGCAAGCCTCGGGACTACGAAAGAAGCTGTTCCTTGCCCACACGCCCACACATGCCCACTTCTCGTTTCTCCCGCCCATCCAATTTTCGATTTTTATCGATAGTGGCGAATTCCTAAAACTGGCTGCTTGGATCATCAACCGAACAGTGTGCTAGTGCCAAGTGGCGTTGGTTGGCTCTCGCTTTTCACACCTTTCGATTGCGCTTTGTCCTAGCCAACCCTGCATCAAGGAGTTGCGAAAAGGTTTGAAATCTCACGCACAGCTGGGGTATTTTCACGATGCTTGAAAAAACTTCTCCGGGTGTGCAGCGGAATACGGTAGTATTGTTAGATCTCACTCAGCCCGGCACCAGCGGAAGGTCCCAGATACGAAACTGACAGTCCCCTCATTCGAATCTTCAAACTCCGTCCTTCGTAATGTGTTTAGAATCTGCGCATTTTCGCTGTGTTAGTGCTTGGAAGTCCCAACGCAAATATGGCACACTATTTGAAAAGCCACATCCAAAATGTTGGCTGCTAATAACCTTACCTATCTCTTATTCACGAGACCTTTTTTTTTCCTGTTAGCTTTTGCGAGTTTGTGCCAATGGGAATTATTAGAAGAGAGTTCCTCAAGGTGCATAACCACGCTTATACAAACTTACCTCATCAAGTATTCTCCTTTCCCTTCGCGAGAGGAGGAAAATCTGATTGGGAGTTTGCTCGCTTTTCATGCATGACATTTGAACTACATAGCAACCGATGGAGCACAATTTCCGTGGAAAGGAACGTCAATCGATTTAGCTATCACAGTTCTCAGTCTACTTGAAACAAAAAAGCTTACCCGTCTATCCACGGCAGCACAGAACAGTTCGAGAGCGGTATAAATATATTCATATGCAACAAGCTCTCTTCATCCCAGTTTATATATCCCCGCGTCCAATATCCAGAATCCATATATATATATATATATATATATATACCTAGCTTAAGATTCCACACCGAGCACAATGGAGGTTTTGCGCATTTCAAACTGCCACTACCAGCGAACTTACCTGATCAAATCTCTTTGATCGGACCAAAACAAAAGCTTCGTTACTCCACAAGTTAGCCCACGGTAAAAGACTGTAGTAGCTCAACCAGCAGCAGGTAGGTAGGTAGGTAGTCTTAAACATGTCATCCTAGTTCCTTACTCCTCAAGCGAAAGCTAGCGTTTGGAAGACGATGCACTCCCTCACTCCCTCACTGCCTTTGTAACCGCCAATCTCTTTCCCTTGCATCTTCACATCCTCCCACCTCTCTCACCCCCTAAATCCAGCCAGCTAGCTACTGTCCTATGCTGCCGACGCTCTTTACTCCTATAACTCACAAACCCGGGAATAACCACTCAGACAGTGCATTTTCCGGAAAAGTCAGTACATGTATATGACGTGATGTGATGCGATGCGGTATATGTATGTCTACAATTAAGTATTGTAATTCTTATCTAAAGTCGAGTATTTATCTCTTTTCTTCTGATCAATATCTGATCGTCTGATCTATATCGGTATCATCGTCTAAAACAAAACGTCTATCATATCCCATCCTATCTGATCCTATTCCCATGCCGAAAAATAACCCCCCAATATAAAGCTAAAGCCAAAGCCTTGCTTATGCAAATGTAATCCGTGAAGCCAAAAAAGAGAAAGAGTCTCTCTTGTTCGACGTATGCCTGCCTGTCGGCTTCTAGATGCATGTACGCATGCGAGCTGAAAATAGGGAGGGGAAAGAAAAGTTCGACAAACTTTCTGTGGTATCGTAGATTTTCGTCCGTATGTGTGCTGCTATGTCTTCTGCTCAAAAAGTGTTGGAAGCGTTCGTCCCCGTATGTGCACTCCCAATTACTCCGTCCATTCTCTCCTATTATACACAACTACCCTCCCTCACTAACCCATCATAACCTCACTCCCCCCCACCACCTCACTTCCCCCCAGCCTCCTGCTCGCCTCCCTAACCACCCTCTCAATCTCCTCCCTCACCCCCACATCATCCTGATGCACCGTCGTTGTCCTCTCGGGATGTCTCCCGCACCTCCTCGGCTTACTCGGCTTCCCTCTCCAACAACCTCCCTCTTCTTTCCCTTCCCGTCCCTTCCTCCCAAAATTCCCTTTCATACTACAATACTCTTTCTCACCGCCCATCCACGTAGAAATGTGTTTCCACAATTCACACCGATACACACCGCAGTGCGCGCACTTCTGATCGCCATTCCCGCCCTTGAACGCCCACGCGGCTTCCAGCGTGTTGGGGCCGACGCGCCGCGTGGAGAGCGCGATCGGAGAGGGGAAGATGGCGCGGTAGATGAGGTAGGAGTGTCGGGATGTGAGGCCGAATGCGGTGCCGTCGATGGGGTCGAGGTAGGAGAAGATTTCGAGCTTGAGCTCGTTGGGGAGGGTGGATAGAGTGGGTGGGAGGGCGGTTGTGAGGATGGATGGTAGGGGAGGTGGGACGACGGATAGACGACGTGTCATGTCGGGAGTGATTTGGAATTCCCATGACTCAGCAGGATTATCGTCTTCTTCGGTGTCGGTATTGGAGAGTGAGTCGTGGTCCGCGTGATGGGAGGCGGGGGAGACGGTGCCCGATGTGGTCGTGGTGGAGGTTCCGCTCTCTAAGGGGAATGGGTTGGTGAAGTGGATTGTGCGGGGGACTTGGGCGGTAATGGCGCTTGGACCTAGGTCTGCTGGCTCGGTGTGGGGATTGATGGTTTCAGCTGAGGGTGATGCACTCGCATGGGGATTTGTGGAAAAGCCAGAGCCTTCAGCTTTGCTGGAAGACATATGTGTTTCTTCGCAGATGCGTGTTAGAGTTGCCACATTTTGGTCCTCTGCTGAGTTCATGTTTTGTATGGCAACATCGTCGTCCCTTGAAACATGTTAGCTAAGAGATTCTGTTAAGAGTCGTTGAAAGTTGATACTCACGATGCGAAGAGGACAGACTTTGACATCTTTGCTCGCGTGATTCGATTCGATTCGTAAGTATTCGGATAAACAGGTCTCGTGATGAATCCGTTTTCTCTTCCAAATAAGCTTTCTTCAGTGCCGAGTGAATCCTCTTTCTCTCTCTCTCTCTCTCTCTATATATATATGTTCCCGTCTCCGATGAGACGATATACAGTGGTCAGAGTAGGTGGTGTGACAAAGATGTAGATGTGGGATGTTGATGAGGTGGAAGAGGGAATCTTAAGACTTTTAATATTTATACGAATTATTGAAACTCCATCTTTGATATGTGGAACCCGATCTAGGACGGCGAAGGAAAGGTCGTTACCGGGGATAGCGGTGTAAAACGGGCAACAGCAAGGCACGGAGGCAAAAATTTATTCCGGACCTGGAGTCAAATGGGAAGAAAAGACCCACCGATTTTTCTCGAGCGGAGCTGGTCTCCACTACTCGAGTACTAAGAAGGCTTTAGTCACCTGAGCCATGGATCCGAAGTCGTGCCCGCGCGGAGTGAATCGCCTGAAAAGTTCATGACTCGATAAGAAATCTTTAAACTTGGAGATAGCACCATTCGATAAGAGAAGGCTTGATCGATATCGGATGTTCCTTTCTCGTACCTCTGCGCCCGGTTTATGTGGAAAATGTCACCAAATGTACATGATAGAGACAATATTGCCAACGGAAATCGTTCGCAATGGAGAAGAGAAATGCGACTCTTCCCGGCGGTCGCCGACACTTGTCTGTTTATCGATTAGGTCCTCTTACATGTTCTTCCTGTCGATTCCAATCAATACGTCAAGCTGTTTTCCCATTTTGATCTTCCTGTCGTATTCGTGAATGCAAACGCAAAAGTAATCACCCCATTCGTCTCCGGAATCATACCAAAACAAAACCAAATGATTTCACCCATCCCTCACCATTCCTAACCCCACGAACAGGACAACCCATATGAAACCACCAAAACAATAGTGAAGTAATCCAGTGAGACTTGCAAAGATCATCAAAACTATCATTATAGATCTTGCCAGGATTTCCCTTAACTGACAATCAATCGATTGAAGCGCGAAAAGGTAGAACCATTACCCCAGAACCCCGTTTTCAATGCACAATCCCCCCCATTCTTCCCCCCACACTCTGGGCTTCCATGACTCCGATGTGAGCTCCGGCATCCACTGCCGAAATCCATCCGCGCCATAATTGCCCTACAGCGAAATCCAGATCACGCTGATGACCACGTCTAAGCCCTTGGACTCTCCACCCTCATACTTGAAGCTCCACATCCCGTCCGTCTTCTCATTCCAGTAAGCTCCTGTGGCACTGTGCATCCCTCTTCTGCCGACATGCGGTTTGCCATCTGTACTCTTTGCTTCACTCTTCGAATCACTTGTAGTTATTTTGGCATCGGATTCGGAGCTCGCATCGGTCGTCGCTGGTGGTGAAGCTTTGGACTTGTTGAGTGATGAGGTAGGTACGAGATGTTGAATGATGGTACTGTTGACTGCGTATTTGAAGGAGGGGCTACCGCCGCTGGGAGAGGATTCCGAGATCAAAGATTTGAGGATCGAGTTCTGCAGTTTGGTATATCTGTTAGATACTTCTGTGTTTTCTCCGGCGGGGTTCTGATGCTTTGTGCCAACGTACAATGATCGTTGTATTCCAGGATTCGGTCTTGCTATGTTCGTAGAATTCTGCACCCCCTAAAGCACTTTGACAAGCCTATCGATAGTTCAGTATATGCCATTCAATGGCAGACGGTGAAGTTGGGAGCTCACATCGTTGGCGATCTGTCTCAACCGTGTGTACGAAATTGGCTGCAAGATAATATTAGCTTGTGTAATTCTGCGCGCATCTGTATGGGACTGTACTGGTGTTGCCATATTGTCTTATCCTCGAGTAGTACTGAATTGCGGTATGGTAGTATGTTGATGGCGCTCGAAGCTGTTGAAATGTCTATTTGCGTTGTCGAAGAGCAGCTTGACGGCAGCAGTTGCCCTTGAAATGTTGACACAGGCAAACTCACGTGCGGTGCGGTCAACGATCAATAAAACTCAATCGACTAACCGTTGATTGGTCCACTGTATTTGATTCAGCATTGACCAATGAAATAGTTCCCTCGGAAACGTGAACCTCGGAGCTTCCCAGCTTTCCCAGCTATTATTTCAAGTAATTTATTACCTCACATAAAAGCAAGCAATCAAATTTTCGACAAACATTTCTAAGTCCATCAACCACGAGAGTTCTTCCTCGATTTTGGACCTTTACTCCAAGTCATTCGTGCGCCTGCCAATCCATATTCACGACTCCCTTTTCCGCACAACTCAAGACCTCTCAAGACCTTTCGTCATACCTCACACGACCATGTCTTCCCGACCCCTCTTGGAAACCTCTCCCGGTAAGCTATTCTTTACTGCTCTGCATTCCGCTCCGCCTGTTACCCGCTTACTGACAATTCCCAGGAAAGCGCATTGCTCTCCCAACCCGAATTGAACCCAAGGTCTATTTCGCCAACGAGCGAACCTTCCTCAGCTGGCTCAACTTCACCATCATCCTCGGCGCGCTCGCCGTTGGCATGTTGAATTTCGGTGATAAACCCGCTTTCACCTCAGCATGTATCTTCACCGGTGTTTCGATGGTCACTATGCTGTATGCGCTATGGACTTATCATTGGAGAGCCCGCAGCATCAGAACTAGGGGCCAGGCAGGCTTTGATGATCGTGTTGGTCCTTCAGTTCTCGCCATTATTCTACTTCTTGCCGTTATTGTCAACTTTACTCTCAGAGTCAATTACAATGGAGGCAAAAATTCGGGCAAGCACTGAGCGCTTAACTTTGCATGATTAGGATGTTGTGAATAGGAGAAGAAGATGATAGGGGAAACTGGCAATATATGGTTCTGTCGCAAGGGCTATTAATTTTCCCGACAGAGTCAAAGAAGGGAGTTTGGAGAAATTGTACATTGGCTGATGGCGTAAAGAAATTGTAAAGCGTTGTATATGTGTCATTGCGCTCTCCTGAGCCTCTAAGTATTGAGCTGATATACCCACCCATATTGAATGAAGCAAGCACTGGGTATCTTTGATAGATCTTAAATTGAATTCCTCCCAAAACGCCGAGTCCTAATATCCTCTCCGCTATGCCTAGATGACCGAGCATTATTTTCAGTTCGATGCATTTGTTTGTTCACTAAAGTTTTTCATTAGTGAGCGACTAAATGCGACGGAAATCCTCCAATCTACTCACCCATAGGTCTTCTTGAGACTATCGATCTGCACACGAGACAAGTATAAGGCCAATGTAGCAACAGCTCTTACCTTGGGCCGCCCTTCAATTGCCCTCTCAAATGGGGTTTTCATCTTCTCAAAAGCCGTACTCTCCTCATCCTCATTCGCATCTGCATCTGCATCCACTTCCACATCCATGGTATTCTCATCTTCATTTGCACAATTCAAAGCTCCAGCTGTATCTGCTTTGAGCGACCCGGGAGGTTGCTCGACCAGAATAGACCCAACCACATTGTATTGAAACCATTTAGCTCCATTTCTTGCAAGCTCCCTCTTGGCTATCTCGGCAATTGTGATGAGTTTACAGGCGACAGGTGCTTTTGCTTGTAGGAGAACGACATGCGGTTTTGGATCGGAGAATGAAAATGTCGACAAAGTATCAAGGATGCGTGTAACTTTCTTTTGTATATGTGATGATGAAATGATATTCATTGTGGTGATTTGGTGCGTTGAGGAAAGATCGTTTTGTAGACCTGCAACAACTGCTGGAGTCCCTGCAGACTCTTGCTGCGAGGTAGACTGTGCTGCCGCTTCATTCTGGATGTTTGACAGTAGTGCTGGGTCGTGTCTACTTGAGGGGTGGTGGGGAATCGTATTTTTCGCTTTTTTCGCTGGTTGCTCTTGAAACGTGCCTGGGAAGTTATTGCGGGCGGAATGTTGACTTTCTTCACGTTTTCGCTTCTGCTTCTCTCTGATAGCGTGTCCAGCAGGTCCTTTGCGTGCTCCTCCTTTCGTCTTCGTCATTGTGCAGTGCTCGAGGCGTGCTAATTAACGCATCAACGAAATGTAAGATGATGGAGTGGCGCAGATGACAGTTAAGGCGTAGAAGGAACGGGTGAACTTAGGGCAAATGAAACAGCGACATGAGAGAACCGGAGGTATTAGTTTGCCCAATCAAATGCTCATGAAAGACTTTGGAACTTCATAGTGCAGTTGAAGTTGAAGTTGAAGTTGAAGTTGAAGTTGAAGTAGTTAGTATTGAACGGAGGGGAGGATATTGCAGCCTCGAACCTCTCCTCCCTCGCCTCCTAGCTGAGATAATTTTTCGAGACGGACATCGGAGCTTTAAGCACCGACCAATGGAAGTCCTACCTACATTCTGGCATCAACTCTATTATTATTGTTAACTTATTCAATCACAGCTTAGTAAAAGGACGGTTAACCATCCATCATTGCTGCTCATTATTGATAGCTGTACGAAGCACCCTCCTGTCATTTTGACACTTCCTCCTTCAACTTCTCTCAGCCTTACCATTGCATCTTTTGGAACAACCTCGGGATGAAGGTAGCAGTGCTGCAAGGCTGGGACCGGAAGTGCCCACTCGTGGCACTCTATCACTCTCTCCATTGGCTCGAGGCACTATTCTACACCGAGTAGGTTGATAGAGGAAGTAGATGAACTAGTGAGGTCTTTATGCATCGCAATAGGCGGATAAGCACAGGTTAAGCTTTTCTCTCCCAAGTATCCTGTACTCGAGTGAGTGGGGGCTATCGTGGCATTGTCTCATCGACTCTTTGGTTTCATGGCTCCAGCCTCGAGCACCCTCTACGTCAATTCCAGCAGCTAAAAAGAAGTACGATATGAGCGTACTGTAGCAAAGTGCTGGCCGGCTCCAGAATGAAGCTTAAGCAGGAGCTAATGCTAGGACCGTTTTGCCCGGGTTGCCTTTGGTAATTTCCATCCTATGGGACAAAGATACGCAGCCTCCCGCCATGGTTGAAGTTGATGCATACGCGGATGCTCGAACAAGGGTAAGTGCCCAAAAGAGTCTCGGATTCCGGCCGTTTAACTGGACCTTTCCACGACGCCTTTTTCTCATCCTGTGTTATCAACGAAAGCGAGCAATACAGAGCAGAATGTGGTCGTACCGTATCAAAGGATTTCGACCGGCGACGTCCAGAGTACATAGTATCAAGCAAAAACACCACCTACGCGACCTTCTTTCCCTTGTTGGCCGTGTCTTTATCTTTTGACGATCGTCCACGCACGGGTCCTCGATGTGGTTGCTCTAAACTAGTACTTCCTGGGGCAGCCTTCCTCCAAGTGAGGAGACGCTTGGCATCGGAATTACATAGTACAGTAGCGGATGGTCGAGAACAATGAAACCAACATGATTTATGAGTCAGTTTGGAGAGGTGAGATTTGACTGAATGTACTTCCGTACCAATAACGTGTACAGTGGCGGGGACAGACCCAGACTTGTCGCGTTCGCATTCACATTCGCCTTCACTTTTCACATTCATTCGTCCATTCGTTCGTTCATTCATTCATTCATTCTTCCTTCATGTTCGTCTTCCATTCACATGTTGCCTCTCATCCTGTCGTCTCGGGCCCCTGGTATGATCTACTTCGGGAATTCATGCGAAAGCATGGATATTGGCATATCTCTACAGTATCCCACACATCTGGCGGGTCCGCCAATATGGGTGCAGACGAAAGAGCAATACTGTAGAAGCAAAAGAAGGGAGAAGGAGGAAGAAGGAACATCATCGACGGAAGGGTAATGACCTCAATTGGTTAGCGTGGGGTGGCAGTATCCGAAGAGCAGGGATGACTTATCTTCATGTCCAATCACATAGCGCACACGTCCTATTTCAAGATGATTCCAAGCCAAATCAAGAAATGCATACTGACCAGGGAAAGTACTAAAGTAAGAAGCAGCCCACTTTCCAGCAGCGACTAGGCCAATTGAAGGACAAGCGACTTTTCCAGACCCATGTGAGGTGCAGAGAGAAAGGCATCAAGATTGCAGAAACAGACGCTTAATTTAAATTATTACGGGTGCAGTGGGGTGCTGTGCATACGAAGTATCTTAGCTTATGTGGTCAAGAAGGAAAAAGGAACAAAACACGCGGTCGCAGAAGACAGAGCAGAGCAGCGGCAGAGGCAGAGCAGAGGCAGAGCAGAGGCAGAGCAGCGGCCAGGACAGCGGCAGACGAGAAGGGGAGAAGGGGCCCCCGACCCATTTCCCTGCGTAACAACTACCGAATCAAACCCCCCGAGTTCCAACTTTCAGTGACTGTCTGGGTACGCAAACCGTTCTTTCTCTTCTAACCAAGAACAACAAGAACAACAAGCACCACAAGCACACACAGCAAGCACAGCACACAGCACCACAGCACCACAGCACCATCAACCACTTTCCTCTCCTCGGTACAGACTTCTACACAAGTACAAAATATCATCATCGGCCAAGGGACTGCACTTGGCTTGTCGTTCTTCCTTTGAAACGGCTTTGTAGAGGCACCTCCTCCTTCACCCCTCGATTTATATCTCCTTGCATTCGTACCATAAGTTATTGTACTTTACTTCTGAATCTGGACCCGACATCCGGCTTCGTTTCCAACTCACGCTGACCGCCCTCTTTCCACTTCACCACATCATCGCTCGCGGCCATTAGCCAACAAAAAGAAGGGGCCCCCGGATCCGTTTGCTAAGCATTACTGTACAGCGTAACCTGCGAAGGACAAACAAGATTCGCCTCTCGCCTGCTCCTCTTTCTTCCTCTCCTTGCACCACATCCACAAGCACACACCTGCCCTTTTGTACGCTTTGTACACTTTGTACACTTCTCCCACCGCCTTCTTCTGCCCATCACGCATTCTTCTTCTGCCCATCACCCATCACCCATCATCCATCATCCCTCACACCACACACACCACATCCACAAGCACACACCTGCCCTTTGTACGCTTTGTACCACTCACCACTCACCAGCCTGCAAACACTTACCGAGTGTCTACCGGGTCCCGGATTACAGATTACCGTATTGTCGTATCCCGTATTCTTATCCTCTTCAACTCTTCTGACCTTGCTCGACTCTGCTTTCCGAGAACTGCCTAGTCTGCTTCTGGTTCGGGTCTGGCATCTACGGCGTACGTCAAACCTTACGCCCACCCAACGCCAGCTCCCACTCCTACCAAAATAAACGGACCACCCTACCTCCGTACACCCACCCTACACCCCCAATCTCATCACATCATTCCCGCAGCACGCTTTTGGTTCTATTTCACCCGTCGCATCACCTCATTCAAACACCCAACACCCAACACCGCCTTCCACAAACCCATTTTCCCATTCCCTCGCATCCATAATCAATCCACCCCAACTACTTTACTCTACACGACAATACAACACAACACAACACACAACACAAACACAATTACGACAAAGCCAAAACAACGGCATAATTTCACTTCTTTCGCAATCCTTTCGGCTTTCTCGTTGCACAAATATACATTTGTAATTGATTTCCTCTCTCTGTACAAATCATTCGCCCGTGTTTTTTTAATAGATTGCTTGGGGCGACTTTTATTAGGGAGGCTCTTATCCATCAGCACACAACGTCAGGCTCCTTGCCCGCTGAATTAATATAGCTCAACTACCCATCTTGAAAGCGCATTCACACGGCAACCACGGGCGCGTCAGCTTGCATTTAATAACAACCGTGCCTGGGCGCACATTCACTCGACCTTCACTTGACATCCCACTATATTCGAATGTTTCGCCTGCCGTCTTGGATCTCTGAATCCAGGGGTTGCGACAAGGTAGTAAATGGAGAAGACCTCAAGATGGCGGACGCCAACGCTTCAATTTACGAGTGTACGAGTCCGACAAAGCGAAAGAGAAGTAGCAGTCCAAGTATGCCGGCCGTGAATGGTTCCGCCCCTCAAGATCTCAAGCGACGAAAGCGCGACGTCATGGAAGGCCTGTTACCTTTGTTAGACGGAGATGATATGGATGCGCCGGACAGTAAAGAAAAGATTATGGATTCCGATCGTGTAAGGGAGACTATTGAAACACAGTTCAGTCTCGAGATCTTAATGAAGCACAACGAATTGCGCCTCATCGAACAAGAACTGGCCAAGGCTCAAATTGCGCTCGAGCAGTTACGGCGCGTTCATTTGATTCCGTTCCCTGGTACGAAAAGCTCTCCTGTGTCTATGTCAAATGTCAGTAATGGCACTGGTCCAGCAGTCTGGACGGGTGACAGTGTTCCAAAATGGGCGCCACCATATGGTTTGACCGAGGGTCCATACTCGAGACATCACGCAAGATGGCTGATTCCGGATGCATCATTCGACGGCGAACATGTCCTGTCGCATAAAGGTATGGAAGCGCACCGTGCTGGCAAAACTGTGCCCGAAGGTAGAGCGACTAGAAATAGTATCGCCGATGGAAGCAGTTTCGCAACCAAGGCAAGAACGCATCGCGGATCTGCTGGCCAGAAGCTTCATGCTCTCTCAAGTGGATATGCTCAGCCCAAAGGCAACAGCGGGCCGTGTATTCTCAAGCGTAGTGACGGTCAAACTGTCAAACTTGTTTGCCTTGACTGTCAACGTGAGAATTTCTCCAGTACTCAAGGTTTCATCAATCATTGCCGCATTGCGCATCGCCGTGAATTCAAGAGCCACGAAGAAGCTGCTGTGACGAGTGGACAACCAATCGAAGCTGATGACGTTGGTACGACTGTTGGGGAGGAAAAGAGCCCTAGTGTAGCAACTGGTCACGTCCACCCTCTCATTAGAAATGCCCCGACCGACCGAGAATCTTATGCTACTCTCCTGTCACATATTGACGCTTCTTTGAATCTTTATCGACAAGGCAAGCTACCTGGTGTTACTTCGATTCCTACAAGTGCAACCTCGTCGCCTCAGAAGCCATCTGTGAAGAAAACCAAGGCACAAAGTCCCAAGTCAAGCTTCGTGCCATCAAAAATTACTCCTCATCTTTCCGAGTTTATGAGAAGCAAAGGGTTCGGTGGCGATCTTCAAGAGATTGTCGGTGATGCAAAGGCCCCCGTTGATCTCGATGGCGTTTCTTCATCCGACGAGGAAGACTCTTCGGATGGCGAATCTGCCAATGTACAAGATGCACCTGTACTCCAGCGTCGTCCTGGTGGTTTTGACGGAGCCGCGGAGGCTCCAATCACAGGCATGCGCTTGCCGTCCCGCGCTACAATGTCTCCAGGACCTTTCGGTCGGCCGACATCAAGCAAAGGCATGGATCATAACCAAGCTAATGCCCAGAGAGGGCTCACCCAGGTCTCGTCTCTTCCATCTTACTCTACACTTAACATGGATAGTGTTACGCCTGAGACCCAACCGTCCGGTCGCTTGGAATCTATCAACGTACATCGCGACTCAGACGGTGATGTTGACGTTGACATGGGCATGCCAATTGTGCCCTCGATCATCGATCTCAGCCCCAACACCGTCGCCAGCAACAACGCGCCCAGTCTCGTCAGCGACGACGGGGAGTACAATGACAGTGACGATAACGCCGAGAGCGTCCCATCAGAAGACGAAGACGAAGGAAGCGATGTCGCGGAAATCGACATCGCGGAAGACGGCGAAGGTGAGAAGGTGGTGTCGCGAACGGTGCTGGGGAATCGTGTCGGTGCCGGAGGAGAAGGAAATATGCGGTTGAAGAAGGAGGATAATAAACATGTTACGTTTGTTAGTCCGGTGAAAGATGGCGCAAATAACACTAATAAGAAGGAGAAGAGAGGGCCGAGGAAGTAGATGCGCTGTACACTGCATTGGATGAGATGGGATGGGGTGCGTGGTAAGAGAACAGGAGAGAAGAGAAAGTTATGCAACATTTGGAGAGACGGACGAGAAATCCTTAGATGAAAAGGGTCCTTACGTTCTTATCACATCACATCACTTCATATAGCATGGCTTTTTTTTTTTTTTTTTTTGGAATCAATCCAAACCAAATCACAATTATCAACCAAAAAAAAAAAAAAAAACTTTTGGGTTCTTTTGGCTCGTCTCCTTCCTCTTCCCTTCTGTGGTGTTGTCGTCATCGCTTATGCCCCGAGGTGCTTTTGGATTCGGATGAGCTTTTTTATGAAGCGTTTCTTGTTTGTTATCGTGTGTTGCATTTCGAGCAAGCAAGCAAGCATGTGCGCGGGGTGGGAGGAGTTTCTTCTTCTTCTTCTTCTGCAGTCTATATTATATATATGACATGATATGATAGAAAAAAGAAAGACACAAAGAAAGAAAGAAAGAGATGAAAAATATGGAGGGGTATACTTGGATGGATGGGAGGGATGTTTGGATTTATTGTTTTTCTTTTTTTCATGCGCATTTCTCTTCTCTTCTCTACTCTATTGTTGTTTATTAAGTTTAGTTTATTTAGACTTTTCTCTTTCTCTCTCTTTTTTTTTTATCTTTTGGTTTATGGCTGCCGGGCTGGGACTGACTGACTGTGATGGATTGGATTGGTTTGGATTGGATTGGTTGAATGGGTGGGTGGGTGGCTGGAATGAATGTTTGTATGGGTTTATGAGATAGGGTGTGATGAGATGAGATGAGATGAGATGTATGTGTGTTTATTTGTATGGTATGTATATAGAGAAGAAGAAGAAGGAATGTCGTTTGAGAAGAATGATTATGATAAATATGTGGATAAAGATAATGTTGATTGTTCCGATGGGATGACTTGATGTGATGTGGGTATTTGTGAAGTTGGTATAACTATGTGAGGAAAAGATTAGGTCCTATAGCACCATGCCATGCAAAACTATCGACAAGAGGGTATCACTGCGCCGTTACAGCACTCCATTGTTATCGCCATCCTCCCCTAGCGCTTTCTCCCAACTCTTCACCTACCTCATTACACACATTGCATTAAACCTCCTCTTCACCCCTTCTCCCCCCTTCTAAATCCTCCACTCCATCATTACCTCCTTTCTTCTTGTTCTTCCAAACTCCCAATTCCCGCTTCAATCCCCGATTCTCCTCCTCCAACTGTTCGATCCGCTCTTCCAATCCGTCCATCTGTTCCTGCGCCCCAACACTAAACTCCTCGATGATTTTGAAAAAGCGCCACAGACGGAGAATAATCACGAGGGATGCGACTTCTTCGAGGATGCCGTGCAGGAGGATGTCGATTATGAGCGAAGCGATGATGACTAGCGCGTCGAAGGTGTGGAAGAGGGAGTTGAAGTAACTGTGAATAAGGGGTGAAGTGTTAGTTTGGAAAGGCGGGTGGAGAGGAAAACATAGTTTACCTCCAACCAAAGGCCCAGAAGCTGAGGAGTAGCTCGAGCATGAATGCGCTGCTGAATACTAGGCCTGCGATGCCTAGACCCTCGCGAAAGTCATCCCACTTCGGATCTTTATTTTTGGTGTCGCATTGGTAGAGGTTTATGGCTATGTCTACGAATATACCGAGGACTGTTTGATGTATCAGCAAGAGAAGACCGGGTTGGATTGAAGAGGTAATGGGGCCTGTACTCACGATCGCATGCTACGAGGAATAGAACGATGTAATGTTGTGTTCGAGAAGAGAGGAAGGTGCGCACTCGATTCCGCGATGTGCGATAGTAGTTTTTGAGTGAATGGGGATGGTGCGGAATATGGTGATAGGATGAGCGCGACGAGATAGGACGAGGAATGGCTTGAAGGAGAGGCTCCGAGGAATTCGAAGACGACGTGCTCGGTCGCGACATCTTTTGCGCAGAAGGGAATGGTTATTGTGCTGAAAATTCCGGTAGGCAGGACAGTCCAGCCGAATGAATTCATTCGCGATTTCTAATGACCAGCTTGGGGGGAAGAGATTGTGTTTGGAGTCATGGTCAGATCTTGATCATGCGCAATAAAATATGGCTGTCACCCACAGCTCTTATCGTTAAGGGTCCATAATTGGAAGCTACAAACTGCCTTGCCCTTGCTGATAGATAAAAGCTCTGATTCAAAAGTTAGTGTGCTGCTGATTCTTAGTGAGGTAGCAAAATGGGGTAGCAAAACGGGGTAGCAAAATGAAGTATATCAAACGATATATGTGTGCTTCGATATGACTGTAATCGTCAGATCAATGCTGTGCCATATTAATTATGTGAAGATGGAAAACTGACATGGAGAAGAAGGCTTGGCCTTCCGAGCCTTGGCATTCGAACTAAGCTTCTCCAGAGCTTCGGCAACTTTAAATTTAACCGAGCCGTCGAAGACGCGGCTCGCGGTGACAGCCTTGTGGAAAGTTCAGAAATCAGCATAACAATATCATCAATACCAAGCTACTATCTTTTCATTTCTTTTCTATCTTATACAATCGCAATCTCGGTATGTAATCTCTCAGATCGATCCTTTGTCATTGGCTATTTGCCATGCTTTCGATATGCCGCAGAGCAATCTACTGCTCATTTCCAGAACTGCCGTAGTAGTTCAATCATCAACGCGGAAACGAACTGAGTTGGAAATTTTATATTCACTTTCATTTCAATTTAGCATTGAGGGAGCTTTGCATTATATGAAACTGCAATTTTTTTCTGAATCTTGCTAATAGAGTTTTTCTCGTTAGATTCGCAATCTATTATTGTCCTTCCATTATCTCCTCTTCCTTCCTTCTTTGGCAGAGTAGATTCTTCAATACCCACAGAACACACAACCTACAATATGGCGGACAACGAACCCAAGCTTGATGATCAGGCCATGGCTGGCGAGGACGACAACAATGATGAGGTATGCTTCTTTTGCAACGGGTGAAGTTAAGGACGACTTGTTGACATGATATACAGGAAGAGATTTCGGCAATGAAGCGCCGGGTTGCAGAGATGGAGGAAGAAGCTGCCAAGTTGCGAGAAATGCAAGCAAGCTTGGATCAACAGAGCAATGACCTCCGTGAGGACAAGGAGGATATCGACTCACGAAGCATTTTCGTTGGCAATGTGGATTACTCTGCTTCTCCAGAGGAGATTCAAGCACATTTCCAGAGCTGTGGCTCGATCAACCGTGTTACGATCTTGCTTGACAAGTTCACTGGCCATCCAAAGGGGTTCGTTACCACACGACTTTTGGTTCCTTGATTTCTTGGCGATAATGTCGGGATATCATTGTATCAGCCGCTACCTGGCAAGAGATGGATGCTAATCTAGGTTTATGCAGGTATGCTTATGTGGAGTTCACAGAACCAAGTCTTGTTGCTCAAGCTCTTGTCCTAAACGAAAGCCTCTTCAAAGGTCGCAATCTCAAGGTAAGGTTCCATATGCTTTGTACACTTGGCGTTGCTGGACTGACAAAATATTCGCAGGTAGTACCTAAGCGTACAAACGTTCCTGGTATGCAACGAGGCCGTGGTGGCAGAGGTGGACGAGGTCGTGGTGGCTACTTCGGCGGTGGGCGTGGTGGGGGGTACTCTCCTCGTGGAGGCTATCGCGGAGGTTATCGCGGCAATCGTGGTAGAGGATTCACGCCATATTAGGTTAAGCGTTTTCCCTGAAAGATTGATTGAGGAGAAGGGGATCGATGAGTAACAAAAGTCATATATGATGGCATTGAGTTCAGGAGCATGAAAATTCTCTTCTTCTCCGTATTTTGTGGATGAGTCTGGGATTTGGGCTCTAATTTGTTTACAAAAAAAATACCATATTTAGGCGTCTTCAGGCATACGATGTATATTGGATTTCCAAGGACGTTCACTGTCTTCGATTGAAAGGCTAAATCACCATGCAAGTTCCTCTGGAGAAGTTATTGGGATTAGACTTCAAACCCCATGGAAAATCAGGATGTGGATAACCAGAGTAGGTCTATATCCAACTTCAAGAACCTCCCATGTCGAACACACTGTCCGTTCTACAGTCAGTATCGTGTTTGTCGTCTGTAGGTCGGCTCTGCCCCCCTTTGCGAGCGATCCATGTTTACTTGCCACAACAAGGGTGGAGTGAGACCTGATACGGGCTGAATCATCAGTTGGTCATGAATTGAAATTTTGGAAATGGGGTTTTCCTCAGATTATACGTCCCTTGAGATTGTTTATCAAAACTTACTTGCACTTACCAAAGAACCTTAAATGAGTAGAATGAAAGGGCGCGAGCAAAGGGCGTGAGCAGAAGGCGTGACTTCTATTTTTATAGCACCGTCATACATCAAACCTGCGCCCACCTTGGATATCAGGCCATCGTTTTATCATTTAGCGGGGACATTTCTGTGCCGCCCTGACTACTCAAGTTATTCAAACTTGAATCGTTTTACACGTTAGAGAAACAAAATTTCACGAATATCTTTTTGCTTCTCATGTCTTTATGTCTCACGAATATCTGAAGTGATAACGACCCTAGAACGAGGTGTAAGACGGGCATTGTGGGTGCAACGGGGCTTCTGCACTTCATATCAACACAGCCCCAAATCAACGCAAGCGCAAAGCTTCCACCACGGCCAACCTTGAAACCCAGGAACTTCATACCCATCCTGCGCTATTATTCTAACGTCCTTCATCATTGACGTTCCGAAGAACGTCGCCGCCATCTCTGGCGTACCTACATCATGGCCAGCAATAGCAGAATAGACTCGAGTCTTCCAGCGTACGTTCAAATACTTGCCCATACGGGGATGAAGATACATAACTGACTCTCTTTGCAGGCAGCCCAACCTGCGATTAACTAGTAGGCGGACCTAGCCCACGAGATCACTCAGTTTGCTAATTTATATCAGTAATTGCTGCCGATGGCCTATACAAGCGTGATGTTTTCCGTGCGAACCTCCCATCCCCCGCTATGTCATATAGCTCGTATCTAATCGCTTTGTGTAGGCTTTCCGGATCCTTTTGCCGTTGCGACAGTGAGTGGCGAACAGACGAAAACGACGACCGTTATCAAAAGGACTCTTAACCCTTACTGGAATGAGGTTTTCGATTTGTGAATATTGGGTTCTCCGTGGCGAGAAAAACTGGTGCTGATGTCCATTCTAGGCGTGCGAACGAAGATAGTATTCTAGCCGTACAAATATTCGACCAGAAGAAGTTCAAGAAGAAGGACCAAGGATTTTTGGGTGTGATCAACGTTCGCATTGGAGATGTCGTTGATTTCTCCTCCCCTCAAGAGCGTGAGTTTCGATCGTCTGACCCTTTTCTGTTTACGTCGGTTGGCTTACCATGATTCACAGAAATGCTCACCCGAGATCTCAAAAAGTCCTCTGATAATCTTGTTGTACATGGGAAACTTATCATCAATCTTTCTACGAATCTAGATTCTCCACCACGAGGAACTTTAGCACCACCTACGAACGGTCATTCAGGTTCTAGCAGTCGACCTTCGCTACATACTCCAACAGGCTCTGTGTCTGGGTTCTCGAATGCGGCCCCTTCACCTGCTCATACACCTGCGCCATCAGGAGTTGTAATGGCGAACGGATCCATGTCAAGCGGACCAACACCGGGTCATGCACCTGCTGCTGGCAGCACTGGAGGAACTGGAGGCAGCGCACAAGGTACAAATGGAAGTTCGGGACATCGTAACGGCCTAAGTTCATTTGAGGATGCGCAAGGGAGATTGCCCGCTGGTTGGGAACGACGTGAGGACAACCTCGGAAGAACCTATTATGTCGACCATAATACGCGATCTACTAGTTGGAACCGACCCTCAGCTAGCGGAACGACCGAGACGAGGCTCAACGAGAGAGATGCCAATACTCAAGTGGAACGTCAACGACATCAAAACCGAACCTTGCCAGAAGACCGTACGGGTGCTAACTCGCCCAACCTCGTCCAGCAACAAGCTACTAGTAGCAGCAGCACCGCGAATACAACTACTATGATGGCTACAGGTGCTACGACTGCAGGAACAGGGGAACTTCCGCCGCTATGGGAACAAAGACATACACCGGAAGGACGCCCATACTTCGTGGACCACAACACTCGTACAACTACCTGGGTTGATCCTCGACGTCAACAATATATACGGATGTACGGTGGTCAAAATGCTACAAATACTATCCAACAACAACCAGTATCACAGCTCGGCCCGCTACCAAGCGGTTGGGAAATGAGACTCACAAACACTGCAAGAGTATACTTTGTGGACCATAACACTAAGACCACCACGTGGGATGATCCACGACTGCCCTCTTCATTGGATCAGAATGTACCGCAATACAAGCGAGATTTCAGACGGAAGTTGATCTATTTCCGTTCGCAACCAGCATTACGCATTCTTTCTGGACAGTGCCATATAAAAGTTCGAAGATCTCATATTTTCGAGGATTCTTATGCTGAGATCATGCGCCAATCGGCTACTGATCTGAAGAAGCGTCTCATGATTAAGTTCGACGGTGAAGATGGTCTTGATTATGGTGGTTTGTCGAGAGAATTCTTTTTCCTTCTATCCCACGAAATGTTCAACCCTTTCTATTGCTTGTTCGAATACTCCGCGCACGACAACTACACTCTACAAATCAACCCTCACTCCGGCATCAATCCAGAACATCTCAATTACTTCAAATTCATTGGCCGTGTGGTCGGTCTTGCCATTTTCCATCGTCGGTTCTTAGATGCATTCTTCATTGGTGCATTGTACAAAATGATGCTTAACAAGGCAGTCTCTCTTTCAGATATGGAGGGAGTCGACGCAGACTTCCATCGCAGTCTTCAGTGGATGTTGGATAACCCTATCGAGGGTGTGCTAGAACAAACCTTTTCAACGGAAGATGAAAGATTCGGAGTTACTCAGGTTGAAGATCTTAAGCCTGGTGGAAGAGACATTGACGTCACCGATGCTAACAAGAAGGAATATGTTGACTTGATGGTCAAATGGAGGATTCAGAAACGAATTGATGAGCAATTCCAGGCTTTCATTACCGGTTTCCACGAGCTAATCCCTGCCGAGCTTGTCAATGTCTTTGATGAGAGAGAATTAGAGTTGTTGATTGGTGGTATTGCAGAAATCGATGTGGAGGACTGGAAGAAACACACTGACTACAGAGGATACACTGAGTCAGACGAGGTCATCAAGTTCTTCTGGCAGACTATTCGCAGCTGGGATGGAGAACAGAAATCTCGTCTTCTCCAATTCGCAACTGGTACATCTCGTATTCCTGTCAACGGTTTCAAGGATCTCCAGGGTAGCGATGGTCCAAGAAGATTCACTATCGAAAAACAAGGAGAGGTCAACAACCTGCCGAAGTCTCATACATGGTAAGTTTCACACATTACTTTCTCTTCTTTCTTACATTCATGTATTAACTAACACAATCAGTTTCAATCGACTGGATCTTCCACCATACAAGTCGCTTGAGCAATTACAGACGAAGTTAACCATGGCAGTGGAAGAGACAATGGGATTCGGGCAGGAGTGATTATGTTTTTATGCGGGACTTTGCTTTTATAAATTTTTCTTGGTTCCGCTTGGTGTTCTTGTTTTGGGTTTTCAATACAATTACAAATCTTTTGGGGAGGGGAGAGAGAGGCAAACTCAGGTTTTCTTTCTTAACAGTACCTACCAACCTACCTACATGGCCTACCTACTTAGTCTTAAAATACTGTACTCTGGAGTGCTATTGGAGTGGCATGATGAAACTTATTCGGATATCACTGGCCGGCCGCTTGCTACTGAATGAACGTTAGGAAAGTTATTATTGTGAATGGTTGAATGCATAAATGATTGGTATAGTTAGTGAATGCAGATGTATGTTTTTTTGTAACTAGAAAGGGAGAGAAATTCAGATGTCTTGATTTAATCTCGGTTGATGTGGGAAAAAAGGGAGGAAGGGGGAAGAGAAATGCGTATTGGACATATATATATATATATATATGTGTGTGTGTGTGTGTGTATGTGTATGTGTGATTGATTAGTTAGCACATCCCTCTACTCTCTCTCCTATTCACGTGCCTGTCGTTTCAAGAAGTGCTGTCTGGAAGTGTAAGAGGATGAGGGGAGGGGAGGGGAGGGCTGCATCTACCTACTACTACTCGTATGTATGATTGATTGATTGATTGATTGATATATAGACAATCTGAATGAAAGCAACTCAACTCAACTCAACTCAGCTCAACTCATCATCACGAGTCCCTTTTCTCGTCGCTGTGTTCGGAAGAAGGTGTTTTTGTGTGTTATGTGTGTTTAAGGGGGGGATGGTGTGGCGAGGAGAGGAGAGGAGAGGAGAGGAGAGGAGTGTATGGGACGGGGTGGAGGAAAGGGGTTGGTTGGTTGGTTGGTTGTGAGGAAAGCATGGAGGGAGGAAGGGGGGGAATGACGGGGGAAATAAGGAAAGTGGGTGAGGATGAGGATGAGGATGATAATGATGATGGGTAGGTAGATAGATTATTCTAGAATTTGGTGAGAGTTCAGTACGGGTGAAATATGCACGCTTGGAGATTTAAACTGGGATCTCGTTGGATGGATATAGACTGCTGACTTCCTGGCTGCTTTTGTGATGCGGGAGTGAGTCGGAAGCCTGGCAAGATCTTTGATCTGGAGGCACACAGCGCAGTACAGAACAGAAAATGAAGCAGAATGGGCGTAGAGATAGCCAGGATTTAATCATTTTCTTCGTGGACCTTTTATTTGCTAAGAAAATTTCCTTGTCAAAAGGTGAAGCCTTATGATAAACCTTTCTCAGTTGAATAATGATCCATATAGCTCCCCATCCTCCTTCCTGGCACCATCCATTTCCCCTTTGACGCCTAGAAGCTTCACGTTGCTCTTCTGTTCTGTACTCCATTTGGCCAAGAATGCTTTGATATCATCCATTGTCTTCTTGTCATCCTTCACGAACAGCACAATTGCATCATATCCACCAGCACCCGGTACAACTCCACCCACAACACCATCAACATTCTTAGTCACAGCATCCAAGAGGGCCGTCTGCTCAGGGGGTTCAATGGGAACCCCGGATTTCTCACCCATCTCTCTGATCTTTTCACGGATAGCAGAGAAAGCAGGACCGGCGGCCTCAATATCGCCGGACGATAGAACTGATGCCAATTTCTCATTTCGAGACTGGAGTTCATCACAGAGAGCTTTCGAGTCAGCGGGGTTTTGCTTCCACCACTCCAGCACCTTCTTCACCATGCCGACGGTTTGAGATCCGCAGTCAACATCACACATGACCAGTGCCATTCCTTTCGGAATTGTCACTTTGCCTTTGGAGATTTCTACATCCCATTTCTGTGATTCGTTGGTGTTTTCAACCGAACTCTTTACGCGAGTTGCAAATCCCGGTGAGCCTGGTTCGCCAATGCTAGAGAGGACGGACGGGGAGAATCGTCGGTAGAGGCAGGTTCCATATACAGCGGTGGCGATGTCGAATCCCGAACCAACTTTTCCTTGAGCCGCACAATGAGCGGCCTGTGCAAGGTTATGCAGTTTGGATCGACCTTCATCGGTGGAAAGAGTAAACTGTCCTGGAAGGTAGTGGGATAAGATGGCTCCGGTGAATGCAGTGACGAGAGCAGCGGATGATCCTAAGCCGGTTTTATGGGCATCTTGAAGACGAACACCAAAGTCCATGAATTGATGTTTAGAATCGGCGGCGATGGCTTTCGAAGATGGATGGGAATAGTAGTCATTGTCTGCTAAGATTGTGACAGATGTTGGCTTGATGCCTTTGGAAGGTTGCACGCAGGAAATGTAGGTTAGTGCATATTGTAGAGCCGTCTCTATGAACGGATTTCGGGAAGTCACAGTGGCGGACGGGGAACTAGAGAGAGATGAGTAGGAATCGGAAAAGATATGCTCGTGAACGAATTCATCAAACGAATAGACAAGTCGCACGTGATGTGAATGGAAAAGGAGAAGTTTGAATGGGTACAGTACAGTCGGAGAAGGGAAGTTCAAAGATTTCCGAGATTGGAGCAAAGGACAGATTGACAGACGACCAGGTAGACAAAGATAAATGCCTCTTACCCCTGCAATTGAGTGACATTCATACCACCTTGATCTTCCGTCAAGTGATAGCCATAATTCCAAGTCGCATCGCGAAATTGCGGACTCTTGACCGTGATCTCGGAAAGTTGGACGCCGGAACTGGTATCGATATCTTGAACCAAGACGTGGATGCGGGCACTCAGGCCGAAGACCAATGCGGTGTATGCTCGGTCGAGAACCAGATATCCTCCAGCCAAGAAGACCTTGCCGGGAGCGGAAACGGCTGTAGCCATGTTTTTTCTTTCTCTATACTCTCTGCGTATATACGTGGGTTGGGGGGGGAGGGGAGTACAGAGTACAGTCTGCGGGCGATTGCCTGAGGTACGCTGGGAGGTGACGGGGGAATAAGAATTGGTGACGGGGGAATAAGAATTGAGGTGCTTTTGCTTGTCCCGAAATCGTCCGTTCCGCCGAAGATTCCTGAAGTCATCAATTTTTAGCTTTCCCCACCCCACCAATTGGGACGGGTATCTTTGACGTATTTTGAACGTATTTATAATGTATTTATAATGTATTTATGACGTATTTATAACGTATTTAACATATAACGTATTTACAACGTATTTTTTCTTCTTGCGAGTGGGTTTTTCGAAAAATCCACATGCGACTGCCACAGTGGAGGTCTCTTAGGGTTCTTAGGGTTTCTTAGGGTTCTTGAGCATTTCGAGATCCTTTAACAAATCCCAAATACACTAACTCGCATCCGGACCCGAGATGTGCTACATGTCCTTCAAGCACAAGTTGAAGGTGCGGACAAAACTATAAGCCGAGTCCGGCGATTCGGGACTTCTAGAAAAGAAGGGAGAAGGGCCAAGGGACAGGTACCTGACATGCTTTAAATCCGTTGTCCGTACGAAGCACACAAAGTGCATAGTCCACGCCGGAAAAGGCGCAGAAGCACGCAGAAGCATGAAAAAGTCGACGGATTTACGGCGGAGTTACGATTTGCACTCATCATCACTTGCGATGTTGGCCAATGGGAGGGTTTCCTGTGCTCGCTTGCGGTTGCTTTTGTGGAGGAAGGAGGAAGGAGGAAGTACATACATACTACTTCGTATGGTGGTAGCAGGAGGATCGTATTAGTAAGGTTGACGCTAGAAATAAAGCCGCGTCTTTTGGGATGACGCCATTCCCCAAGAGGCTAAATGCACCAGGGTTTTTACAGGGTTTGCGCGGGATGAAGAGTCACATTTCACACTTTTCGAAGCCGAAAGATTTTCGCCATCATAAAACTCGTTTCCCGGTAAGTTAGAACAGTCTCCCGTGAAATGGATTTGGGGGGATTTGGGGAAATGGGAAATTCACCCAGAGCTTCAGGGCAAGATTGTCTAGCTACTTCTGCAAAGCACACTCAGCCACTTCACTCAATTCGACATTTCGTCCGTCGAGAATTCGTCGGCATTGCTGGTTCCTGCTTCCTGCTTCCCGATTCCTGATTCCTGCTTCCTGCTTCCTGCTGCGTCGTATTGCACTTGGGTTTCTCGCATTTCTTGCAGATGACCTGGAGAAACCGTTGAAATCCCCTCAGCCTTTTGATATATGCGCGTCTGAGCTTCCTCGATTCGTCCATCTATCTGCAGATCAAGTACTTCCTTCGTAGGTAGGCGTCGGCTCATGCTTACGCCCGCGCACACGACAACCCTTGGGTACCTGGAATATTGTGCAGTACTGTGTACTACCCAGGACCTGGCTTAGTCTCAAAATAATTTGCCTGTTAGTTATCCATTCATTATCTACGACTCCCTCATTACCCTCATTACCTTTCTTACCACACTCTCTCTGCCTTTTCTATATCCATATATCCATATATCCATATATCCATCAAACATCTCAGCTCTTCATACCTGTGAATGACCTGACCTTGACTATACCATCATCTACTGAAATTCGTTCAACAGGAACTCGAAAATATCCGAGTCCTCATAAAAATCTCAAACGTCCAGACAATTTTTCCTCTACCCCTCCACGAACCACCAAAAACTCAAACAGCGCGTTTGTTTGACGGCATCGCTGTCAAATGAACCTGCAACCGTTGTTTAATTGAGATTTATGTAAGTTTCCTGCATTGCTTGGTCCCCAAGTCACAGTATGACTCCTCGCGCATTGGTGCGAGAAGAAGCATTGCCGCAAAAAAACGAGCAGGATGCTAACGCCATCTGTTTGCAGTCTCCTCTCCACCGATACTGAGAGGTCAAACCAGTACTAAATGCCCATCTACAACAACCTCTACTCGAATCTTGCACGTCAAGGGTTCGCAAAATCTGTCACTCACGGTTACGCTCAATCAGTCGTTGCCGCAACTCATCCTCAAGTCCTAGCAACAAACCCTCGACGCCACTCTCTACAGCGCCGACAAAGTAAACTCGGCCATCTACCTTCCTATAACCTCCAAAATGCTTTCCATACTGGTCCGGGTTCAAGTGGCACCACTTTCGTGCAGGGTGTTCGACCGGATGGAGGGTTAGAAACATATTCGGATGCCTGGAAGGCGCACAATGGAGAACAGGCAAAGGATGAGAAGCAGTTTCTACTCCAGAAGTCCATTGAATGGAAGCCGGCGTCGATACAGGTGGATGGAGAAGGAAAGAGCAATGTCGTTTCCAGTGACCCTGCGCCACCTGCGATCCCGGACCAAATCGAGAGATCTTACAGCACTAGTGCGGTAGACGATATCAAGCAGGTTCATTTTGAGGCGGAAGAGGAGGCGGCTCTTGCCAAGATTGATGCAGCGATCGAGAAGGAAATCAAGTCGCGAGAGGATCAAGCTGCGTTCGAGACGGAATTGAGTGTCGTTGCGGCACGTGTTCCAACCCCTCCCCTTGCGCCTACCCAATCCCCAGCCCTCTCTGTGGAAACCAGCTTTGAAGGGTTCGAAAAGTCTGAAAAATCTGAAAGGTCACCTATTAGCTCAGCTGCGTCCATCAAATCGACCTCAGATCTCCAATCTCTGAGCTATGCCGAACATCTCACTAAACTTTCTGAATCTGGCCGACATGCAGAGATTCCAGCTGTATTTGAGGCTATGCTTGTTGCCGGCATCAAACCTACAGCAACCGCCTATAATGCTCTTTTGGATGCTGCTATTCATCTTCCAAATGAACAAATCCATGTTGTACCAAAAGCCCTTGATGTTTATTCCGATATGCTGAAACGAAAGGTGCTACCAGACACCGCAACGTACAACACGCTCATCAAATTGATTGCTTCCCGCTCAATCGCTGTTTCTTCGCTAAAACAGACGTTAGAGGAGAAGCGTGTACGCTTTGGTGGAATGGAAGAAGCTGGCAAATTTATGTTTCCGTCAAGCGAACTAGAGTTTGCTATCCTTGCCGAAGATGACAGACTAGACCTTGCTGTTCGATTGTTTGATGCGTCAATCTCGTACCACACGGATCGCACATACCCAGCAGAGACATATCATGAGCTCATTTCCGCCTGTGCTGATGCTGGTCGTATTCAGGATATGGTACGATTGTACGAGCACATGGAGACTAGCAAGGTCGTACCACTAGCTGCCACCTTCCCACCAATGATCAAGGGTTTCACCAAATCAGGTGATTTGAGCAGTGCTGTCGAATGTTACAATGAGTACAAGGAGTTGGCTCTTCAAGATGATTCAGGCAAGCTTGAGTTGTCTGATCGCAAAGACGCTCAAATCTATGCTGCTGTCATCAAGGCTTACGTTACCTCCGATAAAATGGCAGGTGCTGCAAAGTTCTACAACAAAATTGTTGAAGGATATGGAGCCAATGTCGAAGACTTCCGGGACGTACTCATTGATGAAGGTTTCATCCAAGGCCTTCTCGAACGTGGTATGCTCACAGAGGCTATGGGTTGGGCTGAGGGCCTCCAACCTTCTGCCAAGTCAATGGCCATGAGCGTGATCTCTATGCGTGCTGCTGACAAGGGAGAGAAGAGCGTCGCTGTTGCCGCCTTCTCTCATATCAATGCTGATCCTAGCATTGCCAAACCTACCATGGCATTGCTGGCTTTGAGTGTACGCAGTGGCGATGTTGCCGCAGCCCAGAGATACTGGCACATCCTCACAGCTGCGGAAATGCCTGTCTCATCTGCATTCATCGAGCCAACTACTATGTTTGCTGTCGCCATGATCGGTTCTGGTCAAGTCCTGGAAGGTCTTACACAATCCGAGCAAATGTTCGCCCGCATCAAAGCATCTGCCTCTGAAGCTGACGCTCACGTCGCGGATGAGATCGAAGAAGGAATCGAATTCATTGCCCGCTTCATGAAATCGCATGGGATTATGGATCCTCGTGATATACCTGCCGAAGCCATTTATCAGCAAAACTTCCAGCCTGCCCCATATGTGCCTACGTACGAAGACACTTTTGATCCTTACGCCGCTTCCACCGATTTCAAGGGTTCTGCTCTCATCGCCGATGAACTTGAGAGAGGGGCTAGCCGTGGCAAAGGATCCAAACTCAATGAGGCTTTGGGTAGATTCAGAAATATGCGCCGTGCTGGGCGTCATCCAAGATACATCACCTACGCTAAGCTAATCTCAGCTGCTGCTCGTGAGGAGCGAACGAACTTGATCCACGATATTCTTGCCATGGCTCGATCCGATGTTCCTTTACTTCCGCAATACGCTGTTGTTAGGTATGGCTGGGTATCGATTCTCGATGCTATGGTCGGTGCTTGCTTGACACTCGGTAACCGTGCGCTTGCTGCTCAATACCATCAAGAACTCCTTGATATGGGTGCTGCGCCAACTGCGAACACTTTCGGTCTATACATTACAACTCTAAAGGAATCCACCAAGACTTTTGATGAAGCATCCGAAGCTGTCAAGATCTTCCACCGCGCTAAGACTGAGGGTGTAGAACCCTCATCGTTCCTTTACAATGCTCTTATCGGTAAACTTGGAAAGGCTCGCCGTATCGATGACTGTCTCTTTTACTTTGCCGAGATGCGTGCTCTTGGTATCCGACCAACTAGCGTCACGTATGGTACGATTGTCAATGCTCTTTGCAGAGTTAGTGATGAGAAGTTTGCCGAAGAGTTGTTTGAGGAGATGGAGTCGATGCCAAACTACAAGGCTAGACCTGCTCCATACAACAGCTTGATGCAATTCTTCCTCACCACAAAGCGTGACAAGAGCAAGGTTCTTGCATACTATGAGCGAATGAAGTCGAAGGGTATTCAGCCAACAAACCATACATACAAGCTCCTAGTTGACACCCACGCGACTCTTGAACCAGTCAACATGTCTGCTGCTGAAGCCATTCTTGACGTTATTCGTAGCAATGGCGAGAAGCCTGAAGCCGTTCACTACTCGTCTTTGATTCATGCTAAGGGTTGTGTCATGCACGATATGGATGGTTCTCGCAAGGTCTTCGACTCTGTCATGGCAGATTCGTCTATTCGTCCCCAAGCTTGCCTCTATCAGGCCTTATTTGAATCTATGGTTGCCAACCACCGCGTGGCTGAGACGGAATCCATTCTTGCCGACATGTCTAGAAGAGGTGTCGAAATGACACCATACATTGCGAACACTCTTATTCATGGGTGGACCAATGAGCGTAATATCGAGAAGAGCAAGGCTATTTTCGAGACAGTTGGTCGTGAGAAGAGAGAACCAAGCACTTACGAAGCTATGACCCGAGCTTATCTTACCGTCGAGGATAGAACTAGCGCTCAGAATGTTGTTCGGGAAATGCTCAGCAGGGGATACCCAGGAGCTGTTTCGAACAAAATTCTCGAGCTGCTCGGTGGTGGCCAGACTGAGACCTCTTAAGCAATAGATCCTACGGTCTAATTTCTTCGCATATCTTTATTTTGGCTTTTGGCTCATGGATGAATCTTGTTTGATGCATGTTTGCACTCAGTTGCAATACGATTTTTCCTTTGTTTAATTTATGATACCCGTGCTAATGCACATCGAACGATGGCGGATTATGGGTATCAACGTTGGGGCTAGTAGTTGAGTCTCCTGACTCAGCTGGCTGGTCAAAATGAGTGGTTCTCCTTTGTTTAAAGTAATAGCATATCTTGTTGCTCTGTTGTATGGCATTGAGAACTTGATGGCGTTGATTCTGGGTTGGGGGCTTCATTTTATCAGGATTTGGAGCATGGCGTTCTAAACGGAGCGAAATGAGCGGATTGCATAGGTGCAACGGAAATATGGGTGGCGGGGCAAATATATGCCGGCGGCAAAAGATAAATCTCAACTCTTTATACTACAGGGCGGCTGATCGGGTTTGGGGCTGGGCGGGATTATGAGTATCTCCTTGATGATAGGAGAGGGATGTCATGACTCCGAGACCCCAGGGGATCGATCGGTTACCTTTTGGATGGTCGATAGAACTCACATATATTATATGTATTAATACAAATGAACATTCAAAATTCATTGATATCTTGTCTGAACTGTGATTGCAAGGCGGGTGCCTACCTAGATGCGGTAGAGCCTGACGACCGAAGGGCTCAGATCAGGTTCTGTCAGGTTCTGCGTGGAAGTTTGATACATATACCAATTCTTTTGTGATCGCGTTGCTGCTCAACTTGTTTCTTCATACTACTCGTACATATTGCGAGCACAAAATTCCCCTCTCATAAAGAACCCATCCACCGTCTCTCTAAAATTACCAGCCAGTCTCCTCCCTACCACCACCCATCCCAGCTATCCGCACACGGTAACTCATATATCGGCCAACAGTTTCTCCGCTGTATGTATGTACTACTTACTTTTACTGAGCTACTAATATATGAACGAAGCAAGAACCGTAATCTTACTGTAACATGCTCAAGTGGACATCGATAGAAAAGAGTAGATATTATACATGTATTTCTGTCAACTCGATTGCCACGGCTATGATACGCGGATCTGGCGCGCGGAAACAAACGCATTGATCACTATAAGACTTACCCCTGGGATTACAATAGTGCTGCAATAGTATTTATTTATTGGGCTTCTCTGTCTTGAGCCTTCTTTCCTTTTTTGTTTTCCAAATCGATCAGAGAGAGAGAGAGGGAGGGAGGGGGGCTTAGATTATGGGTGATGTCATATGATTATGATGGTTTAGGCTGGCGCTGCGATATCGAGATGAGTGGACGGATGGATGGTTTGCCTCTAGTGAGCTCCTATTTCGTTAAGTCGCGGTGCTTGCTACTTTTGGACGGGAATGGAGGAGGCGGAGAGGAAGAGGGGCATGGGGATTGGAACTTGTTGCTTGATGAAGTATAGTGATTGGGGCCTGCCTGCTACGGTAATAACGATTTGAAAGTTGATATCAACGAATTGTTCTCTTCCGGCGTAATGCCGTCTGGTCAAACTCGCAGTTATTCTGGATAGAAATAGTGAGGGAGGAAAGAGAGGAGGGGCTCGTTCTCCTGTGATGTTCAGTGTAATCGGTGTGTCCCTGAGAAAGGTGTAGGTAGAGAGATCACGAGACACCACGAAATGGTGATCAAGATGCCCCTCTCCCTCGCAATGTCCCAATTGCAACGACTTGCGACAGACCGAAATCGAGAAAGGACGGCGATGGGCTACGCTTCTGAGGAGCAGAGCAACTTCTTCCGCAAAAGCTATCTGCTCCTCGGGAAAGCGTGATGGGAATATCAGACATCGACTCAGTGCCCTTCATACGGAGTTCGTAATACCGTGGGGTAAGTTGGAAAACAGCCTTGTTGAGTTTCAGGATCTTGTTGGAGTTGAGAGACATTTGTATGATGTGATGCACGGGTCTCAATGTTACCTGCGGGCAGATGGCAGATATGGCGGTGATCAGAGTTGGTTGAGGGGTTAACGTCAATCGGAGAGTACAGTACGGTGAGCCTGCGGGATAGAAGACTAGAGGGTCGGATATGGAGTAATGAGCAGTTGTTTGCCAAGTTGATGTTTCTCTTGGAGGTTCAGACCAGAGCCGGCGTTTACATTAAATTGGTAATAAAATCACGCTCCGCTGGCTCTCCGAGGACCAATGCCGTGGGGGCCGTCTATTTTTTTTTTTTTTTTTTCTTTCTTTCTTTTTGGTCTATCCGTACTTTAACCGCGATGATGTCTTTCTCCCGAAGATATCATCGCGGTGAAACGATGTATACTACACGTTCAGGTCCTGGCATAGAGATGTACAATGTTGAAGTCAAATTTGAGTTAGAACCAAGATAAAGCTCACTGGATAGGTCTGAAATACATGATAGGAAAATAAATGTGGGACAACAGATGATACAAAGAGAAACTTTGTCTCTGTTTTCCGTCGTGGCTGTTTGTTGCTTACCGACTTTACATGTCTGCCAACTCAAAGCAAAATAGCTTGAAATTGCTATACTTCGGGAGCCAAGAAGGGGGAAGGGTCTATTTTGCAACTTAAGCATTCCTGACCGAAGTCGATGGAGATGCTTTCTCTCTACGAAGTATCAGCTAGACTTTTCATGTACTGAGGAGAACACAAAGAAAAGCAGTGGATGGCCAGCGAGAGGATAGACGCTTAAGCCGTCAAGCATTAGATTAAAGTTACCGAAACTAGAATAGGTGGTCGTGCAAAGCCTGACCGTCTCATTTCGTTTACTGCACGGAAATATGGGCTCATTCTCCAGATTTCAATATTGACCAGGGGCCCGCACGCGAATCTAGTCTAAGCACACCGAACATGATCTGCTTTCTGATCTTGAGTCAACTTAACTCTATCTATCCATCGATTGACGATGATGGGGACTTCTCCCCCGCACGAAACGAGAGCGCATCTGACTATTCGCGTGCGGAAGAATTAAGAAATTCGTACATATACGAACTAGAGACAGAACGTTCGGCATGCATTTGGCGCGCTGCGGTTGCTCTGGGAACTGGGGATGTTAGGACAGGTACAACATTTACTAGGCCGGTTGTGGAGTTACAACCAATCATTACGCGAGAAATCTGCTGGGGAGTCAATGCAGAGCGCGCTAGGGAAAGGGGGATAGAGTTAAATTTAAGTCGGTCTTTCATGTGAGTGGGGGAGACGAACTCCTCGATTTTGGATCTACCCCGAAAGTAGACAAGGTGCTATAATATAATTGTCCCGGGGATTGGATGAATGAGGAATGGCATGCTGATAGCACGGCAAAGGTCGTTTGATATATATATCCCGGCACCGGTTTGTTGACTCTTTTTTTTCTTCACTTGATTTCTGTTTGTTAAGACTCGTACTACACATATACAGCTGCAATCTACATATCCTATACTCACACACATACCGCCGAGCATCTTTTCACAATACACAAAACGTTTTACGTCTTCAACCTTCAAAATGCAATTCACAACTCTCCTCCCAGCTACCCTTCTCCTCTCCCTCGCCGCCGCGCAAACCACCTCCGCGGTCGTCGCACCCGGCACCTCAGTATGCCCTGGGCAGAACGTCCTCGACGCCTGCTTACTTAGCACGCGCGCCATCGCAAACGCATGCCAAAACAACGATTACAACTGTCTCTGCCCTAGATGGAACGACGTCCTAACGTGAGTATCCGTGCTTTGCTTTACTATTCCCAACCCATGCTAACAGGTCAAATCAGCTGCTTCGCCTCCTGCCCCAACGATCCCCAATACGCTGGCGTCCTCTCCAATAAACAAACCTACTGCGCCAATGCCTCCATCTACAGCTCCAGCTCCTCCTCCGCCATCTCTAAGGACTGGCCCACGTCGACCACCACCACCGCCGGTGGTGCATCGGCGACTGATAGCGGAGCCGCAGCCACGAAGACAACCGGCAACGGATCAAAATCGGGAACTGCGTCGGCGACTGGCTCGGCGGCTAGTGCGACCGGAAGCAGTGGTGCGGAGAAGAAGGTTGTAGGCGCAGGGGGAGTGTTTGGTTTGGTCGCTGGTGTGGTGGCTTGGTTATTGTAGGGGAGAGAGGAGCAGGTGGGGGAAGGGGGGAAGTGAGTCTATTTAATAGGGAGGATTTTACGTTTGTGATAGCGATGATGATATGAATGAATGGGGCCCTTTGATGCGCATTATTTGCTAGGAGGTGGGATTGAGCATGTTGTCAGGGTGGAATAATGAATGATAGGTTCACGTATGTTCATGTTGATTGTGGACTGCGGATGAAGGAGGAAATAGGCTTTAATACCATGCTTATGTTTGTATGATTAATTAAGTATATAATATATCATATCTGCTAAAACTTTCCTAGACCCTCGATGGTAAAGATAACTTGTGGTTTAGTTGCTCCTCTCTACAACGTTTTCCGCATGATGTTCCTGGCGTGTTCAACAGTTCATTACGTTGTGGAGAAATGTCTGGGTCACAAGAGTGACCGCAGAGTGAAAGAAGCTGAAGCGTTGATTGTAGCAAGTGCTCACACTCGCTCAAAGCAAGAACATATAATACAACCGCGCTGCGAGCTAGTTCCCTGACTACATGCTCTGTTTTTCCCGGGAAATCCATGAAGAAAGTTTCTCTATGTTTAACTACATCAGCGTATATAATTCCCGAGCAGTGACATCGAAAAGGTGCTCGCGCTCCTCAATATGACATGTATCTCTTCGCTCTTGTTCTCTTGCGGTGCTGATGCATGCAGAAGAATGTGTTGGCACATTCGCACTTCATAAATGGTCTTCAATGTTTATCTCGTGGTTGTCTGGTCTCTAAAAATCGATGTTACTGCTTAAGTCTATTTAGGTTGCAAAAGGGGAAACTAGATGCTACGAAGAGGTAGAGTAATTCAGAGACTGGAAGTATGGTTCTGTGTTCTTTTGCTTGAATCGTGCAGTTTCTTTGTGCTTGTTCACTACGTACGATCCTCTGTTTTTACTTTACGTGCTGGTCAATGAATCAGCGCACTTGTTGTCCTCCTTCTACCTTATTCTACTCTATGGTATCCATCATGAGCTTGGCCTTGTATGCAAGCTGCAAAAAAATCCAAAATATTTGATTATATTTTCCTTTAGAATACTTTCAACTCTTGTCAAAAATTCAAACAGAACATCTACGCATATAAATGATGTTATCTTAAGCTATTAATCAATTTACTATTTGCTAGAATAGGGAATAGAGAATATAAAGTATTTTGGCTTAAATTATGTATTAAAATCTGGGTGTACTACCACTCACCAATTTTACTTACCTAAATTCTCAACTTCTTCCAAATTTCCTCCCACGGCACCCAATACTTCCCACCATCCTTCTCAAAAGCCGATAAGTCATCCAAACAAAGCGGCCAATCTGCACCACAATTCCAATATGCCACCCCAATCGATACCAAAACATCACAATCATCCCCGAACTCTTCTATAATGTGTCTTTTCCTTCCTCTGATAGTTATGATTTCCTGAACTCGGCAACGTGCACACTTACTTATGCGAAAATCTTCTTCATCTGCAAGCCTGTGCATTTCTTCTGCATTGGATTGTGCATCTAAAGGGAGCTTGGAGTCGTTGTATTTACGTTCTTCGCGGAGGAGACTGGCATACAAGGGGTTGGATGTTCGGATCGAGGTGAGCAGGTCCCATACGATTTCAGATGGGGGCTTCAATGCCATGGACCATATCGACTGGGTCTCATATGTCTTCCCGTTCACACGCGATGTCTTCTTAAACCCATGGGCATAGGATTCGAACGACGCACCAGCCAATCTACCCATAGTTTTGGTCTTTGATTTGGAGGGTTTCATGAAATCACGAATTCCAAAGGGATTCTTGCTCCGCGTATCCCAAGCATCTATCTCCCTCTCCAATTCGCACTTCTTCCAATGTTTTCGATGCATGGTCTTCTTGCATACGCTACAGTACCAGCTATTTGGATCCACGGAATCTTTCTTACTTATTCGATCATCGATCATGCTGGGCCATTTGAATTTCGGGACTGGGACAAGCCAGCTATCCGAACGTGGATATATCGGCCAGATATTATTGTGAAAGACACCTCCCAGCTTATAGTGATTGTATTCACGACGATATTCAGATGCTGTGAGAGAGAATAAGAATTGGCTGAGGGGATCGAGCATTCTCATTATTTGAAGAATTACTTCTTTGGGTAGTTGTGGGAGAGGACGGGTGAGATCGAAGGTGTTTGGCCATGGGGTGGTTTGTACGGAGTTTCCCCATGGGGAGGAGAGATCGGGTCCGAGACTGTAGTTGTTAGTTCTAGACTGTGAGGAACAAATATGGTGAATTTTCTGCGTGGAGATGACATACTCTTGGGTGCCTAGATCGGACTGGGTGAAGTCTATGGTGTCTCTACGGTATGGTGACCCCGGACACGGTTGTATCATGATATCCTCAAGATGATACTCGCATTTTGAGCATGATATACGCATGGTGCAGAGGAGGTTGTAGGCTTAGAAGAAGTGAGGAAATCTGACAATAACAACCTTTCGGACGAGAGCTAATAGAATTGCACAAATACGGCCACGGGCGCCTCAAGATGATAGTAGACATGCTTCAATTTCTAGAAAAGAAGAAGAGTTCCTTTATAGGCAAGGCTGCCAGTCGCTTGTTCGATTGGCAAGAACTATTGTACGAAATTCTACCATTAGAGCTACTGTCGGTTGGCTTAGTACAGTTGTGGGCGAAGCCGATTCGTGGCACCATACTTAGTCACAATGGGGTCTAAGTAAATGCTTTGAACCGGGTTGAATTCTCTAAACTAGGTGGGAGGGAGAGCTGGACTATATAGACCCTCTCTCCCGTACTAACTACTATACTACAGCGCGTATCCAATGTCCTGTAGTATCCCTCCCGTAGTTCAGTGAATACACTGAACCGACAGCTACAATCCTGAACACGCAGTCGGTTATTGTGCTAACTACACCTACGTCTTTTCCAAGAAACTATTCCTGACTTCACCAGTTCATGCCGATGAGTGATTGACTCATTGCTGGTGCTATACTGCTAGAAACATTCTGCTTCAGGCAGACTATTTTTGTTCCTTCCCCTTCCCCTTTCTTTTTTCGGTACGCTAGAAACTGACTAATACACTAACTCATAGTTCGAGACTTCTCCAAGTTCACTGATTAGGGGGTAAAGCACTACGCCACGGAATTAGAAGAAAAGAATCGTACGATTGAATCCAGAAGCGAAATTATATACAATATTATCTCACAGGAGGAACAAACAGTATTCAACCGCCCTCCCTAAGAATATATCCCCATCTATAATCTCCCAGCCAAATCTCTCTGCACTTACCTAGCATCTATCTCCCTCTACTCTACTCAGTATTCACCATCTTGTAGAGTTCAATCCATTCAAACTGTGTTAAAGAAGTTTATATCATCGCATCAGCCTATATGCGTCTCCTCTCTTGGAGACGAATCACCAACTTAGTAATACTAATCCGACCTCCCCATCTATCTCCATCCCTAATAGCATCTCCCTCCTCACACCCCATCGCTTTCACAATTGCAATTACAATAATCACACACACACGCACACACTTAAGCCCTCTACACCAAACGCACAAGACAAACTCATGACATCGAATAGTTTAAACATAAAATGGTATTTCTCCCTAATAACAAGCAAGCAAGCACAACCCCAAGACCAGTGCACACACAAAACAGTAACAGTCCATCTTAAGTAAAGTGAAGTAAAGTATCTTACGAGTAAAGTAAACTACAAACCCATCCATTCATCTACTCAGCGCCAATTGCCTCCTCATTCCTCGACGGATACAGACGCAAAGAAGTTCAGACCACTTGATCGACCATACAAACAAAAGAAAAACAAATGTTGAGTCCCTATCTGCTCATCCGTCCAGGGATAATAATTCCTTCAGTCGCAATTATTCTACTTTCCCCGACACACACCCAAACACTTACATACACCATCCCCCTAGCAAGCCATTTCCGTTCCTTGAAACCAGTCCATGATCCAATACCATAACAATCATTACTTCATATCATGTCCATGTGTAGTCCGCCAGTCATGATTCCATCCACCTCAAGAGGAGAGCCCGCACACGTCCAGCCCGGTCCATCACCACCTTCACCAAGAAAGAAGAAATGAATATACAATCACCAAACCTATAACCTCCCCCTCCCCTCCCAACTAATCACTTCCATCCACCAAGCTCTACCCCCTATACCCCGCGGACCCCATCTTCTCAATCGAGCTCATAATCCCACTCCTCGACGCAAGCCCCAACCCGCTCCCCGGCCTACTCCCCTGCGAACTCATACTCCCCTTCCTCTCATGATGTGGTTGACCGGCGAGACTCGGGATCCCCTTCCCAATGCGACTCGAACTCGGGGCTCTCAACCCGCCAATCCTCGAGACACTATTTGCTCTTACCGGACTCTTGAGACCCTCCAAACCACCCGATTTCTTCGTGACCGAGGCGGGAGTTTCCGGCACCAGAGACGCAGGCACTGGCTTATCTTTCTCCTCCGCCATAGTCTTTGCAAGCATCTCATCGTACGCTGCCATCAACGGGATCATCTCATCGACGGCTTGCACCAATTTGCCCTTCTCAAAACGTTCTTCCTCAAGGAGATGACGCAGGTCTTCATTATCCGCCTTGACGTTTTGGATTTCATGACCTAGACTTTCGAGTTCGACCTCTAGCTCCTTAGTTCGGGCGTCGCGCGCGGCTTCTTTTTCGAGATCTTCTTGCGATGGTTCGACTCTCGTAAAGGTGGAATTGCGACCGAGTTTAAGCTCTTCGTTTTCCTTGGTGAGATCTTCAACTGTGATTTCGAGCTCCTTAACGCGCTTGTCCCAGCGGCGTTCATAGCTCTTCTTGAGTGCGGAGACTTTGGTTTCATGTTTTTCTTTGTATAAGGCGTGTAATTCCCTCGACACCTTCTCAACCGCGAGTTCGACTGTTCTTCCACCACAAGTACACTCGGCAGTTGGTGATTTAGCTTCAGACGTGGGTGAAGTCACTCTTCCTGCGCGCATCTGTGCCAATTTACTTTGAGCATCTTGAGCCATCAGATCAGCAGCCGCTCTTCTCCCCTCACTCTCCTCCAAGCGACCTTCTAGATCTTCTCTTTCCTGCTCAGCTTTCAACATTTCCTCCCTCACATTTCTCAACACCGCTTCCATCTCCCGTCCCCTCTTCTCCCATTCCTCCTTTTCGGCGGCAAGCTGTTCTTGTAAGTTTCGCTCCTCTCGCAACTGTTCCATACTTTCGCCTACTCTTTTTTCTGCGTCGCCAATCGCCGTCTTCATATATTGCAATTCAGCCTCCTTCCCACTAAGCGAAGCTTTCAAATTACTAATTTCCGAAAGGAAATTCGATTTCAGACTCTCTAATTCTCTTGGTGTAATAGATGGCATACTTCTTGGAGTCGGTGCAGGAGGGATATCAAAATCGAGAAGAGTCGACATGCGGTTCGACGTGGGTGTGGCTGCGGTATTTTGTGAATACCACGACAAATCGGACATGGAGATTTTTGAAGGTGAAATCCTATGTTTTGCAGGCGACGGACCACGGCCGGAAAAACCATTCATCTGTTCCGTGAAATCGAGAATAAGATTAGTAGTGTTCCCGTCGTCTCTACTCTTCACATTTCGGTGCGCGCGTGGGGTAGGCGAAGGTGAATTTCTGCCGTCAACGTGTCTAAGTGCCGTAGCGGGAGTGCTCATCCGGTGATTCTGCCTCGGAGTCGGCGCGCCCATGTCGGAAAATTTCGCAGGAGTGCGGCCGAGCTTTGCAAACATGGTCATGTCGGGCATGGCTGAAAAGTCACTGAGGGTGCTAATCATCGTATCGTCCATCATATTTTGCACTTCATTTTCTGCGGCGCTCACGCTTGCGCCACTACCAGACTCAATAATCGCGAAGGTCTCGTCTACAGTTTCTCCTTCGTTGCGGGAATCATCGCGGGAGTCGTCGGGGTCTATGTCTTCCAATATCTCCATCGCTTTAGTAAGTCCCTCATTGTCCCTAAGCGCTTCATCGTTTATATCAATATCCTTCTCTACAACAGCAGGCGTTTTCACCGGCGAGGCTATACTTGGTCTAACAGGAAATCTCTTCGGTGCGGAGTTCTTCCTCGGGCTGTTTGCGAAATCGACGGATGTCCGCGGCGAATTCGATGGTGAAGTTCGACTCTTCAGCATTTTCAGGGGAGACATATGATCGCGATCAACAGCACCCTTTAGCGACATCCGGTGCCCCTTTGTTGGCGATATATTCTCTCTGTTCGGGTCCGCCGCATCGGTTGTCGCATCGACGAAGGGCGATGAGCTTTCTGGGCTCCCACTGTCGGGGGTGTTTTCGGTATAGCTGTTATCTTCGTACATGTTGTCGCTGCTTGCTTCGCGGCTGAGTGACGGGCTGGCGGAATTGATATTTGCACTAGATAAGGCTGTTAAGGGCGAAGCCATTTGCTGACTTTCGATTCTAGGTATTGTGGTGTGTGTATTTTGAGTCAGTGATCATCTGTGGTGCAGATACTGTAGTTGGATAAACAATTTTGTGGTGCCTATGTTGTGACTGGTGCTTTTTGCTGTTTACGGGGCAACGGGCATAATCGAAAGAGTTTTTCCGCTCCGATGGCGGCAGCTTGGATCACCACCTCAAATCCTGTCGACCTCGCTGCCGTGTGTGTCCATGCAGAACTCTAAAAGCTGCTCAATAATCATCTCACTTAATTTGGTCATCGGAATTCATCAATCTAGATAAACTTTCCTTCACCATTTCCCAATGAAAACACAAGTTGAGCATATTTGCCTCATGACTTTCACCACAACGCCTCAAATCCCAAGATATTGGTCGTAATGTATGAATCTGGATTACTATATGTTACAAGCAACTGACTAAATCGTATATCATCATCTAAGACATCAACCGTTACTCTTACAGGGCGTCCCAATTCCCGTTCTCATCAACCTTATGCTATGCGACTACGCAATGCAGAGTAAACGCACCCCAGAGTCCAAACACCAGAATCCATCGGCAGCCAACCGCGTTATACCTAGCCATGGCATATATACATGATACATGCATTCATTGCCGTCCGTGAGCCCTAATGACATGCTGATGAGAGAACCTAAGGAATTGCAGGTTCGAGAAAGAAAAAAGAAAAAAATTCGAATGATGCGAGGAGATGATCTGCTCAGTCAAGTAGTGTCTCCAACGCCACCCGCTGATCCTACGCTGGTCATCGTGGCCGAACTCTTGCTGAACAGGTCATAAACACTTTGTTGTCCTTTGGGCGCCACCATCAAGTTCGAGAACCGCGTCTCTGACAATCGTTTCCCAGCCTTGATACTTTCAAGAACCCTGTAGTAAGCAAAAAGCGATTAGCATAAGTTTGAGAAAAAAATATGCGAACAGGGGACGCCGGAAGGCCCCGTACCATTCTACACCGACATATTTTACTCCACAACCACCAATCCTTCGTATCTCTTTTTCCAACTTTCCCCCAGCCAAACCACCACCAGCTCCACTTCCAGGCCTTCCGCAGGGTTTGCCCAAAATAACATGTGTGACCTGGCGTCTGCCCAGATGTGTCGACAATCTGGCACCATTCTCCGCCAACAGCTGCTTGAGCTTGTGGTCTGAGACCATTGGGTATGTACTCCCATTGATGTAAACGACCAACTCATCAAAGATGCCTCTAGACTTCTGGGTCTTCTCTGCCTCTTCCGTCTCGTTCTCTCGTTTCCGTTTGGCCATTAATTGTTCTCCGACGCTCATGGGTACTAGAACAGCCAAGCTTGCATCAGTATGCGCAGCGCTGCGTAGAGTAACATGAAACGTAAACAGGACAGCGAAACAAACACGTACAGCCTGGCTTCCCCACTAGCAGATCGCTGATGCTTCGCCTTGCTCTCGCCTTGACGTCTTTGGGCATTGAGGCCTTCGCCTTCTCATCCCGGTCTTCAGATGCTGCACCCACACTATCAGAAATCCTCTTGCCGCCCGTTCCACCACTACTAAACTGGTGACCTAGCTTTATCGCGCGAGATTCTCTCCATCCTGTCGACCCGCCGAGCCGATTTTCTGCGCGCTGATGCCCTGATGATGATGAGTTCCACGCATCAAAGTGGGCACCAAAAATCGGTTGTGCTGCAGGAGGTATCTGTGGTTTCGGAGGCGGCATGTCTGGTTGTTTCGTAAATGCGAGGCTCCCACAACTCTGACAGTATGCCGGGGATCGTAAATGCCTCAGTGGTGAAGAGCCCAAATCGTGTAGAAGAATCACTCAAGGAATGAGGCACGTATCCAAAAGCAGTGAATGCAACACAACATTGATCCTAGTCCATTGTCGATAAGATAAACGATAGCAAGCCGAAGGTATTCTGCACGCTAAATGATAATTGTCATAACAATTTCTTTGTTCCGTCTCGTCGCCCTCTCCGACGCGCCTGAAGAAAAAAACAAGCAAGCGAGACGACTGTCGTTGATACAGTTACGGTACAGCAGGCGCGACATTGGCGCCAAAGCACGTGAGCCACCAGCCAACTTCGGCATGCCGAGGACATTGTGAAAAGGCCTTCCGTCAGCTGAATAATCGCAAGTGGAATCGCTTCACGAAAAAGGTAAAGAACAAAGATACGAAAAGCCATGTAGCACCGTTTGATGAGAAAAAAAAAGCCCCGAAATCTCCACAAGGAAGGAACGCGTCCGTTAAGCTCGAGGATATCCTATCGAAGTGTGTCTACTACCATGCCGTTCCGTCAGTGACAACCTGGAAGAAAGATCCCGCGCCCGCCCGCGCGCGCATATGCTATTTTTTCACTCCGAAGACCTCGTTTCGCACATCATCCGATGCCAGCCTCAGGAGCAGTCTTCCGATGAGCCAAGATCCTTGGCTGGGAGAAAATTCTCCGGTGCGTGTTAATAATCCTCGATATTCTCCAAGAGATATTTTCGTGTGTCTTTGTCTGGTTACGAGGGAGGGGTTTATTTTAACTCTGTTTCTGAGCTACCTATGCTGCGTACATGATGGGGGATAATGAGGGTAGGAGAGGAAATGCAAGTTGCCGCCTCGCAGTGCCTCGCAGAAGGCTTGTACCGGCTCTCTGCACGATCGTTTACATGTGCTGTACTGCCTGCGTATGTGCTCAACTGCACTATGTTGTGCATTTTGTATTCCCTGGGAGTGATAGACGGGCTACTACCACCACCACCAATACTACCATCATTCAAAAAATCCATAGCATGCAATCAGGTGGCGTGTCTTGCTTGTTCTTCACCTTGCTCTTTCTTCACCTTGCTCTGTCCCTTCTTATTCACCATGTTCCGCGTCGTTTATACAACTTCTCATTTACCAGCCGTCATTTGCAACTTGTGATCGGCCATTTTCAGAAACATAATCGAGTAGCGCCTCTACCGGCTGATATGTTGATTTGTGGATGAGCCGCTCGTGTGGTCGCACAACTTCATTTAAATTTCATGCGGGAGCAATCTATATTTGCGTACGTTTGCATCTTTTGGGACACGAGAGCCACACCATCTTAGGGTTCAGTCCGACAGGTTAGGATTGCACCATGTGAAGGTCACGAGAACATCGACCTGATGGAGAGTTGTCAAGAGTACGCCTGCGAAAACGGGAGTATCCGTTCTTATTGTACTTGTGTATCCCTACAGAAAACTTACTGCGCGGGTACTTAAAAGCCCGCAGCAGAAGTGATGCAGCTACTTCTGACAAAGGTATTGGGACTTGTTTGTGAATGGGGATAGAGGGGTCAAACCCTGGGAGGGGGGTCAGGGTATCGGGTATATGAAATATTGATACCGGATGAAGTCTATCTACATCTAAAATTGGACGATTGTTTGTTTGACGCCGGAAGATTGAGAGGGTGTCAGTATCGTTAGATACCTTTTCCCTTATTACAACCTACCTCGGGGGAAGTAGCATTTTCACACCTCCCACTGTTGGTTCATCTATTTTCTCCGCCGCTCCCAGACAGACCACGGTCATGGATTCATGGTGTTCAAGAGCTGACCAGTCTTCGTGCTTCGATCTCCGGAGTCCGTCCAACTCATTTGCTTTACCAGACTGACTGACTGTAAGACCCGACATACATAGATCTGAAAGCCGAGAGAATTGCTAGGTGAGTGAAGGACGAATTCTGAGTCAGATCGCAAATCCCCGTTGTATTAGATAGGATTACTATTAAGATCACACAAGTGAAGGTTGTCTGTTCACGATTTGTGTGTTTGTTTGGTGAGGGAGCCCTGAGAAAACGAACGAGAGGAGGGGTTCGGTAGAGAAGCGGTGTAGAACAAGCTAAAACGCCATCCACCTCACGTCTGACCAAAAAGAGTAACTGAACGAGACCTTTTTTACCTCCCCGGTCAGGTCAATTAGAGAATCTGGATATCGTTCTACCACGATACAAAGAACATTTATCCACGGTAAAAAAGCAAAAACAAAAATATTCCAGACCTTGCTCGGATTGATTGAATCATCATCGATAATGTGGAAATAATCAATTCTCACGACAGAGAGCTACTCACTGCCCAAAGATTTTGAAACACTCATTGTCCGGCTTCGCCATTCGGGTACCTATAGATTGGCCTGCTAACAGCAAAAGGGAACTAATTTCCAATCTTGTGGGTGAAATCGTACTCGGTGACACTCTTTGGGAAATCGTGCCGTCAGCAAGCCCTCCTACCATACCTCGCTACGGGATAGACATGGTCGAGATGTTGTGCGTATCCCAACAGGGTCCGTGATTGGAGCCAAGCAGCCACAAACTCATGAAACCTGGTCTAGAGTAAGACGGACCGTTTTCCGCGTGTGCAGAACGGCCTTACAAAGTTATCAATTCGGTTGTGTTTGTATCATATTATTCGTCCATCGGCGAATGATGCTTACGTACTCTGCGTCGGGAGGGCATGAGTCTACTCCGCCATTGAGAATGGTTCATTCGGCAGCTACTTTAAAGATACGTACATGTAGGGTCGCATTGTGTGGGAAAGGAAATGTGGGAGAATGTGGGAGGCGAAGATGATTGCGATGCGAGATGATGCTGGATGATGCTGACTTGGAAGGATTGCTTCTTTCCCCTCGTAGTGGTGGGGTTTATCAGTGGGGCCGCTGCACCGCGCTGAGCGTATAAATTCTTGGCTCGGATAGGATAAAGCTTGAACCCTAGACGCCGGAGTTGGAGGGTGCGAAAAGCTCGGCCTTTAAGACGTGGTTGATGTTGATTGGGGTAACGTTCCTCAAACTGTCCTAATCGATACTGTGATCGACGCTCGGGTGAGGGGTTTTTGATAGAATGATAGGCTGATGGAGAGACAGTCCGGTCGAGACCGTTGACGGAAGGATCAGAATAACTTTCGACGGAAACCGTTTCTTTCGTGATTTAATTGAATTTTGAGCCCGAAGAACGATGCTTCACAATCTGCGCGAGAGCTCTGACCATCCCTAGCTGCATCCTCCGGACTTTCTTTCGTCCTAGACATGCGGCGGTGTTGATTGCATGAAACGACAGAGAACATCCATGCCCAGCCACCTTTTCCTATCGAGCTTTGCTTATTTACTGATTGACCAGGTATCAGCTGCGTCCACCCGTAGTGCATATGCATGCAAAATGCAAGTGTTATGAAGGCAAGGGCCTCAAAAACCTGCAGGGTCTGATGCCGGGAGTGAAAGTTAACGAGCAAGGGCGTAAATAGAAGCGGTGAGGTGGTAGAATAATATACGTGGGTCACGTATTGCCAATGAATTAGCAAGATGAGGAGTAAGACAACGTGACTCGTGGTTAACCATATCCCGATGGGTTTTTGGAGATAGGCAAGTGGTGCGATTCCATACAGGGCCCGGTTCAGAGCACCCGAGTAAGCTTTCCTTTAATCTCCTGCCATTTCCATTTTAGAATCATGGTGTCTCGGCGAGCGGCAGCAGGCAAGCAGTAACCTGCCGGGAAGATCTCCCCCCATTGCCTTTACTTCCGTCATCGGCGCATTTCATGGATCACGAGTTGCGACACGGAAATTTTCAAAATGATCTTGAATGAGTGTTAATTTAATGCCAAAATTGGACATCTGTAGCAAATAGATGACTTGATAAGAAACCGAATCAACGTATGTACCATTGATTTTGGCCGCAAAGCTGCGGGCGTGGGCAGACGAGACAAGACGAGAGGCTTCCTTCAAGCCCTCTACCATTTGATGGGCACTCTCTTTAGGGTGCCAATGGAGGTTTGAAAAACTTCCTTCTGTGGTAACGGCATGTTGTGTGAGCATTTCTGGAAGCTCCCTTGCGTCGGGGCAAGCGGAAGGCTTCGTGAATCTCGCGGTGTGGAAAATATCACAAAATGACCCCTTGTGTGACAAAATGTTTACCAAGGTTCTCGAAGCCTCTTCGTAAAATAGATAGGGAGCTTAGATCAGGGCGGACATAGTAGATGGCGTTCAACAAAGTTTCATCGCTGGCAAGATGGCTGACCATTCTAGCCTCCCATATTCAGCCAGTCTCCTTCCTCCACGAATATCGAGGGCGAGACGAGGCCAACTTTGGGCAGTCACGAGCTTTTGGGACATGATATCGGGGGGGGGGGGGGGGGGGGGGGGGGATCTGAGACAGGCGACAGCCAAAAGATCAGCTCCAATGTTTCCAATACGGCTGTATCGCAAATTGATTAACAACCTACCATACGTTGGACGCCATGGAAAGTTAATGAATTGGTACCGAAATGGGATATTGGGTTGAGGTTCCCAACTGTTGGCGATGATGTCGTTTTTGGGCTTTTGGCTCTTCTTTTTGATGCAAAAAAGCAAATCTAGAATCTGACCTTGCAATCCTAGTTCTTGCATGTCGGTACATGGGGCTGTAAGCAAATCAAAAACCTGTGGGTGAGATCCGCATCCAAATGTTCCCCATACTGTCATTGTAATGCATAGTATTTTCGAGCTTCCACTGCGGTGCAAACCCCAAATCTAGGGAGAGAAAGATCTTGATGCGGTGCGGATGGTGAATGTCCCTCTCAACGTCCTGTCCGCCAACCTCTTCCGCAGCACATCCAAGTACGCACGCAATGAATGCGAACAATAAGGAAGGTGTTTTCTATTTTCTTGTGCTTCGGAACCCTGCGTCCGCCATGCTTGATGTGAAAGCCTGTCAACGCAGGAAAGTGTTGGTGTGTGTGGGGGCGTGTAGGGATGGATAGGACCGCACTTGTCGCAAAGACCACTTGTTTTTGGCATGACCGTTTAATTCGGCCACCACGGTTCCGGCTGAGTTGTTCTTCGCATCCTGGAAAATAGTCATTATAGTACCACTATTTCTATTTCGAAGATCCTCTTTCTGGCCTGTGTTGAGTTGCATTCACTCACGGGAAATCTGGCTGTGTTTCTCTACCTGGTCAAGGAGTTAATACTCTACCTGGTCAAGGAGTTAATACTCTACCTGGTCAAGGAGTTAATAAATAGTAATATCTACCGTGGACACGACTCTCTGAAGGCCTGCTTGAATGTATTGAGGTCGTAGCGGGAGCCGTGTTGGAAGAACGTAGGCAGTCTGTGCGAAATAGCTCCTGCTCCGGACCATCCATCCATCCATCCACCCATCCATCCACCCATCCATCCACCCATCCATCCATCCATCCCATCACTCGGTACTGTAGAATTTCTTCCGACGCGGTTGGAGCTGTTTTGAAAATTTGGTCATTGGTCTGAAAACGCTTGGGTGTATTTTGGAATCGTGCAGGGTTTCTCGGAAAGAGCAGTTTTTGATGGTCATTGTTTTTTGGGCAATTGATGTGTAAAAGTGGCACGTTTTGTTTAAAAACAGGAGAAGCTCCAAGCGCCAAGATTGATAGCCGTAATGTAGCAAAAGTGGCAGGAGGAACTATTCCGGCTCTCCCAAGTGCTTATGAAATTAATCCCTACTGTACCTACTGTATATCCGAATCCATCGTTATCATTATTGCTTTCCTCCCTCTCGTGATAGCTTCACCCAACGTATTGTGCCTTGTGCCTTGTGAGGTGTTGTGTGTCTATGCCGCATCCATGGGAACGAGTCCAGACTTCTACCCAAGGCATCCCTTTCCATGCCCTAGGTAAAGGTTCCGAATCCAAGTTTGGGAAAGGAAACATGAGTCGCTGCGTCTTCGTGTGGCGTTTGGTGAGAGGCGCCGTTATCTCCTAAGCTCCTAAGCTCCTAGCTCCAGCTAGCCATTGCGGAGATCCCGACCGAATAGAGCTTGGTTTTGACAACGAGCTTGATAGCCAGAGATCGACTGTACTATAGCTGGCACACACCACCCTCTTCCCCTAAGCTGATGAATAAGAAAACTTTAAAGGAAATTGCAAAGGATTCAACACCAATTGATTTTAGTCCGAAGCTCTTGGGGGTTTCTGGAGACAACACAGTCAAAGAAAAAAACAGTCCGAGAGCACGAATGATGTACGCACGGCGGTCCAGACGGCGGTCCAGACTAGTAGATACGCGATGTCGTTGGTGGCAGATCTGGCACTTGTCGTGTGGGAAGGAAACTTAAAGGCACGGAACATTAAAGGCTAGGATGGCTAGATAGATATGCAAAGAAGACGGCGGTTGGAAAGCTTCAGCGGCTCGTGTATCTAACTAATCAGTTGTTAGTCCTGCCATGTACATCGATGTTGCTGTACCGCTATCTGTCCACTCCACAATGTTCTCAGGTACTTCCGTACATAGGGTAAGATACAGTACATACAGTACATACAGTACATGACCTTGACCTTGACCTTGATGTTAATACTCATAATATTATTCTGGATATGCAACGGACGCACAGCAAGTACAGTGCGCTTCTGATCCAAGCTTTACGCAAGCTTCAAGGGTGCCCAGATGGGTAAGTTCGAATTTGTCCAAGAACCGATATGCAGAAGCAGGAGATCCCGTCTTGCAGACTGCTTAAAATGCATCGCAGTAACCTCACAGCGATCAGGCTTGGATGGACACCTCCGCCCGCACAGAGCACAGGTCGGACAATTGGATGAGCGTAATCTTCTTTCTTGAATTCTCCGATTGAGTTTCCTTTTCCTCCTTCCCGTGCAGAGAGCATGGTGCGCTCTCGGCTGGCAGAAGGTTGGAGTTCATCCGGGAGCCAAAATACCACCCAGATTTTAAACTTTCACAAAGTCGTTTGAAAAGGCAATATATTGCGGCCCTCGGGTATGGTTTGGAGACGCTACGCCGCCGCCGCTGCCAGGAGAGAAACGTCGCAGCAGATGCGGTGCGGGCTGATCGGCAAGGCAAGTCAACCATGCAGAGAAGCATGTAAGGAGACGTGAAGAACTCTTTCCCCGGAAAACAACAATCGCATGTACAATTGCTTTTCTTCCAAGTAATGAATGCATCACGACTCTGCAGGGGATGAGGAGCATCCACGAAGCAAAGCGATAAAAGTAGCTGCCACACAGCCCCTATCGTAAAGCAGCGCTCGATCCCGCATTGCCACTTTACAACATCTCACGGCTTTGAACACGCATTCTAAAAGCTTGCTCGTGAAATCATGAGGCTATTCTCTGTAAAGCGGCATCAACTTGGACCGAGTACTTTTTTGACCTCATACTCTGCTTCTCGCACATGAATAATCAAGGTATCTTCGTACTCTACGTAATCTACGTCAAATAGCACCCCGCTTTCATCGGGGTGTTAGTAACAGGAATACCAACCCGGAAGTTCAAAATAACCTCAATCGACCGGTTGTTGATATTAATATATCGTGCCCCGTACGAAGTACTTTATGACAGGCATAATAAAGGTTAATACGTATACCCCGGTTGTTTGTTAAAATTCTCCAGTATTGTATGGTCTTGACGATCTGATTCGATTAAACTACCCCTGTTGATAGAGTCCACCAGAATAAATTCAACCTTTATTTCGCCAGATGCAATAGCAGACACTCACATGTTGGATCATCTATCAATATCGCCCAATCGTTCGTTCCCTGGCTGTCAGCGACCTGATTCTGAGGCCCTGGTCGATTTCACTGTGAATCAGTCTCCTCAACTCATCCCGGTTTCTCTCTCTTTTTTTGGTGGTCAACACTTACGTTCACGATCGCAGCCATGGCCACTCTGCGACTCTGGCACCTTGAATGGATTGCTGATGATGCCACATACTGCCACCTCTTTTTTATACTTCCCGCAAGGTTCTTATTGTCTTATCCTCGACTTATTAATCCTCGTCAGATAATCAACGTAATGAAGGAAGGGAGGGATAAGGGTATCACGTTCGCATTTCTCGATATACGGCGTCCAGTGGGCTGTCTGTATCGCCGGTACCCCACGATGCAGACTCTATGTCAACTACTTTCGAAGGTAGTGAGTGTATAGTAAAACTACTTTTCGAAGGTAGTGAGTGTATAGTAACTAGTACAACGAGAAATACAACCAGCGAAGCAGAAATAACGTACAACAAACACAAGGACTTGTACAACTAATGGGTACATGTATCATGGAGAGTGGCTACTAAGTCCTTTCGAAATTGGCTAGAATAATCCAAGGACGGGAATCTCAGAATCATTGTGGCCACCCCTCTTTGGTTCAAGTTTGCCTCTTTCATTTTCCCTTTGCTACGCTCGAAATTTCGTTTTTGATTCCGGTCGGACCAAGCAGCCAGTCCTCGTAGTTCGTTTAACAATCGTGCTGTCCAACCACCCCAGTTTCTGTGCAAGGTTCAGTATTTGACACACTCGACTAGGGATGGGGTGGGCTTTTGATTAATCCTAGCCATCGACCAGGGGGAGGAAATAAAAGAGCGCACTAAGAGGGAGCAAGCAGACAGGGTAAGCTTTGCGAGGTGGCAGTTCTTTCTAGTTATCGCTTGAATCAATCCTTGGATGAGAACTGGTTGAGTTGAGGGCTTTAGACGAGGTTTTACTGACGACTAGGATTTGTCAGGAAAATGTCTTTTCCTTGGCTATCACGGTCGAGAAGCAAAATGAAATGAGAGGATGGCGATGAATCTACTTGGAATCAAGCAAAAAGGAAAGCTGGTGGTAGGGTACGAAGGTAGATGTGCTGGGTTGTGACAATCACAACCGATGAATTGAATAGCCAGGTGTTTGTATCTAACCCTAGTAGGAAAGCAGAGCTACCAGATGAGGCAGGAAAAAGGAGGTTTGTAGCCTTTGTAGCCTTTGTAGCATTTGTAGCATTTGTAGCATTTCAGACCAGACCACAACACGATACAACACGACACAGCACGACACAGCACGACACAGCACGACACAGCACGACACAGCACAACACAGCGCAACACGCATTTCAACAATGGCCACGGCGCTATGGACATGGACATGGACATGAATGAATCGAGCGTGAAGATGGTGAATTTTAAACTTCGCTCTAGCTTTATCAGCAAGCTCTATCTACTCCATACAGCTACTATCTAGCAGTAGCGGGTACGGTAGTAGTAGCGTCGTAGTGGGCACTTCCGTAAAGAAAGCGCGCAGGCGCAGTTGGGTGATCGTCTAGCTTACTAGTGCTTCGTGCTAGTGCCAGGAAATTCCGGGATGAAGCTCTAGCCACGGCTCAACATCCACCTTGGAAGGACCAGTCCCAGCACCCGGTCACACCAACCCTAATAATAAGTTTTATACCAAAACATCATCCAAGAAGGGAAAAGGGAATTATTAATTAGGTGAGGGAAATGTAAAGCGCGCGAGAACAGAACAGCGAGGAAGGCGTGGGAAAAAAAATAGTCGACCTGCACGGGGTGTGTGAGAGCGAGAGCGAGAAAGGAAGAGAGTCGACAGTCGACAGCCGACAGTCGACCTCTGACAGCCCACAGCCCACAGCCCACAGCCCACAGCCCACAGCCAACGAGGAGAGAGCCCTTCTTTGGACTCCACTGCTCCCTTCTCGTCATCCCTCATCCCTCGTCCCTCGTCCCTCATCCCTCATCCCTCATCCCTCGCCTCTCGCCTCTCGCCTCTCGCTCTCCCCCTCTCCCCTCTCCCCTCTCCCTTCACCCAAAACCTGATCAAGACATCAATCAATATTATTCCTTTACCACCACCAACCTTCCTTGTTCCATCTCCATTTACTGCCCATTCTTCCGTGTTCCCCTACTGCTGTATCGCCGGAATCTACAAAGCACACGCTCTGGCCTAATCTCGAATCTCCAATTTTTGTGCCTCTCGAACTACGTCCAGCGTCCAGCATCCAGGTCTTTTTTTGGACCTTGATCCGCTCCACTCACCCACTTCGATTACTACCTTACCACCTCTTTTTTGCTGCTCCACTTTGGGTTTTTCTTACCTCTTACCTCTTACCACTTACCACTCTCTCTCGACGCGTATGGTATGGTATGGTCTGCCATATACCTTGACCCAGACCAGACCACATTGACACACCTTACCTCATCCATATCCAATCTATTTTTCACGGCCACGGCCACGGCTACGGCTACGGCTACTCTTACCTCCTCCTCCCAGTCTCCATCTTCAACCACCTCCCACACATACCCCCCCCCCCCAATCACTTTCGTTAAGACTTATCCTGTCGGTTCAACCAATACCCTTAAGCTTCCTTAAGCCCACTCAACCTCCAATCCACCCTCCTCCAATCCACTACTACTCCCACTACCACCACCACCACACACATCACCGCCCAACCTCCTCCCTCGTCTCTATTATTCTTTATCCTCCCTCCACGCCTTTTTTTGCTTCCAATCCCCTCCTCCATTCTCCCTTTTCCGACCTCCCCCATTTTCTTAAACAATAGAGGTGCAAGGAAGAAAAATAAAAATTAAAAATTAAGGAATCTAAAGGGACAAACAGAAGAGTGAAGAGGGAACAAAACAAGACACCCAAAAAAAAAAAAAAAAAAAAAAAAAGAAGATTGGATAGGACAAACAAAAGAGAAAGGCAAGCTACCACCATCTTCAATCCTCAGTCCCATCCCATTCATAATCCGCGCTTCTTCTCTTCTCAATTGTGCTGCAGCGCTGACTGGTGTACCTGCATTAGAGGTGGCAGATATCCTCAATTCTTCTGACCGACTTGCAACTATCCACAAGTACACATCACGCTTCACTACTCCACTACGGTTTGACCTTTCCTATCACCGTCTACGAATATTTTACGAGCTTCACGATTTTCTACGTTCGCATCCTCGAATCGAAGCACGGTTCAGAAACTTTCCTAGAACCCGACCAAAGCACCACCAGCATACATACATACATACATACCTGCAGACTCGCCTAACTGCCAACGATCCTGTCGTGGAGCTTTACTCGCCCTTCCAATTGGATTGATCTAGGAAACCCTAAGCTTCAAGTACTTTTGTCACGACATCTACGAGCCAAACGTCTGTTTCTTTCGAGTCTTTTTTGAGGTTTTACAAGATTGTTCTGCTCCGGCATCTTTGGCATATGCATCCTTTTGTCTTTTACGAAACATAAACCAACCCTATTTTGCGTTTGCGCTCGCTGTAAAAGAAGCTATTCTTGATTTCCCTCATCAGTCTCGACCATTACTTCCCACCCCATTCCCCAAGCATCATTGTCTCTTTTGTTGGTTGATTTAACCCATTCAGCAATCTCGACGCACGCCGAAAAAGCAGTACTCCTCCCATTCATAAACAACGATTCTCGGCCACAAGTCCTACTTGTTGTCGAACGTAATCCCACATTTCCGCAGGAAGACCTTACTGAGTCTACCAGATCATTGTCCTTTTGGGACTTGATCATCTAAACCGAAAAACTGGATCTTCCGTCGATATCGCAAGTGCAAACCCGGGGACCTGCTGACGTGCCATATTATAATCATCACGCCGCGCAGCGACCACTGTATGTGAATGATAGGTTGCCATCGTTGCCTTTGCCGCAGCCGCAACAGGCATATTCGTCTGGTACTTCGTCTCCCCGGGTAGGCTCACTTAGCTCACTAGGATCCTCTTCTATCTTGAACGGCAGTTCTCATTCCTCCTACACCACCGCGAGTTCATCAAACGGTCCCAAAACACCCTCCCCCACTCCAGCCAGCAGTGGTCTCCCAGTATCTTTACCGCAAGCTTCATTCAGCACTCCTCCCTCGAACCCGGCGTATTCCTACAGCCAAGAGCCCTACACCAACAACATGAACCACGGTGCTCAAGACATGTATTATCCTTCACATATGTCTGCTGGCCAACAGCCACCACCTCAAACCGTCACATCCGGTTCAATGGCTCATTACTCTCAACATCAACCACCTCTGCTTCAACCAGGACCTGCACAATACTCTCCTGCTCAGCAAGGTCCATACAACCAATACTACGGCAATGGACTGCAATCACCACAATCAGCTCAAGTTCCTGGAACTATGGGCGGACAGGGAACTGTGCTCCCACTCCCAGCGATGACCACTCAGCCCGGTATGCCGAATCAAGGCTATCCAACTCAAGGCTTCGATCAAACTGGCCAAGTAGCTCCACCTGGCATGAAACCCAGAGTCACAGCAACTTTGTGGGAGGATGAGGGCAGTTTGTGCTTCCAAGTCGAAGCAAAAGGTGTTTGTGTTGCTCGACGAGAGGGTGAGTAAAAAAAAAAAAAAAAAAAAAAAAAAACTCTTTCATTACGACGTCTTAACCTGACTAAATTCACTAGATAATCACATGATCAACGGCACCAAGTTATTGAATGTCGCTGGCATGACCCGTGGCCGAAGAGACGGCATTTTGAAGAGCGAAAAAATGAGACACGTTGTCAAGATAGGCCCTATGCATTTGAAGGGTGTTTGGTAAGCGGTTTAATTGAGTGCTAGTATTATCATTTTCCACTAACGCGATCGACTAGGATACCTTTTGAGCGTGCATTAGACTTTGCAAACAAGGAAAAAATCACGGAGTTGTTGTATCCTTTATTTGTTCACAATATTGGCGCATTATTATATCATCCTACAAACCAGACACGAACCAATGCGGTGATGGCTGCTGCAGAACGACGAAAAAATGAGCAAAATCAGATGCGGAACCCCCAAGGACCCGGTCTGCCATCATTAAATCAGCACCACCACCACTCAATGAACAGCTCAATTGTAGCTCCTCTCCCCGGGCCACAGCATGCGCTGGCACCTCATCCCAACGTTGGTCGTCCGGCGCTGGAGAGATCACATACCTTCCCCACACCCCCAACGAGTGCGTCTAGTGTGATGGGTAGCATGGGCAGCTCCGACGGTAATTTCCAATGGCCCGGGCAGTCCATGGGTAATGTGCAAGGTACCAACCCTCTGTCAATCGATACTGGATTAAGCAATGCTCGTTCAATGCCAACCACTCCAGCTACTACTCCTCCTGGAAATCAAATCCAAACAATGCAACATTATCAACAAACGCCGCAATCCTATGATTCCTCCCGACAAATGTATTCTGCTCCACCACCTCAGCAAAATGCTTACTCACAAGCAGCCCCTCCTCAACAAAGCATGCCGCAGTACTCGCAGCAGAACTCATACATCAAGAATGAGATGGGTCCTCCGCTAGCGAGAGCGCCAGGTACAGAGTCAGAGCACCATGATGCCAAGGATGCAAATGGAATGATTCATCAAGGAAATGGTCAGGTCGGACACAGCCAGGTCGAGGAAGAACAAGACCATGATCATGATGGAGGCGAGTACACTCACGATAACTCTGGCAGCTATGATTCCAGCCGTCGATCCTACAACTACTCAAATGGCCAGAACGTTGGCTCCTTAAATGGTGATCACGCACATCTATCACCTGAAATGACCGGCTCACCAAGTCATCCTGCATCCGGTCGAGCAACTCCTCGAACAGCATCCGCACCACAGTCGTACTATGCTCAGCAAGGTGGCTACAGCACTCCACCGCGGATACAGCCACCTTCAAGTAATCTTTATAATGTAATGAGCAGCGAGCGTGGCACTGCCAATGGTAGCGCAGCGGGTGATGTGTATGCGCCACAATCTGATTTGGGTTCTTCGATGTCTAATGGGTATGCTGGTCAGCAAAACATCATGAATGGTGCTCCCGCAAGCAACAAGCGTGGTCGAGATGATGACGATGGTGATCGTCCCGATAGCAGGGGTCCGGGTGGAATGGGGGACGACGGATTAAAGAGACGAAAGACCATCCACGAAGCGTCTGTCTCAGGTCCAACATACGAGAATACTTTAAACCGAGCTCGAACGACCATTACACAAAGACGCCGGTAACTCGAGTTGTCCGATGTACTGCAAAATTTCTGCATTTTCGTCCAGTGATCAGTTTATGATCAGCTGTCCTGTTTCACCTGGCTCACGCCCAAAAGCATTTTTCACGATCAAAAGCACACTCCTTTAGAGAAAATTTTTCTTATTCTTTTCACGGTTGTCTTTGTACTAGCTGAACACAGATTCGGCAAATTATTCAACCCTTGGAATGACAACGAATTTACGAATGATTCCGAGATGATTCTAATGGGTTCATCGATACGGCCTGACGATTTTACGCGTTGTAACATTGGAAAGGAAATAATTCTGTTGAGAAACGATCCACCAGATACGCATGCAAAGCGAGGTTTAATTTGGGGTATCATTTGCCACAAACATAAACCGCCTACTTAATGCCATTATAGGCGTCGACACGAAACTTTGGGGATTCTAGTTTTCTTAATGGGATGGCTTAAATGAGTTATTTATTCAGAGATACAAAATCATGGAGCCCTTCTTTTTCTACGCCAAATAACACCAATGTTTTATGAAGTCGTGGGAACAAGGAAACTTTTTGACAAGCTCAAAAAAAAACAACATCAAGTTTTCAGTTCTCTGATCTTTCTCTGTTCCCTTCGTGGGATGTTTTCTTATTTTGCCACACATTTTTATGATGAATAATGACCTTTCTTTTTGCAATCTATGTCAATGTTACTCTTTTTGGATGTTTTCCTTCATGGATATGAATGGGAATGGGAAACAAATGAATTGAAGTCAAGGACCTGTGGGATGAATGTGTGATTGGTTGCTGGATGGCTGATGGAAATGAAATTAGCATGGCATGGCATGGCATACAAACACATTTTTATGCAATTTACACCTGGATTTGTTAGATTCTGGTGTGTAGGGAAATGTGCTGTTTTATTCCTTTTTATTTTTATTTATTTATGGATTTTGGATTCGGATAACTGAACTGATGAACGACTTTATGACAACCGGATGAGAGGAACCAGGACACTCTAAGATACAGATGATGAATTTAAAAGCTATTTTTGATGGACCCTCTTTATTTTGTCTTGATAATTTGTGTGTGTGTGTATGTGTGTATGTGTGTATGTATGTATGTATGTATGTATGTATGACTGTGACTTGAGTGGAATGTATATGTGGAATGTACATGTGTGAAAATAGCGATCAGGATGGCAGAGGAGAGAGAGAGAGAGACCTTGAAGTAAGTAGGGATGGTGGGAAAGGCAATGAATGAATGCATAATAGATGAGGTGAGAGCTTGCTCGAACATGCAAGAAAACAACGAACTTTATTGATTCTCCATCTCATCTCATCTCTCTTCCTAGATAGATAGATAGATAGATGTACAGTAAGTTACGAGAAGTAAGTAAGTTATCATATAAGTTAAGTTAAAGTGTTAAGTTGTTATATTATCACGTCCCCTCACTCTATCTATCTATCTATCTATCTATCTTGCTCGAGCTCGAGCTCGTTTCGTCTGGTGAGAAAGGGGGTGCTGAGAAAGGGGGTGATGGATGTACAGTACGGTATTTAGGAAGGAGTGAGCTGGGTAGGTAGGTAGGTAGGTGAGGTGACAAATAGGGTTTGATTTAACTGTGACGGATAGATGGATGGATGGATGGATGGATGGATGGATGGATGGATGGATGGATGGATGGATGGAGTTTATATCTATTCTGATATGGAGAGCCTTTATATATATATATGAATGAATGAATGAATGCCTTGCTCGTCGTGTTGGATCTGTTTTGTTGGGTGGGTTGGGTTGGGTTTGGTCACTGTCTGTTCCTTTATTTTTTTATTTTTTTTATTTCAAATTCCTAGAAATGAGCTGAGATGAATGGATGGATGGATCCGTATATAGAGAAGTAAAATTGTAAGACGACTAGTTATATATAGCCAAGCAAGTATACAAGAATCTGAATGTTCCGCTCCATACCCGCCAGGCCAGACCAAACCAACCAACACCTCATACCGAACCGCGGAAATCCAAGTCGTTCCAGTCCATTCCTTTATCCCTTAGGTATGAATATATATGTGTATATATTCACCATCCACTCCGTGATCCCTACTCCAAACGCACTCCCATGTCCTCGGTCCCCGATTTTAAGATATCAGACCAATCCAGCAAATCACGCCAACAAAAATAACCACTTCCCCTGCCACTCGACTTACTTCCTTAATCAGTCAGTTAATCTACCCTCCAAATCAAAAACCTCATCTTCCCCCCCTCTCCCGGATACTCCAGCGTCCCCTCCACTAACCTACTCTCCCCGATCTTATCCACCGCCTCGTGGAAACACTTCTTCATCCGCTTTTCCTGCTTCCGTTTCTTGCACTGCAGTTTTGCTTCCTCTCTTGCCTTCTGCATTTTCTGTTTTGCCGTCAACTTCGCTGTCGACGGCGAAAGAGGGTGCTTCTCGTTCCTCTCCATCTCCATCCCCAGCCCGATAGTTCCCCACGTTTTATCGAAATCTCCTTGTTGGTTTTTATTTTTAGGCTTTTGTGGCGGTGCGTCTGGGGGAGAGAGGGAAAGAGATGCGGTGGGAGGTAGAGCTGCGGGCGGAGGCGAATGCAATGTGAATGCAAATGAGGTGTACACGAGACCAAGGTATATACCCTGCAGTGAGGCATCGCCTGTTTCTTCGGCGAGGGAGAGGGTTGTGATGAGCGGGGCGGTGGGGGATGAGAGGGAGGAGGGAGAGATGAAGTGGGAATAGAGTAGGGAGGGGAGATGGCTGTAGAGGGTGGAGGGGAGTGTAGAGGTGAAAGTTGTGGGGAGAGGGAGGGAGGGAGAGAATTTGCAGGTTTGGGAGGAGGAGGAGTCCTGGGTTGGGAGGTGAGAGGGGGGTTGTTTGAGTGAGGGGTCGAGGGGTTGTTGGGCGGGAGAGCTGGAGACTGGGTAGTTGGTTAGCTTGGGTGGTGTAGGGGAAGAGGACGAGAAGGAAGGAGAATTTGGTATTGTGAATCGTGTACTGTGCAATCTGGACATTGGAAACTTATATATCTGATTGTCCCAATGCAATTTAATCATTAAGAACTCTTATATACACTTGCTGGAGTAAAGATCTCAAAAGCATATATTTTAGTCGAATATTGAAGTTTTGGAGTTGGTCGGATAGCTAGTACACCCACTGGTGGTGTGCTGACGGTCGTCTCCTGCGACTTGACCACAGCCATCAATCCAGTCGATCAAATACCCAAGCTCAATACTGCGAACCAACTCCATGAAAGGAAGATGAGAGAACAAGGAGAAATAACTTACAACCACTCCTCTCAACCGCTCTAGCTGACACCGCCGTCGTCCCCAAAGCCACCGTGAATAGTAAATTAGAAACCAACATTTTCGTTTGCTTGTTTTTTCTTTTCCACTAAATCAAGCCAGCTCTTCCAATTTCCGTTTCTCCGAGAAAAAAACAATGGAATTCTCCAAAGGAAGTTATAAAAGAAAAATATTATAATCAATTCAATCCAGATATCTAGAAAGGATCCTGTCCCCGGCCGGCCGTAGTCTCAAAAGAAAACCCTTCTCCAACTTTTGCGAGCGACAACCACTTTATATATCAGCAACAAAGCCACATCCAGTAACGCCAACAGGGGTGCGAAGCTCCCCAAGTACCGAACAGATTAAAACTCCCACAATTCCCGAGCAATTACCATTTTATAGCTGCGAGGTAGAAGGTGGTAAAAGGAGGATCCTGAGGGTTGGGTCGACACTAAACAGTCCAAACATCATCCTGAACGGGACGGCGTAGATGAGGTTGTTACACTGGTTGTGTCAAGGGGTCGTTCGTTTTGAGTTTGCTGTGCGAAGCGAAGTGATGGACAAAACTCCACTTAACTTTTTGCAGTAGTATAGTAAGATCTCACCGTGCGCGTGCAAACGAGGCCAAGAATATTGGCTTGTTTTGGAAAGTTATCGCGAGAAACAGGTGACAGGATAAGTGGAGAGAGAGGAATTTGGTTGATGTTCTGCAGAGGTAGGGAAGGGGGAAAGTTGCAAGATTACGCGCGGTTTGTTTGATCGGGTTCATGGATACGAACGTCTCGGAAATTTTCTCTGACGTCTCAAGTGTCAATATTGGGTACAGCGAGACATTATTGAAGGAAGAATACGAGGAAGAATACGAGGTGCTAAGAAAAAGTGCAATAGGTGATATACGTCCAATGATTCTATTTTTTTTTTGTGGTCGATGTGAGGAAAATTCTATATTGGAACTTTTTCATGCTTAAAGCGTTTTTGACCAGGTCCTTCGCCGTACTCGACGGACATTTGGCCATTGCCGCGGATTTTGTATTTGTAGATCATAAGGCCCTCCAACCCGACAGGACCTCGAGCATGAATCTTGTTGGTTGAGATGCCTACTTCGGTGCCGAATCCATAGCGCATACCGTCTGCCATTCGAGTAGATGTGTTCCAGAAAACTCCAGCTGAATCGACTCCGGACATGAAATTTTCGGCAAGAGTGGAAGATGATGTGAGGATCACATCTGTGTGGTGAGAGCCGTGGATATTGATGTGAGAGATGGCTTCTGTAAGGCCAGAAACGGTCTTGATGGCTAGTACAAGTGCTAGATGTTCTGTGTCAAAATCACTTTCTGTGGCATCTTGGAGAAAAACACCTTGATGGGAGGGAAGTTTAGATGTAAGAGCCTTTTTAGTGGTTTCGTCGCATCGCAAGGAAACACCCTTTTCTAGAAGTGCTTCTGCAACCTGGGGAAGAATTGTATCTAGAGCAGCTTGCTCTACTAGTAAAGTCTCGACGCTGTTGCATGCTGCTGGGTATGAGGTTTTAGAGTCGACAATGACTTTCGTCGCCATGGCTGGATCAGCGGTCTGCTCAAGGTATATTGAACAAAGACCGTCAGCATGGCCCATGACTGGAATTTTGGTCGAGGATTTGATATATCGGACAAGTTCGTTTGAACCTCTGGGAATGACGAGGTCAATGTACTGGTCTAACGACAAGAGCTGAGGAATGACATCCCGGGTAGTGACAAGCTGTATGGCGGCTCCCGGGACATCAGTTGGCTCTAGAGCTGCAGAGATAACCTTCGAGATGGCAATGAAGGATTCTGTGGACTCTTTACCGCCTTTATTGAAGTAAGTCAGTGGTCAGGAGGAAGCAAAGAAGCCAAAAATGATCCTACCTTTTAGGATGGCAGCGTTTCCAGATTTGATAGCAAGGGAGGCAATATTTGCAATAACTTCCGGCCGAGCTTCGAAAATGATCAGAAGTACACCAATTGGACATGACACCCTTTCAAGATCCAGCTTGTCATCTAGTCGTGTTCTTAATGTGACTTTGCCGACTGTCACTGCTAGTCAGCAAAAGAGTATAGTTTGCAGCAACGAAGAGAACTGACCTGGGTCCTCTAGGTCTCGTACATCCAATATACCCTTCAGCATATCCTCCCACTTTCCTTTCTTTCCAAGATCCAATCTCGAGACTATACTTAAACTCAGACGACCATCTTCGGCTTCTTTTCCGGCCAACTCCAGGTCCCGAGCATTAGCGGCCAAGATCTCGTCCTTGTTTTGTAAGAGCGCATCATGAATGGCAGTAAGTGCTTGGTTCCTTGAAGCGGTCGGAAGTGTAGCTAGAATGTGAGAAGCTGATTTTGCCCCGCGTGCAGCTTCTTCAGGGAGTGCGTTTGTGAGAGACATGGGGATTGAGGTCTCCGCACAAGGATTGAGTGATCAGTTTTGGAATGAAAAGAAAGATCCAGGGCACCCAGTCAAATTTAGATCCCAGAAAATGTGATTTTATAGTCAATTCATAAGTAAGAAGTTTTACAACTCTTTGTCCCTCCTCCAGATGACTGTTTTCTTGAAATTTTGTTACACGTGATGGCGCAATCAGACTTATCTTTTGCGCTAACAAGCTGCCGACCCCAGGAAATCAACCGGGTCGAAGCTTCAAGGCAGCACCACAGCCTTCTCTTTTCCCCTCCACACTCCACAGGGTTAATTGCGACAAGGAAGACAACAATCCTCCAGACTTCTGCGTTGGAATTCAAAGTTCCGGGGTTTTTAATCGTTTCCAGTGTGCAACTTCATTTCGACATATCAAAATCCTTGAAGCTTCGAAGCGTTGGACCTCAGTTGGCGCAAGATAGAAGAACAAATACATACTAGTTAGACTTCGAGCAAGATGGATAACCTCCTCTCACGAATGCTTACTTTTCCTCCCCATCCACCTCCTCAAAATCCTCTCTCGGATCAACAGTACGATGAGGGAATCAAAGCACAAATAGAAAATATGAGGAAGATGACGGAGAAGAATTTATTGCAGTCAACGTCGGGTGGTGAAAGTCCCTTAGATGTGAGCGCCAATGTTGACATCACGTTTGTCATGAGCTGATATGTTCATGACAGGTCATCAACCCCGCCTTGAATACAGTACCATACACATTCATTTTGTTAGCTCATATCGCTGCTGCGCACAACGGAGAGAAGAATATCGACCTCGAAGAACTGTGGGGGAAGGTTACAGGGTATCTGTGTAGCTTCGATGGCAGGCAGATCCGTTATTTGGGCAAAGAGCTTAATCGAATTATGGATGCGGCGGCCAAGCTTGCTCGACAGACGCGCCAGGTGCGTTTCCTATATTGCGAGCTAAACGAAAATGGTATACTGACGTCTTACAGCCTGATGCGGCAATACAACCAATTCGAGAAGCTATACTACGAGTTGATCCTTCGGGGTCTGTTCTTACCTCAACGCATCTGTTCCTTGTCAAACTGGCCCTCGAAACTCGCCAATACGAATCTGTTGTCGAGGTTTTGGACAAGCATATCCTATACTTGCCCGCGAAAGAAAGCATATCGTACACGAAATTTATATGTGAGGTTGGCCTTGCTTCAAGCTCCTACGTAACCACACACTCTGGTCTTACTGCGAAATTAAGTGCTCTCGAAGTTTTGGAGTACTTCTTTTACAGCGGAATGGTTTATATCGGCTTGCAAAGATGGGAGGCTGCATTCGAGATGCTAGAGAATGCGATTACATATCCGTCGAGAGATCAAGGTGTCAGTCTTCCCATGGTTGAAGCATACAAAAAGTGGTTACTTGTGGGTCTTCTGCTAGAAGGAAAGGTTGTACAACTTCCAAAAACGACCTCTCACCAAGCAGCAAGAGTCTATCACACCATTGCCAAACCGTATGAAGCTGTAGCCAGTATATTTGAAACCGGTTCAGCATCGCGCCTCAAGTCGGAAATAGAGCACGGTCAGCAAATTTGGACCGACGACGGTAACACTGGCCTGATGTTATGCGTTTTATCAACCTACCAAAAGTCTCAAATCCGCAATCTTGCGAACATTTACTCGAAAATCGGGGTACAAGAAGTGAACAGTCTTACAACGAGCGCAGAAACTGGTGCTAAATTAGCCTCAATCCAGAAAGCGGAAGAACTTATTCAAAGCATGATTGGCGAAGGCACCTTGCATGGAAACATGATTAGAGACCAGAGTGGACAAACAGTGCTGACTTTTGCTCCATCTGGCCCACTGCTGTCAGAAGCACAGATTCAAAAGGAACTGGTGGCGACCACACGCCAGATCCAGAATCTAGCTGCACAAATCAAAATCACTGATCGGATATTGACACATGACAAGCGCTTCATCGAGTCTGCACAGAAAGCGAAGAAGATTGCTAAGGCTAATGGATCGACCGATGTGAATATGGATTGGAACACGGTTATCGAGGACGAGGATATCATGACGGAAATGTACTAAATGTAATAAAGTCAATGAAGCTGCGACACAACCTGGCTGAAGCTAGGGAGCATGTAGAGTTTCAGGACTTTGGGGAAGCAATGCGAAGCTTGCATGATTTTCATGGAGAACTGGTCGGCTTATCGAAGAAATCGAAAGCAAAGCAAAGCAACGGCGCAATGAGCGAGCATATTTTACAAGGGACAGCGCTCCACCTGCGAGCATGATGGCTTACTAATGGCGTCTATGAAGATATCATTGATAGCTACTATATCACGAGATAGAGAGCCTTTACATTTCCATCACTTAGGGAAGATGAAGATATGAATGAAGAAATTGTAGGAGCAAACTGCTCTTTCAATTGCGAGATTCTGTCAATGTTGTGTGATTGATCTAGAGACTTACTATACTATCTCATGTGCAGAAGCCAGCGAGCACACAGTTGCTACAAATGATGAGGTATATTAACGCCATTTCTTCGTAATGTGAGATAGTATACGATGAATGAATCTAACCACCGCCTGCCTCATTGCCGGCAAAGTAACTAATTTAACACCCATACCTGAGATCACCCATTCCTCTGTATCCCGTCCATTCGTCATAAGCTACATAAATGTATACACCCACCGCCCCGTCATCTAATCAATATTATAGGCCTTGATCAAGTCTGCTAACTTCGAAGATTCCGCTGCATAGTTTATAGGGTTGACTCCTAAGATACTATAACGTACTCTAGATACCATGTCAGTTTTTTTTTTTTTTTTTGTTTTTTTGGCCTTTTGGAAATAGACATACCTTGCTTGGTCCTGGTAAGTCTCAGTTTTCGCTCTGCACCTAAACGTCAGCATCTTGCAGTTGGCCTGCTCAAACGCCTTCTCTAAGCCAACTGCGTCATTCTCTTTTAATTCCATCAACTGGTCCGCGCTCATGCCCATCACCAATTTTCCTATATCGTCAAATGCAGAAAGCCATAATTGACCGGTATGATCGCTGACGTTCAGAGACATGATGTAACGGTATTCGGGTCGAGGATGGCTAATATTGCATTTCTCGCAACGCCAGGTGCCGTCACTCTTATCTGTGACTTTCTTGCTGCAGCCCTCGCTTAAGCAGGCAGGGTAGCAGAAGCTGTCTTGTTTGATGTAAACGATGGTAGCACGAGTAGAGAAGTAGTCAGCTTCGTCAGACATTCCAAGGTTTTCGTCACGAACTTGAGCGATAGTTTTGGAATTCTCTTGACGACCACCTGCGGTTCCTGTGCCAGCCATGTTGGAGTGAGAGTTGAATGCTTCGGTACGACCTTGGGAATCGTACCATCCCTTGAGCTTGTGGGCTTCTGGAATATCAGGGTCAAGGGTCATTGTGCCGGAAGACATTAAGCTTAAACTTCTGCCACCGAAATCGGAAACTTTGGCGCCTTTGAAAGCTACAACAGACTCAGGGTCGGCGTCAAAGTTGGCTGCAGTCTTGCCCCATATTGTCAGTTTAACGGAGTATCCAGTGTCATCAACCAGGGTCAAGTCTCTTTTGTCGTATGGTTTTTGAGTAGTTTTCGAAACGATCTGTGACGTTTCTCCAACATCTTTGAGGACAGCAATCACATCGATCGTGCTGTCTTTCTCAACTGATTGCAGATCTGCAATGCTGGAAAAGTTGTATCGTACTTGGGGTACATTATCTTGATCTTCGGCCTTCTCTACCGTGGTGTCTCGCTCGAACATCAACTCATAGTCGTTCGGTAGATTGGAGAACTGCTTCTTCGCCATTGAAACTCGGCATGGGCTGCTAATGTAGTAGACATGGCCTTCCTGGAATAAATCGTAGAAAGCATCGCATTGTTCGCCAAAACCTGTCGCCTTGATCTCTCCGGTCTCATCAAGAAGATTGACACTAAAGAGTTTGCCTGTACTATTTGGTTTTTGCCATGTTCTAATGTCTGATTTTGAGGTAACTCGAGCTTTGATGGTCCATTTGTGTTGGTATGGCGATAAAGCCTCAATGGGATATATGGTTCCGTGCGATGATGAACTCGAGGGTCCTGTTCGAGACGGGAGGGCACGGTCGTGGGCTGCAGGTTGTTGAGGCTGTGGTTTGTTCCCATAGAAGCCATTTCCGGCAATTGTGGTATTATTTGGTTTGACATCCTCCTCTTCAACAACTTTAACTGCCACCGGATCGCCGATCTTTTCCATTGTTCCGAGACTTTCGATGACTTCGAGGTCTAGGATAATAAGAATTCTGCATTAATTAGTAGATGTATATGCTGAGTGACCACAATTGCTTACCTCTTTCCCCTCACTGAATTTGCTTGATATTGCTTCAACCGAATGAAACATCCCTTCACAAGCTTGCCATCATGCACCACATGGTTCGCCTCTATAATTCTGTGAGCGTGGCAACAGACAGATGCCGTGAATGGTTTGTACTTACGAGTGGCAAGCATACATTGAACAAAGTTTTGTACATCGCTCAATACTAATCTGTATCTATCCGGCTGTCCCTCACTGACCGACCCAAGAGCCTTGACTTGTACTACCTGGCATACTGGTACAGGGAACTGAGTTTCGAGAAGATGAGGTTCGTTGAAGATTGCGCTGCCTAATATTAGCAAAGGAAGAGAAATTTCCGAATTCACAATCACTTACTTCAATGCACCCTGGGTGATCGCAGACTTTGCATTCTCCATCGTTATCACTGACTGTATCTGCTGTATCTGGTACTCCGCAGTGTATAATGCAATAATGTTGACCAAGCCGTTGACCTTTTGAGAATTTGTGAGAAGTCGCGTCTTCATGCGTGTAAAGTGATTTGGTTCACGCGTTTGGAGGAACGTGCATCACACTAAGAGTTTTATTCTAACCATTGTGGGTTGATGATGAAAGACCCCGCCTCAGGTGCCCGTCGCTAGAACTGCCCCTGCTGCTAAGCCAGTCGAGCTTTACCATTCAATCCTGCTTTCTGGTTCACGGAATCAACAAACCATCCTTTTCAACCAAAGAACCATTCATACCAACCTACAACATGGCTGATGAACTTGCGACAAAGGCTCCTGAGAGTGATGCGATGGAGGATACTAAGCCTGTTTCTCCTGTGGAAGCAAGCCTTTTCCCAGGAGATACGCCGGCGCAAAGTGGTGCGAGTTTGGGTGTAGGTGGATGAGATGAGACATGAATAGCTGAGCAGCATCACTGACTTGTACAAGGAACACTGCGTGAAAGATAGGCCAACTCGTCAGTGTTTCCCTTCATTATTTCTCTATTGATCCAATCACATGCATTTACTGACTTTAATAGCATCTGGCCAAGGCCCATCTGGAGAAATTACCCAACTTGGCGGAGTCGACGCCTACATCTCGAAACCAAACGACTACCCACATACCCCATCAAAACTCCTCTTACTTCTCACCGGAGCCACAGGCCTTCACTCCAACAACAATCAAATTCAAGCAGATAAATATGCCAGCGAAGGATTCCTAGTAGTAATGCCCGACATGTTCTCGAACGATCCACTACCCGGATCTGCTACGTACTCAGAAGAGAAAGACCCGTCCCTAATCGAGAAGTTAAAGCTTCGTGCTGCGGAGACAGCGAAGAGTTTTCTGGCGGATATGTGGCTTGCAAGGCAGACGCCAGAGAAGATCATGCCAATTATACATAAAGTCATTGAAGCAGCTAAGGACGAATTTGCGGATGCAATTGCAAGTGGCGGAGGAATCTACTCGGCTGGGTATTGCCTAGGGGGCAGGATGACACTGCTACTGGCTGGCGAGAAGCCGGACACTGTTCATTGGGGACAACAAGTCAAGGATGAAGAAGCAGGAGTAGTCAAGAAGGGCCCGTATATCAAGGCCGGAGCTATTGCGCATGCGACTTTAGTTGGCAACGAGGACTGGGAGGGAACTAAAGCCCCTTTATCCTTTGTTTGTGTTGAGGACGATCAACTATTCTCCGACGAGGTTCAGGAAATTGGCAAGAAATATATGAGCGAGAACAATGTGGAGCACGAGTTCAAGACATATTCTGGGGTTCCTCATGGATTCGCCGTGGTGGGAGATTACGAGGCGCTCAATATCAAGCAGGCGCAAGCAGAGGCATATGAGCAGATGGTAGCATGGTTGAAAGCGCATTGAACTTGGCATGGTTTTTGAAGTTTTGGGGGCGTTTGGTGCCTTGATGATTGAGGACTTGAGCTAAAGCTATAAATTATGATGGCAACGAGTTAAGATATTCATGAGGCAGCTCAGCATAGAATCGGCGTGGCACTGTGTGATTCTAAGTGATGAAGCCACGGTGATCTACCATGCGGTGAAATCAGAGATTGCCCATGCAAAATTATGTCGAACAATTGAAGTGTCATTTCAGGTAAATATAGTACACTTTTTTTTCTCGCCAACTCTTGCTATTATCTCATCTCGTCCCATCTAGTCCAATATCTCTCCATACCTCAATACCACCGACTACGAAATAGTACAGATGATTTTCCCCTTAGAGGTATTCTTCTCCATTAGTTGATGCGCCTCTACAACCTTCTCCCATGGCAACACAGTATCCACAAAGATCTTGAAAGTTCCATCTTGGAACTTCGGCAAGTACTCCCACAACTTATCCCTCAGTTTCAGCTGATACTCCACGTCTCTACTCCTCAACGTACTTCCCTCAAACCTCACCCTCTTCATGATAAAAGCCGAAATATCAACATCCTTCACCCGCGTTCCACTCATGACTCCCAATTGCACAATCCTTGCGTCTCTCGCTGCAGCATTCAAGTTCCCCTGGAAGTAATTTGCTCCCACGAAATCGATAATAATATCAACGCCCTTCCCATCAGTAGCGTTTAAAATTTCCTTCGCCCAATCCTGCGTCCTATAGTTAAACCCAGCAGTAGCACCCAACTCCTTCACACAAAAATCGATCTTCTCCTGCGACCCCGCCGTCACAAAAATCTTCGACGCTTTCGAATTCTTCGCCAACTGCACCCCCGCAATCGAAACCGCTGACGCACCCGCATGCCACAGCACCGTTTTCCCCTCCGCAAACTCGCCAACCAGAAACAGCGCCTGAGTAGCCGTAATCCACGTCTCTGGTACCCCAGCGGCCTCTTCCCAGCTCATATGACTGGGCTTCTTCAATAACATATGCGTGTTGACGGCAATGTACTCGGCATATGCGCCGCCGTATGCGAGACCGAATACTTCATCGCCGACGCTGAGACCTTCCTTTACGCCGGAGCCAAGACTTTCGATTGTCCCACTGAACTCGACACCAAGGGTTTTGGGCGCATGGGGTGGGACTGGATACCTACCTTCGCGCTGGAGGAGATCCATGCGGTTGAGGCCGAATGCTTTGACTTTGACGATGGCTTCGCCATTGGAGGCGGTGGGTTTGGGGGTGGATCCATTGATGAAGAGGGCACCGGCGTGGCCGGTGCCGTTCTTGATGTCTATGAGGTTGTAGTTAGTATCATGTTAAACTATTCTGGAAGTGTTTTTGTGGCTGAAGAAAGCATGAAGTCATGACTTTGCATACCAGAGAAATAGTGAAGGGAGTGTACTTACCAACAGCACGCATTGTTTGACTCATTCTGGCAGAATATCTCCTAGAAATCTTTCTTAAGCAAATTTAAATCTGTTCAGTAAACAACAAAAATAGTAATGTAATTGGGGAAACCGATTTTTATGTTGCTGCAGCTAGAACATCGGCGATATTCTAGACAAGCAGAGTGGGTCGATGACGATAGTGGGGCACTCTGCTTGCCCCACCAGAAATTCTGCTTATGAATCTCCCATGACAGTAGCTTTGCGTGCCGTTCTTGCTTCGAATCACCTCGGCTGGGTCATCCAAAACCCGAAATTCGGGGTTTGGGACAGGACATTGGATGAGATTATGGCTGAGTATTGATGCTCTGCACACGCACGATGCGTACGCTCTCTGTCCTAGGCCAATCATGCGTCGCCTTGAGCTTACAGTTGGTGGGATTAAACTATGCAAGCTATGCTTAATCTCACCTACTGCGATATATCCCTATGTCCGTGGCCAAAGATGGATGGATGGATCCGACTTACATCGTAGAGGAAAATCGACGGCCACTTTTCAACTATTACAACTTCTAATTGCGCAAAGAGTGTTACATGGTGCGAATCTCAACTCCAACAAAAATGAACGCTTTGACTGATCCTGTGACATGCCATGATTCAATTCCAACTATCAAAACGATTCCCGTGGTGGACGCACCCTCGGAAGTCTCCTGGGTGTAGATACCCTCCTCATCTCGGAGAATCTAACCATCAAATCCTCTCCCAACTCGAGCATTTTCCTTGCTGTCGGACGTTCAAGAAAGCCTTCCGGCATAGGCATACCCACCAACGATTCATTTAGATGTTCAACCGCAGAACTAGTCTTGTATATCACGTATGTATAGTCCGTGAGAAGTGTTTTACGAGCCCTCGAAAACTCTCGAAATGGCTCAAAGGAACTGAGCATAGAGAACTCGGTAGCCTCAAGACCTCGTTCCACGTTTTGGTACAGGACCTGAACCCAACGTCCAACATAGTTGATTATCATTGCTATCTCAATCCAGACAAGACATTTTCCGGAGTTTATGAACTCTGTCAGGTTTTTGCACAGTCTGGTGGCTTCTGCAATTTCCTCCTGGTCGGTAAGTTCTGGTAGGTCGTGAAGGAACATACTGTTCCACAAGGCGTATGCCATCTCAAAGTAATCACCGGTGTCCGTCGTGCGTGGCCATTCACGCATGGATTGTAGGAGTGATACAGCTTTTGAGCATGATCCGAAAAACCACACAGCGGTATTTCCCCTATAAAGTTCCTTCAGTTTTTGGGGCTTTAATATCCTTGGCGTTCGCAGAGTCAGGTCCTCGGCACATCGATGGACATATTGAGCGGCACTGTGATGGACGAAATCTAGCTCAATCTTTCCTCGAAAGGAGTCATAAAAACCCACGATCGGTGAGCATAGTTGCCTTGCGAGCTCTATGGAGTCAAAGACTTCTTCGCCATAATTTTCATGCTGAAAAATAAGATCCAAGGTCCCACGAGTCAAGGCCGTCCTTCCCACGCGTACGAAGCTAGACAGCTCTATCCATAAGAACACCTGTCGACAGAGATTCAATTGTAATGGCGTAAACGGCTTTTCCATCGTGGAAAAAATCTGCTCGTATAACTGTACAAGGCCATTTGGTATATCCTGGAGCTGTCGTCTGATAGCTGCCGCACTCGGTAATCTCTCGATCTCATCCATCATCAGTCGCGCATACAACCACAACCCGTCAGCGGCTGATCCTACCACATTATAGACTTCATGCCCAAGTGGTGTGCCACTTATTGTGCTGCATGCGTCAACCCTCGCGCGAACATAGTTCCAAATCGGGTCACGGACGTCATTTGCTGATATGACTATCTCCTCGAATGGCGAGCTGAAAGTATCGAGTAAGTCAGGCTCTTCCCGACATGCCAATATAAGCTTGACAACGGTTTCTGAGGTCTTTGTACAGGCAATCATAGTGGAGGCTAGCTTCGCAGCTTCTTCACACTCATCGAGAGCATCCACCGCTATATAAAGGGTCGATCTAGTGGTGTTCTTGAGCGCATATTGCAGTGCTACTCGTAAATCAGCGAACGATGTAGCCTTCTCCTGGCCGCTTTTCTGATATAGCTCTGTAAAGTAAAGATCGAGGGAAGCATCGTGAGCCAATAATTGCGCAAGCAATGTTCTCAGGGCCTGATAAGGCTGGTTCTTTGTCTCATCTGTCCCCTTGCAGAAGAAGTAAAGGACATCATCTGCATGGTTTTGTAAGATATGTCCGATGAAAAATGCAGTAAGGGTCGATTTTCCAGCTCCCGGGTCACCTCCAATGCGCAGAATCGAAGAGGCCTGAGAATTTAGAAATGCTTGTGCCTCAGGAGTTTCAAGCGCCCAACCGCACGAGCCAGCTACGAGGTCTTCGTTGTGCCGCTGCAAATCGTCTTGGACATTTGCTGGTGACAGCCATTTCTGAACTTCGGCCCGAGTACTTGCCTGTCGCGCTTGCTCTTCTAATTCTCTGGCTTTCTTTGCTTCTTCTATGTTTGCAGCGTTGGCGGCCCAGTCAATCTGAGTGGCGTGATGAGAGATGTTACTTGATACTTGTTGGAATTCTTTGTCGAAAGACACAAATACAGCCGCTGATAGGGAGATGTTAATTTATGACATATAATAAGGTGGTGGGAGCTTACATATTGAAGAACGAGAATGGAAGCGCACCACACGCGTACATAAATCGATAAGATCACAATAGAGTGCCCCTATTGCCCTCTGTGTTTCGAGGTGGTTCTTGAATAGGATTTCATAATTCGTATACCGCGCAAGTGAATCCACAATCCGCTGTAGGATAATCGCAAGTTTCTCTAGCGTTTTAACATGGTCGCAAGCTATCTACTTCAAGTCAGCTTAAGATATCCACACCCCGAGCCGCAGCATGAACACCCCCACCTGGATAGCGAACTTCAACGGTCCCCAAATCGGGGAGCCCATAGCTCCATTCGTCTGCACAATAACATCCAATACATTTTCAAATCTCTGGAGAGGCTCGACGATAGGCTGGATTGCTTGGATCACGCGGCTAAGCCCACGGCGACGTTCAGACCTCTGGATTATGGCTATACAGTCAGCAGCACTAGCTGGTGCTTTGAAAGCCGCCTTCTGGGTTGAATTTAGGGAATCCAGATGATTTTGTATTGCGATTTGCCAGGCCTCAGTTGAACTAGAGTCATGTTAGATTTATCTAATGTTAGGCAAAAACCCCACGTAATCGTTGTGGATAGTAACTTACGATTTCGGTAAGTCCATTTGGGAATGTATATACAGGAAACTTGCATGCGGTTGATTAAAAGGAACAAGATAAAATACAGTAACTATAGTCACGACGGCATAGGAATTTCCCTCCGCCTTAACGAAGAGGTAAGCTGTGGCTCCACCTGACAGCACGCGCATGTTAGACCAAGCGACCCAACCAGAGCCACGAATGGTGCACAACTTTGAGGCTGTACGTGAAAGAGGGGAAAGAAAGATAGGGCTTCGCAAAAGTATATATATCTTCCTGATCAATTCAAGTTTCACTCCCAGAATGTTCAGGTTTCACTTGAACAATGAGAAATATAAGTTCTCAATAGTTAGATAATCGGACTGTATATATATAGCTTGTCTTTGACAACTACCCCGCACCAAGGGGTACAGCACCGCAATTCGAGCAACAACTCGAAATCTATTCTGAGAACTCTACTTTAGAAGTACATAAGTTATTCGAAATCATCTCGATATTGAATTGGGGCATGTAAATAATGATTATCCTTCGATCAGAAATATATACAGCTTAAACGCGATTTTTGAGGTGGGCCTATAATCCCACGCAGCAAATTGCTGGCAAAACCGCTGAAATACTAAGGACAGAAAACATTGGCGACTGCTATTTATTTCAACCTTTGAGATCCTTCGAGGTAACTGCTCGATCGCTCAACGTTTTGAATTTTCCAATGATGTGCTATCAAGATTCTTTGAATTTTTGGTGGTAAACTAAGGGAAGCTTCTCCTGGCTCTGAGATCATACTGTGTTAGTGCACCCATCAACACCGTTGGATTGAGCCGAAGCTTTTTACATGTATTTTAGATTTTATCTGTTTTTTTTTTCTGCTCAAGCATTTAATTCGAAGGAAAATACATATAAAGCAATCCATACTCATACAGCCTCCGTTCCCCGTGTAAGGTCTCTGTATCAGATTCCCTCACGATATCAACGCCATACATCTTGAATAGTAATTTCAGAAGCTATATTTGATCATGATACCACTACCGAATGCTTCATTAGAGCAAATGTTCCAGCACTCCTCCAGGGTTCCTTGATTATACTTCGACCATGTTGATAATTGCCAATCTCTTTGCTTTCCAGATCTTCCATCCGTCGAAGTATGAGCGAGAAGCATCAGCCCCATCAACTTCATGAGCTTCCAAAGAGGCGATCTGACCCGGATGAATGAAGTGGAACAAGAGCATAACATTGAGCATCAAGGCTACATCAAAGAGGACAATAAACACCTCGTGCTCGCGGATAAACGCTCTGGTTCCCTGAAGGGTAGAACGAATTAGCGGTGGAAGTGGGTTTGTGGTAGCCGAAATTCTAAAAGCGTTCCTATCTCGCGGGTATAATGTTCGCACCACTGTTCGCAGTCCAGAAAAGTGCGAAAGCTTGAAGAAAGAATTATAGCCAATACCAAGATCACTTATCTTATGTTATCATCAAGGATATTGTAGACGAAGGAGCATTCGATGAAACCTTCAAAGGCGTTGATGGTATAGGTTTTCTTCCGCAATCACTAGAACAATTATACTGACAGCCGAAGGTCATTCATGCTGCATCGCCGTTAGTGCTGAAGGCTGGGAACAATGAGCGCGACCTTCTTCTTCCTCTTCCTGCCATCAGAGGTACAATCTCATTCCTCCAAGCCACGCAGAAATATGGCCCTAAGGTGGAGCGAATTGTCATAAACTCCTCATTTGCTGCCGTCATCGACATAGACAAGGGACCCCGACCAGGTTACACATACAGCGAGGCAGAGTGGAACCCGATGACCTACGAAGCGGCATCTAATCAGAACACGTCAGTAATAGTTGCATATTGCACATCTATAGCTTTCACTGAGAAGGCTGCATGGAATTTCATGGAGAAGAACTAACCCAAATTCACTCTCACTACGATATACCCACCGATGGTATACGGGCCTCCAACACATACTATCTCGTCCCTCACTCGCCTCAATAAGTCCTCAGCCGAGATCTATAGTCTCACTAATGGCTCGGCGAAGACAGTCCGTGCAACAGGCTTCTACGGTTTCAAAAGCGTGCACGGTCTGGGGAAGTACATACGCGGGCTTATGAGTCTCCTGAAGTTGCGGACCAAAGATATTCCATTAGCGCTGGTGGCTAAACTTTCGACCAAACATATCAGATGAGTAGGAATGGTTTCCCAGCGCTGCGAGAGAGGACTCCTGAACCTAAGCCAGCGGACCAATACCCCGATGTGTACGATATTAGTAACGAGGAAGTCGAGAAACACTCGGGAATGAGCTTCAGAAGCCTTGAGATTATGATCCATGACCAAGTTGAACAGTTGGTGAAGCTGGAGGCCAAGTTAGGTGAGGCATAGGTGCAAGGCGATGATAATACTGTAATCTCGTGCGATTTTGGAGCGACAACCTGGTGTAGGAACTGAACCGACTATCTTTTGCGGAGAATACTGGCTACCTCTTCCATTGGTGTTCTTATGCATCCCATAGCGAGTGATGCCACCAAATGCGACATCTGATGATACTGGAGTGTTAGCAGCCATGATCGCCATTGTACAGAATCCTTTATGGTAGGTCCGTCCTCCGCTGGCTAGTATGACATAATCGGTGGCGTAATATGAAGTTTGGACCGCATGGTAAGTAAAGTGCAAGGCTAGGACGAGGTGCTTTTGCCACTCTCAGTAGGTGAAGCTAGTCTGTAGCAGCAAGGTTCTTTGTGCGTTGCTGGCATGCAAGCTGTATTTAGCTAGTCGTGGGTTGGAGCATGGCGAGGCTGCCAAGGGAGGCAGGCTCAGTAACACACATTGTGGAAACGAGGTGCTCGAAACCTGGTGCTCGAAACCTGGTGCTCGAAACCTCTTAGGAAACCGATCGAGGATGAGTTTCGCCCAAGCCATTCATCCTTTCGAGCCAAATGTGGTCGTGTCCGAGTTTCCATCCCTCCTTGGAGCCTCATCGATCGCCCATTTAGAGCCCACCGCTATCTTGTACTTCAGGTATCATCAGACGACATGTTCAGAATAAACGTGACTTAAAACACCAGACGAACCCTGATTGGATCATTTCATGCTGGCTTGTCATCGCAATTGGACAAAATATTGCATCAAAAGAATTTCGCCCACCGAGTTTCACAAGTCGTGTTTCATGACAAGCCACATTCGCTAATACATGCAGTAGATGTACCGACTATGTTTAGCCCCACATATATTGCTTATTCTTGCATTCCTAGGTAGGGCGAATGGTTTCGAAACTGTGTGCCTCATGCCCTCTCTCCTTTTGCCCTTGAAGCCGCCGCATCGCTTAAATATGGCTGCATAGGAACTCATACTTAAGCTGGCATAATGGATCGCGAACCTAAAAATGAAGTCTTATTACAAAGTCTTTCTGTGCGCGTTGTTGTTTTTTATGCGTCCGAGGTAGCCCTCGATTGCTCATGTCCCTCGCTCGTCTTCTAGATATATCTGTGTATAAGTCGTTAGTTTGTTGCCAATATGCAACCAATAACTAAGGAACAGGAATCTACCCTCCGAAATTGGGTGTTCCATAATCCGGGGCGGCCTCAGCAAGGCGGCCTGGCTTTCCTCGCGGGCGAGTTAGGCCTCTCGGAGGAAGTCATCAGCCAGTGGTGTAGTACACATGGTCGTGAGTTTACCCCTAGCCTATGCACGGCGCATGTGACTAATGCACCTTTAGACATGGACATTGAGATGGACGTCGCGAAAGTCGATTCATCTATGGCTGTTGGCTTGTATCATTCAAGTAACCTTCTACTTGACCTTCCGACATATCACCCGTCCACACTTCGTTTGGGTTCATTCGGAGATGATATCCTAGATTTCGATTTTACCATGTCCGATGCACCAAGGTGGTCTCCTATAGACGAACGATGCGAGGACTTTCCTGGCATGTTGGAAATCTCTCAAGAGTCCGATTCGGGAGAGATATGGAACAAACACTCGTCGCGTCAGAGTGTGGCTAGTTCGTGCTTCACAGACAACAGCTCATCGATTCTAACGCCATCTAATTATGGAAGTATGAGTGAATCGAGCAGATCATCCGGCATGTCGTATGGATCCTCGTACACTTGGGACACGAGCTCGATGTTGATTTCTGTCGACGAACACCCCAATGGCCTTTTAGAGGAACCAGCCTCTCTTTCAGATCGCAACATTCTTGGTATTTCACAGGTCTACAAATCACCATACGAAACGGATGAACCCTCCAAAGTCGCTACGCACCAGCGATCTGTGCCAGATGGCGTGGGGCAACAATCTGCTAACGCTATTCCTCGTCGTCATGGTAGTATTGACAGAACACCTCCCCAATCGGCAAATACCAAGTCCAAACCAAGCGTGAATGTTTGCATGAAGAATTTGCCGAAACTACCAGAAAAGGAAAGGAAGTACTGTTGCACTGCTTGCCCGACGTCCTTCAGCTCCAAAGGAGATTGGAAAAGACATGAAGGGTCACAGTGTGAGCCGCAAAGGTTATGGTATTGCATGCTCCTAGATGCAGCGGTTCGAATACAAAATACTTGGTTTTGCATTCTTTGCCATAATGGCTACCGAGACCGTGAGTCCATGAATCAGCATCTTAAAGCACAACATAAATTACACTTATGTGTGAACAAGTCACTAGAAAAAAGAAGCCACAAGAGAAAAGACAAACTCAAGGAACATCTGCAAAAACATCACGGCTTGGCGGAAGGATGCACAGGATGGGAGAACTGGTACCAGGACGCTCCGCCGAAGCGGGCATGGGGTTGCGGATTTTGTGGTGCCTGCCTCATCAATTGGAATGGTCAGTGTCATTTGCTTGTCCATAGTCATCGTCATCGCCTTCCAAAGATTTCTAGTTCATGAGATCGTCGAGTTGTTCGGCATGTTCCCCTGTTATGATGTAGAAAGTGGGAGGAGGTAGCTGAGGAAACTGGGACTGACACAATGACAGAGAGACTTGATCATATTGCAGAACATTACGAAAAACAGCAGTTGAATATCTCCCAATGGTCGCCCTCAAATGTCGTCAAAGGGTTGTTGAGGCAACCCAAAGATGAAGATTTTGATATCATGACCACTTGGAAAATTTTGACTGGGTTGAATGACCAACAGTATGTATGGTCGAAAACCGACGCTAAGTACCTGAAAGACAAGCTCGAAAATCGAAAGGGTACACCACAAAAGCTGGCCGAAGAAGCAAAACGACTGGCGCGAAAGTCTCCGAGGGATTCCGCTCCTCAGATGTGGCATCTTCCTGAATCTCAAGCTGTAAGATCGGCGAGGGACATGTTAGCCCAACCATTTGCAAACGCTTCTCCTGGGCATGATTTTGCAGCTCTACGGTCCTTTTTGAAGGGTGGGCCTCGATGAAGCAACATGAAGTCCTGAGGTGAGAGACAGGCGGGCGTAATGATGGCGCAGTAAGAGGGAGACGGCTCGGAGTCTTTCGAAAAGGGGGAGGATCACAGTTCGCAAAGACGTCGACTTAATGTTTTAATGAGCTCTAATGATGCCTCGGTATGGCTCCTTGTATTCGGCTGTGTTCTGGCAACAGCGGTAATTGTAATTCAGATCTGGAGGGGGGAGTAATAACACTCATGTCATATATGAGTAATGAATTATGATGACACAGTTGTACGGGTCCGTGCACATGTGCAAACTAGCAGAACCCCAAATTATTTCTGCCCCTCTAACTATCCTCAACCTCATTCCACAGTACACAAGAATTGACCCATATACTAGCTCAGTAATATATCTACTCGAAATGGAAACTTTCGAAGAAATGCAAAGTCGTCACCGAAAGGAGCAAAAAGATCTGCAAGGCCGTATTACACAGAAAAAGAAAGGCGCAACGAAGAAGACTCGAAAGGGCGTAAATAGCGAATGCGAAGACTTAGAAAGGCAGCTCAAAGAAAGACAAGCTCAAGAAATAGCATCGCTAGATGGCGAGGCGGTACCAAGTATTGATGATGTGCCTGAGCTGGATGAAGGGACTTCTGCGCCTTCTGCGACCGAAGCAAATGGAGTTGATAACTTGACGGACAGTCTAGATCAGGCTTCAATCACAGACACAACTGGAACTGAGACAGCACAACCGAAGAAACGAAATCGGCAAAGGGAACGACTGGCACGCAGAGCAGCAGAAAAAGAGGCTGAGGTTGAGGAAGCTAGGAAAGAAGCTGCGAACCTGCCAGACCCACGAGAAATCGAGAGGAAACGAATGTTAGAAGAAATCGAAGCAAGAAATCTGACGGAGAAAGTCATCAGACCGGATGGGCATTGTCTGTTTTCCGCGGTTGCAGACCAGTTGGCACAAGCTGGGGTGTCACTTGGACCAGAGGCCGAAGGACTCAAAGAAGATCAGCGATATAAAGTTGTACGGAAAGCAGCTGCAACCTACATCGAAGAACATCCGGATGATTTTGTAGCATGGCTGGAAGAACCACTCGATACTTATGTTCACAAAATCAAGGATACTGCCGAATGGGGAGGTCATCTAGAGCTTCTTGCTTTGGCCAAAACCTACAACGTCGAGATCTGCGTACTGCAAAACGGCGCGACTCAGAAAATTGAACCTGGGACCGACAGCCCCGAAACGATACATTTAGCATACTACAGACATGGATTTGGTTTGGGTGAACACTACAACTCACTGAGAAAAGTAACATGAATATACTATTATGAAAAAAAGTATGAGGTATCGTGTCAGAAACCATTTACTATTCAGCTCTTCCTAATGCGACCACACGCTCACCCAATCAGTCATCTTGCCATTGCCCTTGCTCTCGCCGTCATATCCTATCTCGTTGGTCTTTTTAGGCTGAAAGTGTGCAATACGCCTCAAACCATCCTTGTGTGGTGGACCAAGTTTCTCTTCTTCAAGCTCGCACCCTTCCTTAGTGTATGGCAACACTTCACCTGGTCGTGGCAAATGACCCTCATAAATCTTTGGAGGCATCGCCCACGGCGGTCCTCCACTCGAAGGAGGTTTAGTGGTAGGAAATTCTAGACATATGAGTCTTCCATCTGAGGAAAGGAGCTCATTATATCGCTTGGACCAGGCTGGTTTCAAGACGGGCGGTAGCGCACATCCAAACTTTATGAAAGGTTAGTAACCTTGACGTCTATGGATCCGAATGAACATGCCGTATAATCATAGAATAAGTCAAACTTCTTTTCCCCTTCCACTTCTTTCAAGAATTCATCCTTGAAGAAATCTCCGGACAACCAGGTGATATTTCCCTTCTCAACTCCTTCCTTAGTAGCATAAGTACCCTTTCCATCATTCTTCTTTGCAAAATCCTTACAGCCTTGCAATGCTGTCTCAGAGATCTCGAGTCCATATGCATCATAGCCCATTGCGCTCAACAGCAAGACATCATAGCCCTTTCCACATCCAGCAACCAGAGCCTTCTTTCTCGACCCATCATCCTTCTTGCAAGATAAGTCCTCGCGTTCATTCAAGATATCAATGAGTGCCGGATTAGGCAACCCATTGTCCCACGGTGTGAAGTTGTCCTTCCAGAGCTCATCCCACTTCTGTCCGTGGCTAGCTATATCTTGATTTTCAAAATGGGCTTGCAAGCGAGTCCTGTAGTCTGGATTGTTTAGAGCTATAGATATTATATATATGAGAGAAAGGACCCAACGAACCAACACGAGCCTGTTCCTTCGATGCCATCTTATATCTTGCTACCCGTGAGTCCTACCTTATTGTCGTGGGAGATTCATGCCACGTTCTTGCACTGTCAACAGTTCGTCTTCCGAGCTGATCGTACCGCCTTTCGTATTTTGAACAAACAGATTAATATAAAATATGAAGAAGTGCGGAAACTGGACCTGCGCGCTGATGCTACAAATATAGGGTGTTGCTAAACATCCGACGCTTTTCCTATCCATCCGCCGGCTTTCCCCAAATAAGTATTAAGTATATAAAAAAGCGTCGGATGTTTAGCAAAACCCCAAATATAAGGCGTTAAGATGCTCTGTTGAACGGTCGGACATTATTGCCAGCCATACCATCTGGGCCTCGGCTCGATAAGAGCTACCCCGGATATATTGTTCACAAAAGTAGATTATTCCTCCTTTCTGTTCTTCTACATACCTCTGTGAGATTTCCTGACTACAGATTATGGATACTTCAGCTCTTTTCAATGTTAAGGTGAGTCAGATATAGGGATGTCTATGGAAATGATAAAAAGAATCTGACAATTGCGACAGGACAAGGTGGTTTTGGTGACGGGCGGCGCGAAGGGAATTGGACGCATGATTTCTGAAGGCTTCGTCACCAACGGAGCAAAAGTATACATCTCATCGCGCGATGCCAAAGCCTGCGACAAAGCCGTCGAAGAATTAAACGCACTCGGTAAACCTTCCCTTCCCCTCCTCTTCTCAAACCACCAGCTAACCCCACCTCTCACCCTCTCAGGCAAAGGCACCGCCCACGCCATCCCCGCCGACTTCTACAAACTCGAAGACTGCAAACGCCTCGTCGATGAGCTCTCCAAAAGGGAATCCAAACTCCACATCCTCGTCAACAACTCCGGTTCCAACTGGGGCGCTCCCTATGCCGAGTTCCCCGACTCGGCATGGACACGCGTACTCACTCTAAACCTCACCCGCGTCTTCACCCTCACGCAGGCGCTCACGCCGCTCATGGAGGCTGCAGCGGCACCCGGCGATCCCGCACGTATCATCAATATCGGCTCCGTAGACGGGATTCGCGTGCCGGCGCTCGAGACGTTCTCATACTCGGCGTCGAAAGCCGGTCTGCATCAGTTGAGTAGGGTGCTAGCGAATCATCTGGGGAAGAGGAATATCACGAGTAATGTGTTGGCGTGCGGACCATTTGAGAGTAAGATGATGGCCGCGACGCTGAAGAGTAAGGGAGAGGAGATCGTGAAGGGGATTCCATTGGGGAGGATTGGAAGTCCGGAGGATGTGGCGGGGGCGTGTATGTTTTTGGCGTCGAGGGCGGGGGCATATGTTAATGGCGCTACGATTGCGTTGGATGGGGGGAGTTTGGTGGGTTCGAAGCTGTAAATGCTGTTTTGGGTAGGTGGTTTGAGAGAGAGAGAGAGAGAGGATTGAGTGGTTTGTATATTAGCTCATCAGCACATGAATATATCTCGTGCGATCCACACCAGACTTGAACCAGCATATTAGTCGCATAAAGCATAGCGCTAGACTTTACATTCAGTTCCACCTACTTCTAGACGAGCTATCCATCTCAAAATAAATGTCAATGAAGCCCACGATACCTCGGATGGAAAGCTGCCTGCCATCCATACCATCCTTTTCCTCGCCGGCAAACCAAAATCGTGGATCCCAACTTCCCAGCTAACTAACTTATTCCCTCTATCAACAACTCAACACTAATACCAAGACCCCCCCCCCCTCTCCAATCCACTTCCTCCTCAACAACCACATCTACCACCATCTTCTCTGATGATGTAAATAAATAGTCGGCATCTTAGGGATATATTCCAATATCCACCCACCCAGAGTAACAAAACCAGCATTCGACGCGTTGAAAGTGGTAGGTAGGTAGGTAGGTAGGTAGTCATGAGCTTCTTGTTCCTACACCATACCATACCACACCTCACACGCTCTTCTTCTTCTTCTTCTTCTTCTTCTTCTTCTTCTTCTTCTTCTTCTTCTTCTTCTTCTTCTCCTTTCCCATTCCCATTCCGTTCCATTCCATTCTACCGTATTCATATAAAAAGTCCCAACTTACATAACCCGGAAAAGAAAGCAAAAAGGGCATAAGTTACAAATTCCCAAATCTCGCTGTCTCGTTATTCTCTCGCGATCCACATATCATATCGGCGTCGACATCCATCCACTCACTCCTTACCTTACACCTGACATTTCCCGCCCCTTTCTTGCCTTATTTCCATTTTCTTCTTCTTCGCCTTCATCGCTATTCCCCTGGCTCCATTGTCAGGGATCTCGCTTTTGCACCGGGGGGTTTCCCTCGAAAAGTATACTATACTATACCACGCGTTAAAAACATCCCAGCTCAAAGCACTTGGCCTCTCTTTCTCGCTCCCGCCGTCGCGGCAATTGGTAGCGCTAGCAGATGACTTTTCCTGTTGCTGTGACGGATACGGATACGGAGACGGAGACTTGGGGGACGATTTTATTGATGATGAGATATAGTAAACGACGAGAGGGGGGGAGGGGAGAAAGGTATGATATGGGAGTAGAGTGAACAAAATGTGTATAGTAACTGATAAAACGACTTCTGTAAGAAGGAAAAGGAAATTCATCATTAGCTGACTCCCGGTAAAACTAGAGGGTTCGTTTGGATTCGCTGTCTGTCTTGTCTTGTCTTGTCTTCTACGCTGCACTATCCTCGCTAGCGGACGTGTATATAAGTTTGTAGAGCAGAGCAGCAATTGATCGGAATAACAGACCGTGGATTAAAAAGCATCTCTGTTCGGAAGATATAAGTGGCTACAGATGTTTCTTTTTTCTTCTTGTGCCTTTGTCTTTGCTGGGTGGAGATGTGGAATGAGTGTTGTGTGGAGTTTGGCGTTGAAATGAATGCTTGTTTGATTTAGATGTTAAGCAACTTATTAGACACCCTTCCTGCTATGTAGCAGTACTTCATGGAGGATGAATGTTCTTCCAGAAGAAGTTTTTGCACATTCATCCAGTGTTGACAGTGTGAAATGAAAGTAAGACAACAGATAAACTTATCAGACGAGAGGGAACGGAACTCCTCCTTTCACAAAAGACGATTATAAAGATATGCAACACAAGACAGATCAGATGTACAGAAAGCGCCTTTTTTATTTTTATTTTTATTTTTTATTTTGTTGCACATCTTAACGAAGAGAAGTGTGAAATGATGCCCAAAGCTATGAGTGAATAGGAAATTATCTTTTATCTATCCTGGAGATGCAATTTTGCCGAGCTACATACCGCAAGTACCGCACTCACAGGAACTATGCGGAAAGACGCTTTCATCTAGAAATGGTACAGTAGACGTTAGAGATGGTACAGTAGACGTTAGAGCAAGCAGGTACAGAAAATCTAGCATCGTCATCGATGCAGATGCAGTTCGTGAAGCGCCCGCCCCACACCCAAAGAGACATTATTTTCCTAGCGACATTTGATAGGCAATTTGTCCAGCAGAACCATACATAATATAATACATAGTACATAGTATATCCGTGGTGCTAGCTAGCGCGGGGTAATGGCTCTTTCCATCTCAAGCGATATCAAGTATCAAGAGCGCAGAACGTAGAATAGTAGGCGAAAAATAGAACATCTCGATACTCGATATTCGATACTCGATATTCAATACTCGATAGCTGGGGAATCGGATGCACATTCCTGCATACGGCGTCGATTCGCAAGCCACTCAAGCACAAATAGCCAGATATCTAACCACTTCCCAGCCACCCGCAGGGGAAATAAGCTTCCTTCCTTCTTTGTACAGCTTTCTCATCCACCCACGCCACACGCCATCTCTCCGCCATCTCTTATCCATCCCCCCCCCCAGCCATTTTCTTTCCTCGCAAAAGCGCTAAAATGCCCTAACCCCTTATCAATCCGGTAATCCCAAGGAAATCGCCCGGGCAACAGACGTTTGTTTTTGTACCTTTGTCGCCCTTCACTTATCAAAATCTAGGAAATTCCATAATTACGGGACCGTTTACTTCTAGTGTCCGTGTACGGCAGCAGCATGTTCCTTGAACAGCGTTACCGATTACTGGAAATCCCTGAGTTCGGAGGGTGATCATATGTGCTTACCCGCCACCAAGTAAGTATACGATTGAGATGGGTTTAATTGATTGTAGCTCCATTGAATAGCTATGGCTGAAGGGTTCCCTTCTGGAGATTAGATCATGAGCGACGCTTGCAATGAAACGGAACTCTAGCAGTAGCTGTAAGATCTTACATAGCAGCACCAGGTAAAAGATTGATAGCAACCCACAATTGATAACGTCCAAGCTCGATTTTGTCCCGAGCAGATTGAGCAGATTGGGCCGCGACCAGTGGGCAAGGCAAGCCAAGGCAAGCCAGTGTGGGCTCAAGTTGCGTCGCTCTAATCACCAGCTTTCCCCAAGCATCAAACATCACGCATCACGCATCACGCATCAAGCAGGTACTCGACACCTCACCTCCCTTTCACCCACCTACCTACCTACATACATACATCCACATACATACATCCATACATACATACACATCCATCCATACATCCACATCCATCCATACATCCATCCATCCATCCATCCATACATCAAACCTACGTCCCGCCAACCAGTCTATTTGACTACATTGCCTCATTCGATCTTGGATCTTGCGAAAATCCACCACAAAAAAAAAAAAAAAAAAAAAAAAGCTGGATAAGGACGAAAACCATCCATATACATAAAAATTCCCTTGAAACGGACGAATAGGAGCTCCCCTTTCTTCACAACAGCCTGCCTGTTTACTCCAATTGGTTGGTCAAAAATCCTACTTACCTGACAATCCATCCGCCCAGCGAATTTTTTCATTGGTGTAGATGACAAGCTGCATAACAGAACGGCCAACGCACAACTTGCACTTCAAAGTCCTTCCTCCAGTCTGCGGTATTTCTCTCTCCACGACTCCATAATAACAGAGCTCCTTTTGTTCGTCCATTTGCACTATCCTCAAGAAATCCTGGGATAGTTTCATTGGTGTTCCGTTGGATGCTTCATTTAATCCAATCCTTCTTCTGTTTTGCTTGCGCGTTTGGTACCCCGACGAAAGGGCTGCCTCAGCTCGAGCTACGGGGCTGAATTTCACGTTCTCGGTTCTACTCAATCCACCTTCGCCGACATTTTTCCCTCAACAACCCATCAGCCTTTTGTTTCTTTTCTTTTTTTTTTTGTTAGACACTTGTTCGATACTGATATCTGTTCTTACCGCTGATGCATTCCGCCGATCATCGATTTGTCTTGTGAGGAGCCACTACAATGGGTATCGAAACCCGTAAAGAAAAAGCCCCTCCTCTACCTGCGCCGACAGAAACGAGCGAAACCGATAGTACCATCGAAGCCGAGAACGCAGAAGCTGACTCGAGAGTTACGGAGAAGAGTACATATAGTCTGCCGGAGGATGGTAGTCCGGTCACGATTGCTACTCGAAAGAAGAAGCACCACAACAAGGAAAATCACAGTGAACTGGCTTCGAACAATAAGTCTCAGACGTCATTGTTAATTGAGTATTTCGAAGGCGGAAAGGAAGACAAAACTCGAAGACCATCCGTGCGGGTAAAAGTTACACCCTCCTCGAAGCACCGAAGCAAGTCTGCTCATGATCACATCCAGATAACGGAAAGAAAAGGAACCCGTAGGCCTTCCTATACCCAGCGTATCCCGCTATCACCCCGTTCCAAGGAGGATCGACCATTTTCGCCCGATGACGAGAACAGTATGGCTTCCTTCCGATCCATGACCGAGGAGTCCAATGTTACTTCCAGGAGTGGCCGACCCATTGAGGTTGAAATCATGAGACATGGAAGTCCCTTGATCCCCACCGAAGTAGGCTCCAGGACTGGAACATACAACGCCTCTGAAATCTCCTCCATGCCCGCCGACAGTTTCCTCGATGGATATACAAGATCGCCCGAGCGAAAACGCAGCCGCAGCTTGACCAGAAGTGAGGCTTTGGTAGCAGGAGCGGCCACTGGTTTGGCCGCTGGTGCAGCAGCTGACAAATTAAGGGCACCCTCACGACGCCGAAGTCGCAGTCTCAGCAGAGAGAGGATTGTCGCTCAAAAAGCGGTTGAAAAGGTCCGTGGCGATAGGTCGGAACGTCGACGGAAACATCGAAGTCGAAGTCGAAGCGCAAGCGGTGAACAGCTTGGAGATGCAATGAAATCTCCACGAAGAAGGTCTAGCCGTAGTCATGTCGAAGAATCTATGTTGTCGGGCGCTGATTCTAGTGCTGTTAGTCGTAATTCCGGTAAATATTCCTTCCAATCAGCGACATCCAAATCGTCAATCAACAACCCCAAACTACTCGAAACTGTCGAAGATGCTATTCGTCGTCTTATTCTGCCGGAGCTGAAGGAATTGAAGCGGGAGCAGAGCTTGCGTGAACCGAATGGCGGCCGCCGAACCCCCATCGGGAGCGGTGTTTCAAAAGAATCGAAGGATGATGTTTCGAGACCAAAAGTTGTTCTTAACGATAATGAAGTCCTTTCCGGCAATACGGTCAAGGGCCGCAAGGGCAAGAGTATCGGCTCAGTACCAAGCTTTGAGCGGGACGGCTCAGAGGAGACTGTCACTCAAGAGGAGCGAGTTCACAAGAAACGCAGTGGCGAGAAGAATCGCGGCCTTGAAGCTGCAGCTGCAGGGGCATTGACTGCAGCTGCCTTGGAAAAGCATCAGTCACAAGAACCGGTTGACGAAAAGAAGGAACGCCGACGTAGGAGAAAGAACCATAGCAGAGGCAACAGCTTAGGTGGCGAGCTTCGCGAGGAGCGTCTCGACGTTGTGCCACCACCCATGCCACTCATGAGCGATATGAATGCTTCTGATATTACGAGAACATCGATCTTGTCTGCAGAAACCGAAAGACCCGACTCTGCACACTCCGCTAGTCAAGAACGCATCACCCCGGTCAAGGAAGTCTCTCGAGGTGTTACTTCTCCATCCTCCATCACCCCCACTCGAACACCGGTTAATCTACAACATGGCTTGGGCACTCAACATTCTAATTTCTCGCGAGGTAATCTGAGCCTCAAGAGCCAGAACAGCGACCAGCGTGTAAACAGTCAAGAATATGATTTGGATGAGCATGGAAGAAAAGTACCAATGCAAGATCACCATGATCCTGATCTTGATGATTCGCTTGTGTCGGAGGAGCACAATGGGAGCCACTCCAACAATGTAAAGACGGGAATTACTGCACGTGTTCTATCGCCAGCACTGGATCCTGATGATCTTGAAGATTCGGAACTGCTCGAGGATGAGCCATTGCAGCATCTACATCCTTATTACCAAAATACTCAAGAAGTACCTCCACCCCTCAGATACGTTCCTTATGGTCACGAGAGGCGTGGATTGAGCCCGATTCAGAGTGTCTCCGGATACACGGAGAATGAAGACCAACAACTGGATAATAAGCGCGATTCCAAAGTGACACAGAGTACCGCATCATACTCTTCCTTGAGTAAAGCGGCACTACACAGGCAATCTTTGAAGTCTCTTGACTCTAATGTCAACATCGAAAACCGTCATGACTTCTCCGAGGTGCGACAAGGAAGTTTGTCTGACTCTGAGCTCACACAAGAAAACGAATACTGGGAAGAGCAGCATCGCGAGAATGACAGAAACCGTGACTTGGACTCCGAGAGCTTCGATGGTCGATATGATGATGGCCGCATCGTCTCTACTGGTCAAGATATCAAAGGCGTAGGTGGGAAACCAAATTATGTCAACACTCCTATAGGCGTCGAATCAGCTGTCGCTTCGCTCGTCAATGCCTCAGAAATCACCGGTACCAACTCATACCCCAGCACTGGTCAGTATGATCGCAGAGGTTCATTTGCCTCTTTCGAAGACGATTCAGAGAGAAACTTCACCAGCCGTGGCAACAGTCCCACCAAGAGTCCCACAAAGTTCGAGGACGAGTATGAGTTGGATGAGAATGGACGAAAGGTAGCAAAGTCGCAGACTACGCAAAAGCTCGGCGGCGCTGCTCTTGGAGCCACTGCTGCAGCACTCTTAGCTAGAGCCCGCGAGAAGATGAGAAATGAAGCGGATCAAATCAAGTACGAGGAACGTGGGGAACACACTGGAGCACCCCCGGAGAAGTCCTTCAAAGATCGCACAATGGACGGCCAAAAACTTCTTTCTCCTCGCCACAGTGTTGATGCGCTCAGTGAAGCCAGTATTGAGAAACCAGTAATGGGTTTCAATGCGATTCCAACAGAGCATAATTTAATGCCGGAGGTTGGCTATGGAGATGCGGACTCGGATGTTACAACCAATCCGTCTATCATTCAGGGACCAATTGGTGGCACACAGCAAGGTAGCCGAGAACGTTGGTCAAACAAAGCCACCCCACCACAAGCGCGCCGTACACAGAGTAGTGACTCGACCGGTCTCAAGGAGGCAGAGGCTGCTGTGATTAGTGCAGCTATGGGTGCTGGTGCCGGTGCTGCGCTGGCTAACCATAACAGAGAGCACAGCCAAGATGATGATGAGTGGCGGAGAACTTCAAGCGAGCGAAAGCGTGATACCCTCATCACCAACCCCTACGAGGACACAAGTCCGATTGCAGCTCTTGGTAACGGTACTGGCCTTGACCGAGAGATCCTGAATCAAGTTGGACTTCAAAATGCCAGCCGTGAACTGAACAACAGGCTATATCCTGGCAGCCCTGGAGGTCTTCCTAAAGATGAAGGTTACATATCATCAGCTCCCAACGCTAGATCCGCTGGAGCCCAGACCCCTGAACTGAACAAAGGGAAAGGCCTTGCCTTCATGGACAAAGATTTAGGGAGTGCTGCGCAGGCTCTCGGGGGTGGAGATGGTTTCTACCCAAAGCACTCCCGCAATCTCAGTGGTATGTCAGACGGCATGGACTCACCATTGTATGACAGTGCTACAGGAAATGGCATGGACCGTATCCAATCCAAGGATATCGTCGCATTGATGGACCATCTTACTGTTCGAGATGCCCAAAGAAGTGCTCGCGACACTGAGATTCTCGTTACCCTGGTTCGCGCAGCCGCAGAGATGAGAAATTCATTCGAGGATATGAAGAGACTGCTCGCCGATACCGAAGATGTCATCATCACGGAAGTTCAAGTCAACACTGAGAGATCGGTACAAAAGGTCATCAACGGACCCCGTCCTCTGCCGCCAAGTGCCCCACGCTCCATCAGATCGCAAGGTGAAATGTACGAAGATTTGCCCACCAAGAGAAGAAACGTTTTCCGCAGAGCATTGAAGGGATTGAGCAAGAAAAGCACCAATGATCTTGGAAAGATTGAAGATATGCTTGTTCAATTGCTTGGAGATGTCGAAGGTCTGAAGGTTGCTCAAGGTCTTCAGCCTGAGTCCAACTATTATGAATACCCACCCGAGGGTCGCTCGGAACCAGATCGTGGCTATGAGCCTGAAGGTAACGCTGGTACTTCTACAGCAAGCCACGGAAGCCAATCTGGTCATCTGTCCATTCCGCAGTCTCGTGGCCCAAGCGGGAAGGGATTCGAGGGGCGCAAATTCTCTGACCACCGTATCAGCACAGTTCCAGAAGGTGATGAGGATGAAGGCGAGCTTGATCCCCATGAGGAGGAAATCCTTAACAATCAATTTGAGAACAACGAAGCTCTCCTTACCCCAACCCACGATCGTGGCGAGTCTGTTCCATTGGATACACCACCTCAACAATTCATTAATTCTGGGTCTCTGAGTAATGAAAATACCCCAAGGACTGAGACAGAGAAGACCAAAAAGCACAAGTCAAGCAGTTCCTCTGGATGGATCCCCAAGGTATCTCGATGGTCCGAGACCACAGCCTCTACTGTTTTCAAGGGATTCCGTAGCAGCGGCCGTAATAGTGGTCGAAAAGAAACCGAGCAGTTTAACTCTCCACCACCAAGGTCTGATTCTGGTCTTGGCACTTATAACACTGAGCAAGAGCGAGAGCAAGAGCGTGAACCAAGTCGAGAAATGGATAGGGAGTCCGAACGTACTGTTAGCAGGGGCAATTATGCTGAATCGGAGCCAGAAGATAAGTTGCACTCTGGATTCTCGCAAGAACAACTCCACCAGCAGTTCATCAATGATGAACTCTCAACTAGCTTGAGACCCCCTGAGGATCCAAAGTACAAAGCACACCGCAACTCCATAAACCTTCAACACCCCCAACCTCGTCCTGGTCCTACCCACCGTTACCAAACCCACCTCGAATCTCAGGCACAGAACTATGATCATGCACCAATGTCACCATCATCCCTCAATTGGGGCTCTTCAACAAGCTTGAACCGCCTACCACCTCATCAAAACCGCTACAGCCAAGCAACAACCAACACTGAGAGAAACCTATCACCAATCTCTGATGGTGGCTACTCGGACCGTTCAGCATCTGGTCAAGCACCAGCTAGACCACCAAAGGAACCGATAGTTCCCGAGAAGCCCCTTAACATTCGCAACAAATTGCAAAAGCCAAGTCCTTTGAGCAATGAACATCTCAACGCAGGCCTACAGTCCGAGAATTCCTACGAGAGTTCTTCGACACAATCTGCTTCCAGAAGACTATCTGGCGCACTTGGTGCTCCCACTAGAAAGCCTACTGGACCGAGAAGTATGAGTACAGCATCGAAGAGCGGAGAATTGAACAGAGATGACGGAACAGTCATCAGGAGAAACAAAAATAGAGGTATACTTTTACATCCTATTATCTATAGATCGAGCAAAATAGCTAACAAGAATATAGACACATTTGGCACCATTGCTAGCCACCACACTGGCGAATCAGAAACATTTTAATGTCAATGATCATGAGCAAGCATGACTTGCTTTGGAAACGGAAAGACGAAAATAACAACATAATAATTACTTTTTCAACGAAACGATACAATTTTGATTGGGGATTGATTGATTTGATGATAGCGAGCGAGCGCTTTTGCGGGGAGGTGGGATGTACGATTTGGTTCGTCTTTTTTTTTTTTTTTGATATCTTATGATACGTGCAGGGAAATATCACATATATTCGTTCTATGGGAAGGTGGTATTTCCATACTTGATGATGGTGATAATGATTATGGGAGGGAAATACCTTGGGGGAAGCAAGGAAGGAATGTTAAATGATATGAATTTATGATGGATTTTTTTAGGGATTTCTTCTGGTCGAAGGGTGGGAATGGATACCGTTTTCGCTTTGTGCTGTGCTGTGTTTGTGCGCTGTTGTGCTGTGTGGATTCTCTTACATATGGCATTTTTGCGTGCAAACACGGTTCTTTTCCTTTGGGCTTGGGGTGTGAGGTGGATGGGAATGGAGAAGAGATGGGGAGAAAGGGGGGGGGGGGGGGTGATAGGAGAGGATCGGATGAATAGGATTTGGCATAGGATGGATGGATATGAGATGAGATGAGAGGATATGAGAAGAGCGGAGGAGAACCTCCTGAGGAAGCTAGTAAGCTAAGGAAATAGGCTAAGGGATGGAGGATGATGAATGACAAAGATGGGAATGGTCGGGAGATAAGGAGCTTGGGGATCGCATTTGGCATATAGAATATGAAAGTGAATGAATGGATTAATGATGAATTGATTGGGTTTATTGATGGTTTTTGAATGTTTTTGTTGATTTGTTTGTGTGATTTTTTATTGTGATAGGGGATGGAGGGGTTTGATAGGTGGGGGACTCGATGAATGGAGATCTTGACGGCCATCGACGGGGAGGAAGGAGAGAGAAGGGAGTACAGGGATAAAAAGGGTATTATATCGATCGTTATGTACATATACACTGTATATATCTAGATACCTTTTTGTCAGAAATGGGGAAGCTATCTTAGGATCAAAGGTAAATAATGTCGTTCCTGATATAATGCCACCTTATGTCAATATGCTTCGCCTTGCTATGGAATTTGTTCTCTTTGACCCAATCGACACCACTCTTGTTGTCGCAGAAGAGCGTTGGGATGTAGGGTTCGACGTCGGCTCGTTCATGCACATCTCCAGCCATGCCAGAGTTCTTTTGCACCCTCATTTGCAGCGATTATCTTTGCTGGTTGTCGGTTGGTTGGTTGGCTTCGTACAGCTGTAATGTAATGTAATGTTGGTCCGATTCGTTGCATCCATCATACTTACTTAGTCACAAGGGGGGACTAAGTCATGCAGTTAGTTACATCGGGTTCATTCTTTCTAACCTAAGTAGGAGGGAGAGGGGGACTATATAGCCTTTCTCTCCCGTACTAATTGCTATATGCTACATGTAGCGAGTATCCAATGTCCTGTAGTCCCTCTTCCGTAGTTCAGGATCCCGTAATATCTTTCCTGTGGTTCAGTGAAACCACTGAACCGACAGCTACCATCGCCGGGACATGCAAGGTCCGTTTCGTTTGCGATTCCGGCTCCCCAAAGAGCGACCACTTGTAGAAGCGCTCGAGGCAGCAGCAGCTCCGCATCAGGTACGTTGCCGGCGACTCGTTCGGTAGCAGCTCCTCGTGTGGCAGGCACCAGGCCTGGCATACTGTCTCCTTACCCAGATCTAGCCAGAGCCGATCCGTGTCCACCCTACTAGTACAAGTTGAAGGCGTATGTAAGCTGTGTATAGGAGGAGTCCTATGTCTGCGCTAATGTCGAGCCCTTGTACATACTCTTGGTATTTTTACTACTGAAGATAAGGAAAGTGCCCAGATCTGCATGAACGAGCCGACGTCGAACTTTACATCCCAACGCTTCCAGCTACTATTTTCAAGTGTTGCTGTCTCACGGGATGGGATATCGCGGATATCAGACCCTGAAAGTCGCTGGTAATAGAATGTCAAGGTAGAAGTGTTATGTACCTCTAGGGCGTCACGATCGGGATAGGGGTACAGAACGCAGTGGCTCTAGTTAATATAACAGACTTCATCACTCTCGTTATCGGGAACTGCTAAAAAGATATCATTGTCCAGGGCAGCTCCAAGCGTGAACTTTTCTTTCTCCCGGGTTTGATTTAGTACAAACGTATACTGGTTATAGCTGATAGAGAGTGTTGAATCTGCTGGATCATCGTTGGAAGTCGTTGGTTTCGCCAACGACTTTTCCTCTTTTCCTCCAGCCAGGTTCAATAGCGGGTAGGAGTTAAGGGTTGTGATAGGAGCAACAAGAGAACTATTTTCCTTCAAATGTAGACAGTATGCTGTAAGATCCGTATAGGCAAGAAGAAGTGCACGAGTGGTACGGCGATCAAACGGACGTAAATCAATATTATCGATAATATTGTTCTTCGTCTCTCTAACTGGATCGACGGTTTTGGCTTTGGATAATGACATCTTTTACAGAGATCAAAGTTGGATCAAGAATGTAGCTGTTGTTGAAGGGATAGTAGGTATAATGTAAAGTATATCTGCAGAACTTCGCTCACTGTTTGGGTAGAAAAGTAGGTCTTTCTGGGAGATCTGGTCTTTCTGTTCAAACCAAGTACTACCCCTCCCTATGAATAAAGGTTAAATTTTTTGGTGACAAGACGCACAAAAATTTAACCTTTATTCATGGGGAGGGATAGTACTTCGTAGCTAGTGCCCAGCTGCGAGCGCTGAGTAGTTAAACGATAGGTGTGTTGGCAGACGCGCCAATTTTTTTACTCTGCATACAGTATCAAGATTAGGCAAAAGGTACTTTGTAACAGATATTGGACCCGAAGAGACACCGTCGTCTAATTTCTGCTTAGCGGGGAGAGCATATGACCTTACCGAGTACTTAGAATTGGAATTAAGTAAGTTATTCTCTCTTTCGACAAAACATCCATCTATCCATCATCGTCAAATCGATCTATAACCTACTATCAGCGACTTATAATTACCTACTATGAGTATCAACAACAACTCTCCAACGTCTGCCAATATCCTTACTGGGCTGCCGCTATCGCCATCCCCTTCTCAGGCTGACATCCCGGGAGCGCAGCCGCATTGGTCTCCTCAATATATCTCGTACGATACAATTGACGAATTGGCTATACGATATAATCGTCGAAGTATTCCTATTGCAGATGACTTGGATTTTTATTATTTGGTTGATGAAGTTGCTTCTTTGTACTAGGAATCTGACAAAATTGAGATGGAAGTCCAAAATCGCCTTAATATTAAAAGTACAATACCCGATGATGATTACGATACAGCTAGATTTGCATTTGGGCTAGAAGGGACTAAGTTGTTCGGACCTAACAGAGATCTCGCAAATCAATACTATGCTGGTGTCTGCGTTCATTCAGTTCACGGCTTTCAGGCTTTTATGGCATATTGTCTGCCTATTTTCACCGAGGCGCTTCTTGATCGGAAAATGAAAGATGCTAAAAAGAACCGCAAAACGAACACAAAGAGGATACCCAAAAACATCAGCAAAACCTCACCTCCTGCTGCTGTTACTAAACCATGTCGTCGGAGTGCACGGATTGCAAATCGGAGCTCCAAGCCTATTAAATAAGGATTACGGTGCTCTCTCCAATCGACAGTGTCAGCTCTATAGTCTTTGACAAGCAATTGAAACGCGAAAGAGGCTTGAGAAGAAATTGGCAAGAAAGCACGGAATAAACCACAGTCAGTGAGTAATTTTTGTTCACTTCTAGAAGCTCACACTTAACCCCCCGCCCCCTCCCCCCTTCCCAACCTGGGAAATAAAACTATCCGCGAACGCTTCAGAACTAATTTATACGACTGCAGCTGCCAGCATAACCATCTTTTCAGTCCCTTCAGCAATAACTGATACTAATCGTATTTTACGAACGATATAAACAAGGTATATATCGGAGCAGAATGCAGAGAAACGAGGACCATGACAATGAGTAGGACAAGGGCAAGGGGCGAACGAAGGTCGGAGAAAACGGGGTCGGCACGATAAAACAAAGGTGAAGGAGAAATATTTACGCTTAGAAAAAGCACAAAATCGTGATACAGATAAGGAAGAAACATAACTAGGCTATTTGGAGCAAGTCAAAACTAGAAGGACGATAGAAGGGTTTGAGAGGCTAGAGTGGACTAGGATAGCGGGGACTATATAAGATACAAGATTGAATTACTTCGTTGATGAATTATACTTGTAATTAGAATCCAGCCTAATACTTCTACTCTTTCTCAATCCTCAACTAGATCATGGATATAATCAATACGAAACTGTGGCCCCTCGTGATACATATAGCCCAAGACCCTCCTTGGTGAGTCTATATCTTCCAAATTTCCTACTACGAGATCAAGACTAGGGGTAGTCCTTCTCCACTCATCTTCGCGTTTTGAATCGACCATACGTTTACCTACTTCAGAATTAGCAAGAGTTGCTATAACGAATACTGAACTACTTGCCTTCGTCCCCAAGTCCAGCTTGGGAAGGAATGATCTTTAGATTGATCAAGCAAGCTCGATTGAACCTCCAACTCAGAAAAGAAGGTCGCTTATAACGCTTCCAGTGCTGCCGCTCGTCGCAGAGAATGTTCCACTCATACAAGATGTTCCCAGGATCGAAATGTTCTAGCACAAGATGACTTTGAGAATGCCGCTGACGGAGAGCGCAAGCGATTGAATACCACGAGTAGTTGTGACCTGCCATAAGACTTCGCAGTTCTCGGGCAACTTGTCGGTCTGTCAAGCTGTTTATCCTGTCGATTTGTTTCTTTTCCCATAGAGTGTAATTCCCCAGTTGGGATTTACGTTGCGAATACATCTGAGCTTGTAATGGATGCAGTTGATAATTAATGTTTTCTCAGTATTCATACCTCCGTGAAAGGCACTGTTTGCTATATATCTCTGTCAGGACGGGGAACTTACAACCGAAAACAGATTTTGGTTTCTGTACCTACGGTCGTTTCCTGAAATCTGTTACCTTGATGACGAGAGTCCGATACCATGCCAGGAGCATTTCGCTACCATGATGTACTGATTTTAGTAGTTGTTGTGCCAGTATCTCGCACGGGTAAACTGCGAATTGCCTCCTATTATACATGTACTCGCACCAAATGGTCGTGCTCGCCGTTCACTGTTCGTCACCCCAACATCATCTTGACCGCCTCACTCCTCTAGTAGCCCGAATCACATATAGATAAGCCTCAGCGTGCGATATTTTGGCTCAAGGAGGCTCGTTCTTGTGCGAATACTCGACTTGCGCGTGGTCAGTTGTCGAATCTGGAATAATTTCATGTATACTGAACCGCAACTCACTAAAACTCGAATTTTCTCCCGAGGACAGTTTGTTCCTGGGAAATCCGGACATCGGTTTAGGGACTTCGAACGCATTGGACGAGAGAAAGTAAAATATTAAGCATCGCTGAAGTGGAATCAAATTGATATAAGGTCAATTTATTAATTACATAGTTAGCTTAGAAGCCGCAATAACCTAGTTCTACCTTACACCAGTACGAGCTTGAAGGCCTATTCATGATGCCGATCGCTTCTTATAAGAGTAAATCGTAGCTGCTGTAGTCCCAAACCTGGCCGCCAGTTGTTTGATAAAGTGATGATCGATTGTAACACCGTCCTCTAAAAGTGCATCTTCGATCCGCGCAATAACGCTTGCTTCAAGCCGAGGAGCCATTTCTAATTAATGGCAGATTAGCAGATGAAAGACCTATATGTTCTCTTCAATTTGAGCCACTTACAGACAAATTCCAATGAGTGGTTGTTGAGTTAATGGGTTTATTAATAAAATCGCTGGTCATTAAATGGAGGTGGAAGCACAAAAAGTGGAAGTGGTCAAAATTTAAGATTTTCAAGCTAGTTATACATATGGTTGTACTAGTTCTAAGCTTACTTCCTAGCCTCCATCTAAGGTTACCCCGCGTGCCCGCACTAACTCGTATGTCCTATAACTTTTTGCCTGTCGATTATCACTGGTCATATCATTGAAGCGTTTTCTATAATCACAAATATATCCACAGACTCAGATCCAGTTGCTATCTTCAGCTTTTGCGCCACGAATGATTGCATTCAGTCTCTGGGTGCTTAATGTTGTTTCGCGTAAGAATGCCGTGGCTGCGGCAGCAATTCGTTTGTATCGGTGCAACCTTCGATTAGCGACTTCCAGATGACTTCGAAGTGTCTGGTTCTCTCTTCGTAGAGTTTCGTTCTCCCATTCAAGGACCCAAACTATTCCTGTTCCAGGACTCAGTGGGGATGCTGTTCTGTCGGGCTCTTCGATGTTTCTGCGAGAAGCCATACTGCGAACCATTATTGATTTCTTTTTCCTTGGTGGGAGTAACAAATATATCACTGCGAGATCGTCGTTACTAGTTACAAGAAACGGTATTTCGATACCCTAAGTCGGGGTAAGACTAGCCCATATTCCAACATCTATCTACAGCATTCAGGTAGTGGCAATACACCAAAAACACCTAAGAGACACTTCGTGCTCATATTTCTGTAGGTAAAATTCTACCGTCGAACGATTTTGGTACATCGGACGCCATTACAGTATCGTAGATGTTGCGTAAGCAAGACAAAGTCGACCGCAACAGAGAGGCAAAGTTTCTTGGCGTCGGCAGAATTAGCATATCGTCGCTCGAATTCGACGATGGTAGGCCGATTGATCCACTCATTATTGAGAAATTGAAGGAGCTCTACACTAACACAAGTTGTCGTCGGTATGATGCTTCAAATTACGTTCCGGTTCTCGTCACCAAAATACAGCTCAAGGCACTACTTAGAACCTCGGGCAAAACTCAACAAGATATCAAGAACTTATCAAGTGATGGTACCTTGCCTTGGCTTTCAAGCAAGAAACGGCTGCTATGCCCCCATGGGCAGCATCGAGTGAAGGCAGCAGAACAATTTCTTCCTAAAGCAGACCACTGGTGGACAATCGAGATATACATTATCCCTTCTAAAGGTATATATCAACTTTTCATTATGTCTGAGCTCAATGCTGATTTCCTGGGATAGGCAGGACGAGAGAACAAATTTTGTCATATTTTAGATACCAATTCTCTCATCAAACGAGGTTTTCGGATGGCGAAGTGTATTGCAACGTTAGACGTTTTCAAGCAAAGAACAATGACTCCGAGGTTTCGAGCTGGATGTCAAGACTTACAAACTGTAAAAGGATCAGTCTCAAACAATTACTCAAGAACGAGGAAATTGCTGAGCTATTTGACAGTCTGGTCCAATTTCCTGGTTTGTGGGCTGGACTAGAGCTTGGAAATATTCAGAAGCATTTAGCTCTTCGATGCGATGAGGTAATATATGAATTTGGCTATAACATCGTCTGTTGTTAATACAATGCAGGAGATCAGGCGATATCTACGGCACATCCGATCCACATGGAAAAAGATAACTCTGGGGGCAGTGAGATTCAAAAAGCAACCGATATACAGACTGTGCGCTTGCTTGAGCTGCGTGTACCTCAGCTCAGTATTTCCGACCAAAACTTTGTGAAATCGGCTATGGCATCTGGTATGCTGTTTCCACAGATCACAGATATCGAGACTCGAGGCAAGATATTACGGAGGCTTTTGAGGATCAATTGCTTGATACCCAGTCTTAAAACAATGCACGAAAATCTGAAATACCTGGAGACCGGCGCTAAGGTATTGAAGTCATTGAAGTCATTGATTATCACTAAAACTCAGCGACTTACGTTAAATGGTGCTTTACATCAAGCTTGGAAGAATAAAAGCCATGAAAGTCTTGTAGAGCTACCAGACAAAAATATATACGTACATGTGGAAAATAATGTATTGAGGTGGGACCTTGCCTACAAGCAGACGTGGATATGGGCGTTACGGAACTTCTCAGAGCTAGGTGGCAGAGCACCAAGAAAAGAGTTGAGGAGGCCTCTTCGGACTACCAAACTGGATCCATCCATATATTACGCGTTCGCACAGTTTGCGAAAGACATGGGAATAAGTACGAAAAAAATCACCAGTCGCCTTAGGACCGACCCGAAGCATGAAGAGGTGGTACGTACGATCAGTCAAATTTACCCGGCATACAAAATGAGGGATATTGAAAATATTGCTGAAGGTATCTGTGACAAATTGCCAGCATCCAAAAACGTTATCCAGCATAAGTCCTCTGAATCGTATCTAGAAACAAGCCAGATTCTAGACCTAAGCAGACGGTGCGGTGTGCCATTTGAAAAAGCTTACACAATGGGAAAGAACAATTTCTATCTTTATAGCTTGCTGAAAGAGAAGTTTGTGGCGGAGGATGAAATGCCCAGTCCAACATTCATCTTTTGGGATTTTATAATTTCATTCTTCGGAGGAATCTCGCACAGCGACATCGAAAGATTAGTGAACAGCAAGAATAGTTCAGATTCTGGGCCTTCGATCCCACGAGGGCAACACGCGGAACCCCCTAATGGCGGCGACGATTATTCGGAAAGTGAGTCAGATAAAGAATCTGAAAGCGATTTGGCTGATAAGCGTCCAATGGGGTCTAAAATTCGGGGGGAGGAGCCTTTAATGTCGGGAGGACTTGCATATGACAGTGATTCGGAAGACATAGATGGATTCCACCACAACGACGAACAGGGAGAGTTTGATTCAGTTGATTCTAGCTCTGGAGAGGAAGAGACGCCAAATGAGCGGAACTATGAAGCTGTTATTAATAGTGGCGACGATGAGGAGGGTTTGGCTAGGCCATCTAATAAAAACGCCACGAGGAGTGATATCTCGGGAGAAGAGGCTCCCAGCACATCCAAGATGATGTCGTCTGCACTTGTAAAGTCGAACATTCCTAAGCCTTCACAAGTTCAAAATTGGCGCCCTGGGTCCTCGTCGTATGGAAAGATGGATTTTGCTACAACGAAAAGTCCAACGCCGTCTTCATCGGATAATAGCGCGGATGAAGAGCAAGCAGAGACTGCACACTCAGCAGATAGTTTAGCTTCGCCATGGAATCTCTCAGGAGAGAAGCAATCACCAATCCCATTGAATAGAAATGAGCACACCACGTTTAAAGAAAGCGTGTCATACTCAAATGAGCTAGCAAGATCACCGGTCCCATCAATCCAAAATTTAAACTTGGAGCCAATATTGCCACCACTTCCGAAAAGAAGTCCGTTCGCCCCGCGCCCATGGGGTTTCAGAAGGCGCCCAATGTTTTCCGGCATATACTTCCGCTCTAGAGAAATATCAAGAAGGGAATCGATGTTTACCTCACGGACCATGGATCGTGGAACAATTATAAAATCATTGATTCCATTGGACACCCAGGGATTTATCGATAGCTCTCCCGGGCCGGTTGAAGCACAACGATCACCAATGCCCTCTGTTACTAACTCAAGGGAAGAACCAGTAGATGCCTTCTCGACTCCGGGCTGGGCTGAAGTACACAGATCGCCTATACCGTCAGTGATAAGTATAAGAAGAGAATCCGCCGACAGTTATATAAATCTACAAGAAGAAGTACGAATATCACCAATATCATCTATTAGAAGTGTAAAGGGAAAATCAGTGGAGACTCTTTCGACTATAGGAGCAGCGGAAGCACAGAGATCACCTGTAACTTCTCTATTAAATCCAGAGAGAGAGCTTACAGACAATTATACAATCTCGATTCCTCCTGAGTTACGACAATCACGAAGGCTATCCTCCATAAATATAAGGAGAGCATCAAACTCCAGTTACTACATTATCGGTTCAACAGGAGCGAGGTCACCTATACCATCTGTCGCAAGTTTAGAGAGGGGAAAAATCAACTATAGAAATTCCTTTCAATCGGGAGAGGCTGGTAGAGCGGTCTCCATCGATGATACAGCTTCGATAGGTCTATTTCGCTCAAGAGAGTGGATATCGTCCTCGGATATGCAGTCTTCATCGCCGAGTATAATGGATGCTCCTCCAAATAGCGATCCAGTTCAACGCGAAGAAATCAGCAGCTTCTCTTACAACATTGAAACAGTCTCAGCTATGACTGACACCCCGATGTTTGATGACCATGAGGTATCAGGCGTCCTAGGAGATTCAGCGGACGTACCTATAAGAACTGTTAGCCACATCTATCGCCTCTAGCTGTCTGAAACTAAATTGATGTAGGATCAAGATACTAGCAGACAAATTCCTCCAGGGGATCAAGACGAGCCTTCGAGAACACCTCAGCCAGTAAGTGTGATGAAATTAAAGATAGCCTTCTCACTAACCCTTCTAGGATTTAGAAGATAGAATAAGTGTAGAGGAAATGGAGTTCGACGATGACCCTCGTCCGAGTAAAGCTCCAGCAGTCGACTCTACTGAAATCAATAGTCCTGGGACAGCTATGATTCGTGAGCACAACGGTCTTCGTTTTGAAAATCGTTATATTAAGTTCGAAGATCTTGAGACTTACATGCAGCTACGCACTGGGTGGTTTTTTGCTGTCACGAAAGACTTAACACGTATTGAACGAACAAGCAAGAGCTGCAACCCAATCGATTTTATCAACGTTATTAAAAGGCAACGGCATAAGGCCACCAAGGACTTTTATCTGTGTATTAAGAACGAGGTTGTTCAAATGTTGATGGGCAAGAGAAAAAGAAGCGACCAAGATATAGGGATGTCACCAATAGGCCGGAAGCTGCAACGCATTGGTAGTCGTATACAATTGCCAGAGCCACGTCCACCGAGTTTTCCTAGGTTTGGTAAGAACATTAGACCACCCTCACATGCAAACACTTCGCACCCCCAAAATGAAGTTCATAACGAGCCAAAACGGCCTGCACCCATGCCACCGCAAAGCTTTGTCGAAGTGGGCTCGCTGAGGGACGCGCAAGTTGAATCCTCCAATGCACAGCATCTACGACAACCACAGCCCGTAAACGAGGACACTAGGTCAGACTAAAATGTAGATATACGCCGCAGACCACATCGAGCTCCAATGATTAATGCTGAGGGGGCATTACTAGAACGGAACAAGAGAAGAAAGCTCAGTAGAAATGAAGACCAAGGCGAAGTAGATAAATGACATAATTAGAGTATTGAATTTGAACTTTCACTGCGCCATATGATGAAATTCAAAAAAGACCTAGTGATAAAATACAAGTAACAACAACCTGATAATTATTTCCAAATACGATTCCTGGTATTCTATATATGCGTGCTATACCCGAACGTCTAAGCTGAGCCTTGTGAGGTGTCCCTACTCTTTAAGAAATTGAATCTTGATGGCGCTCGAGAGCCAACCTTTTGGGGGAGCGAAGGCAAGCCAGCGCCGTTTGAGGGCATTCCCAAATGAACAACAACAGTGTGTGCATACGGCAGTATACGGATAGTACACTATTTGCATGCCAAAATGTGGATCTGAGCTAATGATACACTCAGGCATATTATGTGGTTTTAAGTGAAATTATTTCTCCTTGTGCTCTCCATGTGTTCAATATCACCTATGCGCAAAGTTATGTGATTAAAGATAGGACCTGTCTAGCGATATGAACCCTAGTGATCAGTTCGAACAGTACAGTAACTCCAGCTGCTAGACCGATATGCTAGTAAAATACCCTACGAAAGAGGATTGGAGGAATGTAAGGTTCTCTGACGAGTGCCAGTGTTTCTTGGCCCAGATGGAGAACCGGGCTAAAGGGTTTGCTCTAGTTGTATTCAGCAACCATAGCTTGGCAGCTATTGGATGGGAGTTCAAGAGCCAGGTGTACTGCTATAACGTTCCTGGGAACAAGAATGGCAAGATGTTCCATGATTTGCAGATCAAACAGATCCTCGAGGAGGATGGAGATTCAGGGGCATGGATACGGGGGTAAATGTGACAATAAGGTTAGGCTGCGGCAGAAGCCCAGTGGGCGGGGCCCCGTCCAGCGGGTTGGGGCCCCAATGGGCGGGCTGCTGACCCTTTGGGGCCCCATTGGGTGGGCTGAGA
>LNKV01000058.1:0-78042 GCA_001465935.1 Clarireedia homoeocarpa | reverse complement strand
GGTAACCCATGGGCGGGACATCCCATTGTCCCATTACCCGCCCAGCCCATGGGGACCCAGTGGGCGGGACAAGAAGTGGAAAACCCAGCCCATGGGGCCCCATGCCGCAGCCTAAATAAGGTCAAGAAGTGGAAGCGTATGCATGGTCTAGTCACTTATCAGAACTGCCATAAGTCTTCTTACTCTCACCTATTGAGAACTGCTGGCAAATACCCAAACACGTAGATAGGAGTTATGCCCATTGGGACGAAGACACTATGAAGGAGCCTATATTGGAGGGCTGGGAGTCTCTAACTGAAGATCATATCAATAATCTGGTTGATACTGTGCCAGAAAGACTTAAACATGTAGCAATTAAATGGATGGGCAGATGACTGAGTGCTAGTAGTTACTTGGTTAGGTGCAAATTACCCCGTTTTGGGTACTTGAGGGCAACTACTTATATATAGGTTTTCTCAACAACCACTTAGTATAGTTGTGTACCCTTTTTGATAAGGCACTATTTACACTATATACTACCGTATGTGAAAGTCTCAATGTGAACAGAAAATTCTCATTCAGATGTTGTTTGCACTGAAATTGATGCCTTATGCAGTAAGTCTTTATCTTCAACCTCATTTCTAGCCCCCAATATTGCTTTAATCTTTTTAATTTTACGCTAGAATAAAATAAAATATCTTCATCTATAGTTCCTATATACTGTAGCAAGTTTTATTCAATCAGTATTATTTGTTGAATTACAAGGGAATCAGTAAAGGGTAAATTTGGAGGTTTCATTTGGGTCATATTTGTGAGTGCCATTTATCTATCCTGTCACCAGCGAGCTCCCTAGGCTGACCAGTCACGGAAATAGGTTCACGCTGAACCGAAAACGACTTTCTGTAACTCGTTTCGTATACAGACAGGTACATGAGTGTAAGCTTAGCTGACACCGGAACTCCTTTGTATATATCTATTCATACAGCTGCCCGATAAGTCCCTAATGAAGACAGCACAAACAAAATTTACCAAAAAATATTCTCACGTAACAGTAAATCATTGCGGGGATTCTAAAGTATTCATCCAACACCCGGTAGAAGCCACTATGTGCCGAATGAGCTTCTCCTACAAGAAAAGCAAAGACTTGGACGACCTTCAGCCATATCGTCCTCTCAGCCACTACCCTGCATCAGTTAGGACCATCACCATTACTGACATTCCCAGAGGTATGTTAAGGATTAGCTATCTAAACGATCATAATAAACAACCCTCGCATGAAAGGGATGTTAAGGGAGATATTCTTCTTGAAGTGGAAAATGCTGCAACTAAAGAAGATAATGCGGGCGAGCTTCCAGGACGCAATGCTTGTGAGAAAAGATGATTCTATGACTCCAGAAGCTCCATCTTCGGATTGATAAAGGGCAGTTCTATCATTGTATTGCATTGGAGGCTCATATATATATTCATTCGACTCAAATTTCGTTCGTTTGACTTCAGTATTATTTTATTTATTTAATATTAGATAAGAACCAATACATTCATTTGACAGGACACTCAGTCAATCTTACTCCTGAAATCAAACAAACTTCAAGAGGTAATAAGATCGCATACAAAGTAACAGGAGAGCACACCATTATATCATTCTTAATTCCGTAAGGGAACATGAATAGTTTACGAGTAAGACTCACCCTCATAACAAAGTCAGACGACATAGAGCCACCTAGAAGTATTCAATAAACAATTTCAACCAGTAGAATTGAGGCGAAGCTCGTTATCTATACGCTACTTTATTCTGTAAATGCAATGACGCTCCCGACCATTGAAGGCAAGCCATAGTAGCTTTAACTCTGAAATACTACTCAAGTATTATAGAGCTATACCTTCGAGGAACGTGAATTTCTAATACTGTATATAGAAGCTTATCCGAATTTATTCTAAGAAACTAGAGCATGAATACAGCTAAGTACATTTCTGCATCTATCATTCAACTCTATCTACATCGTCTACCAATACGACAGCCAAGACCACACAGCAGAGCAATTCTATACCCGCGCTTGAGCCAGCTATGGATGACTTAGCCACCTATATCTCGTTTCCTAATTAGGCATTACACTTGACATTATGCTTATAACTAAAGTAGGCTTACTACCGTAAGCTTTATCATGCTACAGTCCTCAGAATCTTTGAAAACCCTCTCTACAACAGCATATTTTTGTTCAGTCACCGAGGTCGATGCCTCTCTGATATATAATATTCGTTAGCTTCCTTATAGTAAATGACACTCTATCGAAACTGAGGCCAAAATCTTACAGCCCGATGAATCCGGATCTCGCCTCAGCTCCAGTCCCTATTCTATGCCCTCTACTTCTCGCATTATGAGTCGTATAGACAAGATATTCTGGTCTTCATTGGCAAGGTTCTATCGCAGCGCTGTGAATGGCACCTCTTGAACATAGTCATCTCGCCCTGCCCGAGCTTCTATATGCTGGCGGCGATTTCAGATACTGTGTCAACTAAACGTATCTTAAATTGGATGTGAATAAGAAGGGATGAGACGGTCAACAATAGCCATACGTGAGCCCTACTTGCCAGACTATCCCCTTCGAGATAGTACTTAATATCCCATATCTCAATGGTAATGTACACCTTCACATGATGTGATATGTCAGAGTATCAGCAATGTAGCCACGAAGACCATTTTCTTTCTTATGATTCACATGGTGATATGAAGATTGGTAATATATATGCTAGTGTTATCAATAAATATTTCATTCCACGCATCTACCATACAACTCAAATCCCCATTTTTCGGGCCCGTTGAAGCCAGCGGCCATATCTCTAGCCGCTCAGCCCCTTAGAAGCATGTTATGTGTCAAGGCTTCTTTGTTAGCAACAAAGAAAATCGGGTACCCGGAGATTGTCGATACCGAGCTCGACTCCGCCCCCCAGTCTCTGCAAGTTCCGCGTCGCCCGATCGTTTCGCCGAGATCGAAGCTAACGTCTGTCCCTGCGTCCCGAGACGCACCCTGTCACGAGACGAATCTGTAGTTTTGGAATCATAACCTTTTTCTTAGCAAGTTTACAAAGTTGTTATTAATATACTATTTTCTTTAACTATTTCTGCCTAAGGAGACCACTTAGCAAATAAGAAAAAGAGTATAGTTGATTATATTATCGATCGTTTTAATTACGCTATTGATCGCCGCTTCCACTGTCTACCCCGGTTTAATAACGACTACTAAAGTCTTTTTCAAATTCGGAGTACTTTAGGAAAATTCCTATCCCGAAATAATATGGCCTCGAATTTTGAAGATACACAGAGAAGAAAAGAATGGAGTCTGAGAGTTACTCCGATATGGGGAGACGGCTTTATGTTTTGGTACTTAGTAATATATATTAGCCGAGCTGCAGTTTACTATGTTCACGCCCAGGCTCGCTAAATTTTACCTAGCCACCAATTTCAGATGTAGTCACGGATGTGGCGTACAAAGGTCACATATGTAGCACAAGAGTGGAACGCTGCCCTTCTCTATCACTATCGTGAGGGCAGGATGAGATGGACAGAGCCAGTCAAGTCCTTGCGCAAGATGTACCTCCTGGCGTGCCTCGATCATACCGTACTCTTGCAAATCATAGCAATATCCTTTATTCTATATTCCCTCATCGTGCTCACGGATGACGCTCGATAGAAGAGAAGGCCCAGAGCCAATGATATCTCATCACTATGACAGCTCTGAGGGTACTGGGAATACAATTTTCATAATCCTAAAGATCTCGTCGCCCGTAATCCAGGTATTACGAACCTATATCTATTTTTAGATTTAACCTTAGTCCTCAGCCACATGTTCAGCCTCGTCCCAACTCGAACCTCAGCCATACGAACAAAGATGTCTATTGTACGCTCTCTTCGTCTGCTTTGTCGCAATAACAATGGCAGAGGCTCTCGGAATTGTTGCAAGCGTTATCGCAGTTATCGATTTATCTGTAAAGGTTGCCTCACGGTGCTCCGAGTACTACACGAATATCAAGAATGCTCGAGACGATATCGAACGTCTTCAAAGGGAGGCCCAAGGATTAAAAGCGATACTTGAGAGGGTCCATTCACTGTGCAACGGTCCAAATGGTATAAGACTTCAGGATTCTCAGGGCTTGCGTAAAAGAGTCGAGGACTGCCAGAAGCAGCTCGCCCAGCTGGAGGCAAAGCTCGAGCCTCGAACAACAAAAAAATTAATGAGTCGCTATGGGATACGCGCCTTGAAATGGCCTTTCAAGAGCAACGAGGTGGATAGTATTATAGAGAAACTCGGAAATTGCAAGGACAACATATCTTTTAGTCTCCAAGTCGACCAAGAGTACGTGATTTCGTTCGTATTTCAAATAGCAGTAGCTGACGATAATGCCTATAGGGTACAAATTCTTAATATCCATCAAAAAATTGTACTTGGCCACGCAGGAATATTTTTTGCAACGATTATTACTCAGCTCGTCCAAAAACTACCTTCCTTAGCGCCATATGTCCAGCATGCGATCGAAGCTGATCCGGGAATCTCTAGGAAGGCTTTGAAGCAACAATTCGATGTACTTGTCTTGCAACCGTTAGGGAAAATACAAACCGATCCTCAGAAGTCTTCTAGCATAGTGATTGTGGTTGATGCCCTTGACGAGTGTGACCGAGAAGAGGATATTAGAACTATTATTCGCCTGTTCTCACAAGTGCAGCACATCGTATCAGTACAACTCAAGTTCTTTTTGACAAGCAGGCCAGAGCTTCCGATTCGCCTAGGCTTTGAAGATATAAGAGGTAAATATGAAAGATTGGTTCTCCATCAAATTCCCGAGCCAATTGTTAAAGCGGACATCTCTTTATTCCTAGAACATGAACTAGCAATAATCCGAGAAGATTATAACAAATCAGTCACCCAAAACCGGCAATTACCCGCGGATTGGCCGGGCCACACAATCGTTCAAAGTTTAGTCGGAATGGCTATCCCATTGTTTATTTTCGCTACAACCGTCTGCCGGTTCATCAATGACCGAAAATGCGGCCAACCGAAGGATCAGCTTGCTAAGGTCCTGAAATATCAGAGTAGAAGCCAAGCGTCTAAACTTGACGCAACATATCTCCCAGTCCTAGACCAGCTACTCGTCGGAGTTACTATTTCAGAGAGAAGAGGTCTATTAGAAGACTTCCAGCAAGTCGTTGGGTCGATCGTCATTCTCGCTAGCCCTCTTTCCGCTACTTCTCTCGATCGACTCCTTGGAGTCCCTGAAGGTACAGTCGACAGTAGAACAGATCTCCTCCACTCCGTTCTAAGCATCCCCTCTCGTCCTGATCACCCTATACGACTGCTCCATCTGTCGTTCCGGGACTTTCTCACTGATACTAAGAAACGCGAGACAAACCCCTTTTGGGTTGACGAGAAAGATGCCCATAAGAAGTTAGCAACCCGATGCCTTAAACTCTTATCGACAGGCGAAAATCTCAAGATATTTGTAATCTTCGGATACCAGAATTGCTACGAGCAGATATTGATAAACAAACGATAGATTCTCACCTACCGTCCGAAATTCAATATGCTTGCCAGTATTGGGTGTACCATTTGAAGGAAAGCGGAAGTAGTATATACGATGGTGACCAAGTCCACAATTTTCTCAAGTGTCACTTTCTCCACTGGCTTGAATCATTAAGCTTGATTGGAAGGCTACGAGAAAGCATTGGGATACTAGACAGCTTGATGGCTATAATCGACGTATGTCACCCACTACTCTCAACTGCAAGTATTTACTAAGTATAACTTTTAAGCCAATAAAAAGCAGCCAAATATTTAGGTTCCTTTACGATGCAAAGCGCTTTATCCTTAGCTACTACTCTATAGCTGACTCGTCGCCCCTCCAGCTCTACTCCTCTGCACTTACCTTCGCTCCAAAGAAAAGTATCATTCGAAATACATTCCATAATTATATCCGTGATTGGATCCTACAGGAGCCAAATACAGATCTGGAATGGAATGCAGTTCTTCAGACGCTCGAGGAGCACAGCGATGCGGTCAACTCGGTTGCTTTCTCGGCCGACTCGAACCTGCTGGCATCGGCGTCGGACGATAAGACGATCAAGGTCTGGGACGCAGCTACGGGTATACTACAGCAGACGCTCGAGGGGCATAGCGACAGAGTCTACTCAGTTGCTTTCTCGGCTGATTCGAAGCTGCTGGCATCGGCGTCGGACGATAAGACGATCAAGTTCTGGGACACAGCTACGGGTATACTACAGCAGACGCTCGAGGGGCATAGCGCCGGGGTCCGCTCAGTTGCCTCTCGGCCGACTCGAAGCTGCTGGCGTCGGTTGCCTTCTCGGCCGACTCGAACCTGCTGGCGTCGGCATCGTACGATACGCCGATCAAGGTCTGGGACGCAGCTACGGGCATACTACAGCAGACGCTCATAGAGCACAGCTCCATTCAGAATTTTTCATATGTCTCAAACTCAATCTTAATTACAGATATTGGTCGTTTTAGGTTAAATGTAAATAGTGGAAGCCACCGTCAAGGGTTGGATGTCCGTGGGTCTTGGGTTATACGGAATGGCCAGAACCTGCTTTGGTTACCACCCGACTTCCGGGCTACAACCTCTGTTATCTCGCATACCGGCTCGACACTCGCCATTGGATGTCAATCTGGGAGGGTTTTTATTATCGGAATAAATAATCCATATAGTAATATTCTTTAGTGAAGTAAGCTTGCTTTCAGAGACAGCTACTGTACATATGAATATCATCTTCTCCTTAATATTTATTTTATAACTGAGCCAGAAGAGAGGTGTGGGGAGAGTTACACTTATATATCATTGTAGATTATACTTGATTCTTCTATGCCTTTTTAACTTACATTGTTCTTGGCCAGTCAAGTCATATAATGCATATTTCAACTTTGTGGGAAGTGACTTACAGACTGTGGCTGACTGTGGCGGTAATGCGCTAAAATTCATCAGGTTAATCACGAGTCTTTCCCTATTGGTGGAGGTTTGCTAAGTATCAGCCATTCTTGGCAGAGTGCTGGTTCGTGCTTTAAGCTCTAGTCGGAGAGTGTCGGGAAACGGGAATTTTCCGGCAAGGTGCGCGCAGCCACAAACATCCCGGCCACACGTTTAGCAGCCACAGATATAATTTCACCGAGATTACTATAGCCACACTGCCACCAACCGCCATCCTTGATCGCTTGATTGGAGGAGGTACCAGCCTCTGTAGCGATAGTGTATTATATAGCGCATTATGGCCTCTACAATATTGAGAATAAGCTTTTAACATCGTGATAAAACTCGGAAATCTCTACCTAATTGTTCTACGAGTTTAAAAAGGGAAAAGAGCTTTATGGTGGTGTTGCCAATCGAGAGGTCCCAATATAGTATACAAGGAGGTTCTCTACAAATGCAAGAGGGTAGCGACGACGCGATAATAATTTTCGGAATTGATAGGTCAGGAGTGCTCGGGAGAAGTATAAAATACAATTATAGACAAAACAAATAGAAATTTTAACGCGTTTATGGATTTAAAGTCACTTAAACTTGAAGTACCTACGATTTGTCTCGTTACGGGGTGCGTCTCGGGACACAGGGACAGACGTTACTTTGCGTCGAAGGCCGACTCTCATTCAAGGTACCCGACACGCGATCGGGAAAGAGTCGTCAACGAGGCCAACCCGTGACTAAAATTCTATAAACAGTGCGTCACATATCTGCATACGGCCGACCAGTCCCGTAACTCGAGCCCAAGCTTGAGCCGCGGGACTTGTTATCAGTGGAAAGCTGATTGTTTTCCAAAATAGCAGAAGAAAAAAAGCTAATAATAATTCAAAGATCCAAGTCTGGATCTTTCAGTGAAGTTAGCAAAAATCGAGGTTCCAGTTGGTTGACCAGTGATGCAGTTATCTCTCCGCATTCAGAAGTTCCTCTAACTGAGCGATCGGCATTAGCAATCCAAAGAAAATCATGTTATTATGGTAATCCATCAATGCTACTACGATTTCCATAGATGCCCCTTACCTCTTGAAATAATAATTCTTATTATCCTAATGCAGTCAAGTCATTGCTGAAAATTAGTGGAATACTATTCAGCCTATTCAGCCCCCAGGAACCCAATTACGAAAGCGGAAATTTACCATCATCATCGTTAGACCGTAATACGAGCTAGTGCAGGTCGCTTTAGGCTCCCTGCTCTGCTCAGAGGGTAATTCAATTCAATATCGCTCCTTATAAAGGAGACCTGGCCGGATCAGATGTGCCTACTGTTTGCTTTCCCTATTTCAACTTTCCCTTCTTTAGCATTTTATACTCTATCTTTTATTTTTGATTCTTCTATTTTACATTTCTATCAAATTATTCTCGAAATCTACATCAAACTCTCAAGTCTACACAAAAATGTCTTCATCTTTCGATTTATTTCCGAAGCTACCACTTGAACTTCGTGAAAAAATATGGAAGGAAGCCTTGGCTGAGGAGCGTGTCATTATATTTGACTTCAAATCAACTATCAACATGTGGTTGAGGTTAACATCAGAACCTGTACTATTCCACGTCAATCGCGAATCAACGAATTATGCCTCTAAGTACTACAAACATTTTGTTTGCCAGACCGAACCTTCGATCCAACAAACTACACATCTCAATCCCGACAATGATATTTGCTATTTTCTTACTCCCAAGGGAATACATGACAATGAAGAAATGTGTAATAAGATGGAAATTTTTTTTGACGATAACTATTGCGACGGGGTCCGACCAAGGCGATGGGCATTTGATGTGAAACTTCTTATTTCACTTAGTACCTCGGATGAATACCATTCTATCATTTCGAACTGGAACGGTTATGTGCTCAACCGAATGTCATGGTGTCATGCCCTATTAGGGAATGAACGAGTCGATGAATTCTGCATTAGGATCAGTGACGGGGAAATCGCTGATACTATAAACCCGTCTAACAAACTAAGTTTTGTGAAAGTATCGCGACATTTCACTGAAAATTTGCCACCCAGATTGAAATCCGCGAAGGAAGAATTTCAGAAGGAAATCTTGATTGCCTATGAGAAGGTTAAACTGTATCGGGGTTCAGATGGCTGTTCCAAGCCACCCATTGTTTCATTGATAATTGGCTATGATAATTCTATATTGTAAGATGGTCGAAGTGGGAGTACGTGCATCCCAATAGCACGTGTAGAAGGAGATCCTGGGGTAGTAATCCAGTACTACACTACTTGGTCTTCAAAGAGGGGTAAATAGTCATGCCATTCTTAAAACTAAGTGGGAGCTAGTCCCTTATATACTATATGATTTAAGCTAGTCTTAAAAGGGTGTTTGCACATGCCTTATAATACGTTTTCTAATTGCTGAGATGTTCTTGAAAAAGAAGTTTTTGGTCTTGTACGTCGACCACTGGGTGACTTCTTATTCTGGCTTGCAGGTGCTTTTACATTTTAGTAAGGATTTTGTATGAAGACAGATTAGGCAGAGCTTACTGGAGATAGAATCATATGTCTCAGAAAACTTTCGCTGCTTGCTTTGTAGTGTAGTTGAGTTTATAGAACTTTCTGTAATATGTCAGATCAAGTATAGCTAAGTCAATAGAGTTCAAAACTTACTAGATGAGTGTATACTTCCAAGCTTTCGTGATCCTTGGATGCTTATCAATGGCGTTGGTTCTTCGTTACTTGACTCGGTCAAGTTGATGGAGGGGCTTACTGAACATTGCATAGATACAACTACTGATTCCGAAGGTTTTGATTCGAGGGTTATGTAAACAGCTACTACTGGGGAGTCCGACTGGTCTGGAATAGCTCCAAAGTCGCAGGTTGTCAGTAACCACTCCTGAGACTGAACCCTGCAGATTGTTTAGAAGAGGCTCAGATCCATGAGCAAAAAGGTTATTGACTGCATATCCTGGAAAATACGGTAAAGAAACTACTTCAGGCTAATTCCATAGTCAACTCTAGCACACAACAATCGGAAGAAATGCTAGGAGCTAATAATACTTCTCTAGCTGATAAAATATTGTTGTTAAAGATGCTGTCCCGAGGGAAGAACCTGTCTATCAGCGTATCTAGTTCTATTCCAGTGTGCATCGGAAAATTCAAGAACAATTGTTCATTGGAATCATACTCTGAGAGATCAAGTGTGCTGCTATTGGCAAGTTCTGATGTCTGAGCTGGGGACGCCATGATGGTAAATTGGCGAATTGAGATGGAAGAAGTTTTGATAGAAAAGAAAGATCAATAAAGAAGCTCAGAACGGAGCACCGCTCATCTTCTTATATTCGTTCTCTTCTGAGCATCGTCGACCATCGGAAGCTGTCTTGTGACTTCTTCACTCCTGGTCGAAGTATACAATTTTCTGGTTTGACGAGAAGTAATCTGGTATATTTAGCTCTGGCGCAAGCAGAGACGGTTTATATTATATGCAAAAGCTTCCCCTGCATGAAGAGCATGAAGCGGTGCTGGTCAGACTGATTTATTTTCTTCTTCACACTCCTGCAATGCTATCCCCTAGTGGCCCCCTAATCTTGTTTCATGGCTCCTATCACAATGATGTACTTGGTCTCAAGGATAAACAACTGCACCCCTTTTTATTGTGATTGTGATTTGTATTTGGTGACCAATCAATTAGTACAGAGAACATTGTCGGCGCTATATGATTGGTCATAATTTAGAATGGGGAGCAACAAGGTGCAATTGTTTATCCTTGAGACCAAGTATTGCCTCCAAGAATCCTGGTTAGGCGGATTATCTTCTTCCTGCAATGCTATCCGCCAGTAGCCTCTTAACCTTGTTTCACGATTCCTATCACTATCACAATGGTTTATTGCATCCCGGGATACTACTAAATCTAACGCAAGTACAGCTTTGAGTCTCAGCTCTCTGGCGATCATTCCTGTTTAGAAGCCTTCCTAGCAATGTCGAGCGAACAACAAGGTTGATTTCTCGTAAATCTCGGTAAAAGTATCTCTAAAAATGTGTCTCATTCAGCTGTATTGGCCTCTTCCATGCAACCTCGGCGGTACTTGAAGCACATGGTATACGGAGTCGCAACTTCGATACGACAAGCTTCACTTGTTCTTTACATCAGCAAGCTGTTATACTTATCTTGTGCTTTTCTTTTCGACTCCTTCTATCCAATCATGTTCGTGTCACTAATCTTTCTCATCTGCAAGACGGATGCTCCTGATCACATTTACACGGAATGACGACTAGATGTTCGTAGCACACATACTCAGCTGTAACCGTTATCCCCGCAGTATACGAGGTACGAGGTAGTATACCGTGATAACACGTCTCCTCCAATTGATACTTAGGTGATGACTGATTTGAGGTACATAGGGCCTGCAAGAACGTATGATATACGTATAGTACACGAGGCAGACTAGAAAGACTAAATCATAGTTCTCTAGTCACTTTTTTCTACTTATATCATCGCAACTCTTCCTTTCTTTTTCCCCTCAAACTTGGCCAACACAGTTCTACTTTATTTTCTCTTCTCCATACTATCAATCATACTTCAACTGCTTGTTCAAAATCATGGCCAGCACACGATCACAGAAAAATGCGTCTATGCGCAGAACATGTTCGCAAACAATCAAAAGAATTCAACACGGGCGAGCTGTTTCTAGGATTCGAAAGGTGGAGAAGGCTACCCAGCTCCATCTATAGTTTTATTAAGCTAACATAATCCTGCCAGCCCGTAACACGGCTCGCTTTATCACCCCAAATGAAGAATTGTGCTGCTAATACAAATCGAGCTTCTGAAGTCCAAGAATGTACTGAGCATGAAGCCAATGTGTCCTCAGAGGACAAGGGATATAATGCTTTGCAGAAGACAACAGCACGGTATACTAGTACACAAGCAGTTTCTGAGCAGAGTGTATCAGACAAAAAAGCCCTAGAAATTGCAGAGCGGCTGGTAGTAGGTCAATATGCCACAGCGATTGAAAAGCAATGGGTAGAGGAGCAATATGCCCGGGCAGTTGTGGAGCAGGTAGCGGCGGAGCAATATATCCGAGAATTGGCAGAGGAACTGGCAGCAGAGCAACCCATTCAAGCTGCTATGGAGCAGGAGGCAGAAGAGCAATATGACCAAGCTGTTGCAAAGCAACTAGTAACAGAATAAAATGCTCGAGCTGTTGTGAAGCAACTGGCAGCAGAACAAGATGTTCGAGTTATTGCGGAGCATAATGCAGTGGAGCAACAGACCCAAGTTTTTGCGGACCAAAAAGCAGCGGAGCAGGACTTTCGAGTTCATGAACATGTAGCGGCAGCAGGGTACCATATTTGGGGTATTTTGAAATACAAGGCAGAAGAAGTGAATGCTCGACAGGCTGGGAATCAAAATTACGCAGAATTTTGTGCTCGAATGATTGCAAAACATGGGGCGGGACATGAAGCTTGTGTAAATGCAGAACGATTAGATTCCAAACTACGTGAAGCTCGAGAGGCTGAAGAGCTTGAAGAGCATGGGTTTGTTGAGGTTACTAGCTAGACGATTTGACTTAGGCAGATCTTCTTTTGATTGCGAAACTTGTTTGTATTCATTTTTTCTGAAGTCCGTTTCAATCACTATCTCAATCAAGATTTCCACAGCCGCGGAGTGCACTTATGATTACCGCTAATAAAACATCTAGAGACGTCCGACAAGTAAACATAACATCGAGTTGCGTTGCGGTATCAGCGAAACATAGAGTTGATAGATCGTGAGAGTTCTGCATTGTTGCTCTTGTTGATACAGCAAGTGTCAATCCAAAAGTAGTACAAACCATCTTGTCTAGCCTGTTCTCCACAGAATCGTATTTTCTCATACCCAGGCTTGGCCTCGCCAGTACCATTTACTATATCCTCAAAGGTAACTTCCTCGTTGTCCGGTCCCCATGTATACGACAGTATAGCGTAAGGAGGGATTTGATCGTCGCTAGTAAAGTTCTTGAGGGTGACTCTGCCAGTCTCGCTGTATAATAGAAGACGCATGACTAGATGCAACAGATGCTAGGAAGTAGTTGAGTTCGGGTGGGGTTCAGAGACAGCAGGGTGGAGCGGGGCATCAATGAGAGGTGGGCACCTAGGGATTGTGGTTAACAATACAAAGGCGAAGCGAGGACGTATAATCTGTTATATCAAAGATTCTCGTCTTCTTCTGAAATTGCGAGAAGCTTGTTTGATAACTCCGCTGGCCTGATGTTCTGGCTGCACAGCCTAACCTTGGTCACAATGAGGCTGAATGCAACCTTGAGCTCTTAGCTGTAACCTTATGCAAGGCATTCATTTAACCGAATATTAGCCGCGTATGGCAAACAAGCTCTGAGCGATCCCGTGATTTGTACTAGCCGATTGCATCGCCAACGACAGACTTCATCTTAGACATTCTAAAAATGTAATTACTAATATCAACACATAGAATGACCTTTCAATACAGTTATAGATTGTTTTGAGAAAAGCGACAAAACCTAAATGATCTTCGGTGGATGATTGAAATCGTGATAACTAAGCATTGTCTGAACTGTCAGACAATCAACCAGGACACCATTTTGACCAGCACAACTCGAAGCCTAAATAATTTGAGCCTGTCACCTAAGCACCTTAGAATGTGTTGCTTGAATACCGTACCTACATCTATCCTTCGCACACTGCGGGCAATACAGTTAGCTACTGCAGTAATTTTAGAATGAGTAAATAATCGTTTTCGCAAGATATAGCGCCATTTATAGGTGCTAACCGCTGTTGAGCAGCAGAAATATCCTCAAATCACGACATACTAAAAGCAGCAACTGCAATCTGAGGCTGCAACATGACAAAAATTAGACTTATCGTATTAAGTCTAGTGCTGACTAGTTGTGGCTTATATAAAGTTGATGACAGTATGGAAAGAGGACACCGCAATCGAAGTTTACTGTACTGATTCCTAGATATGTTCGAAACATTTAGTCCAAAGGTCAACATTTCTCTCACAATACCTGAATTAGCTGAAGATGACCAGGAGGTAGATTCAGTGCTTTGATGAAGAGTTGCTTTTATTAAAGGACACTGTTGCCACTGTTGCACCTTTGTATTTGGCGACCAATCAATTAATAGACAGAAAATTATCGGGTTATATTATTAGTCAAAATTTAGAGTGTAGAACGACTAAGGGGGAATTATTTATCCTTGAGACCAAGTAATTGTGACAACATATACAGATTACACTTAACATCGTAAGAGCGTAATAAGTCAGGCCACAGCTTCAACTGCCCTGAACTGCAACCAACTACAACGGACTAGACCAATCAGAGCTCAAGAGGCAGGTGATATATGTGACCCTTTTTCTATATAGGAGCTCTTAGACCTCTCAGTCCTTTAGTTATTAGTTCTGAGGTCATTATATTACTTTAATTAGTTAGTTTATCACAATAACCTTTGACAAAAATTCTTTTAGACCCAATTTTAGACACAATCTCACGCGATGTACGAAAGGGAGTTTTCATAATTCGTGAAACAAAAGCGGTAAATGATTTTACTGCCGCTGTTATAAAGTATTCCAATCTTTGATCAATAATATTACTCGGTCCCAAGGATAAATACTTGTAGTCCCTGTTTTTGCATTAATTGTTTTTCACCCAATCAGCTTGCGGAAGCAAGCTCTTCTGTGCTACTTGATTGGCTAGAATGTAGATCGTGGAGCGATAGGGACTACCAGTATTTATCCTGGAGATCAAGCATGTAGCGCTTTACAGTAGGACGCATACCCGCTGAATACAAGGCATTAATTAAAACAGAAAGTAGACTTTACTGTATATAGCTTAGTAAAGGTGGCAGAAAAACCACTGTTGTTGTACGAATAATGAAAACTCCCTTCCGTACGAATAAGACTGTATACCAACTCTACAAAACATATCAGTTAAATTTTCGACAGTATTGGTCTTTCCATGCTCAATCAACTATCGTAGAAACAGTACTCTGCTGCATAAGGGATGGTCACTGTTCCCTTAGCTGTACAAGTAGAAGGTGCTGCACCACCTGCGGTAACTACCCTATAAACTTCGGCTATCCCTATACTCCCACCCTTATCTTGTAGTTGCAGCCAGTCTACAGCACCAGTGTCAGCAGGACCTTTGTTTGCATAGGCTGGTGCCTTCAGGTCATCCGTTCTCTTGCCATAAAACGATCGACCCACGCTGTTTAAATCGAAAAATGGGGTACCATCACCGGTGAAATAATGATATCCAAGTACAGGAAATATTCTGCTCGTTAAGGTCGAGAAATAAATTTCTTGTAAGGGCAAATAAACAGCTATAGGAGGAATAATGTTCAATTCATCCTGGTTGCTGAATGCAAGAGCCGTAACATCAAAAAGAGTCGCCGAAGCTCCAATTTGGATAGGAACTGAGTTGACAGCCACACATGAATAGTTCTGAAGACCATGGCCAATTGCGATGTATTGAATTGTCATGGTCGATGGTGGATTTGGTAGTGTAGTCGGACCTAATATAAATCAGTAAAGATGAGAGGTACAATCAAAGACCAGTACAACGAAGTCTAACCACCAATTTCTGGCAATATAGGTATTCTGCTGGCGCTTAAAGCCTCCAATGCTGTGCCAGCAATAGACAACATCAGGAAGGATACAGCACCAATAACTCGAAAACCGAGGTTGAACCAAATTCCTCGGGAGAGTATCATTTTAGTCGTTCTGTGTGAATGTATTTGCTGAGTAAAACTTAAAGATGATTAGCCAAGGGTATGATCCAATTTAAATATTACTCTCAGTAGCTCGCCCCATTGTGTGTCATCTCGTGCTGCCATGTCTGATGACGGCATAAGTTATGGGCGGTTTAGTGTCATCTTTTACTTGCACCACTCATGTTACTCATAGATGTCATCAATCAATAAAGTTTGAATACCGCCGCTATATCATTAAAAGACTATACATCGAATACAGTAGTATATGTAAGGAGAATACCAATTTTATGTAAATAATATATGATGGCGGATGTTCGATTACTTCGTACAAAGAAGACATACTCAACTGCTACTCATTATCAAAGAAATTGGCGAGATTCTCAACTGAATAATTTCGACTCTCAGAAACACTCTTCCTAAGAGTCAGTAGAAAGCCAAGAAAATCAATTTGTCCTCTGCCTAGCCTCCGCGCCAACATATTCATAAGCTCTACCGTTATACATCAGTATCATGCGGCTAATCTAATCTCTGCTAATAACTTTTAATGAGAGAGAACAAAAAGAGCCTTATCTATCGTTGAACTGTAGTTTATACAAAATCAATTAGCTACACTTGGAAAATACGTACAATGCCAATTAACAAAAAGCGATCTCGCTTCTGCTATTAAGAATACCTAAATATAAACTCAATATAATTATAAAAGTAAGCTAGATTGATTTTCTTCGAGATTGATGTTGTGAACTTGAATTCCGAATCTCGTTACAATATGAGCTATTTAGATGAAATGGGTATAGTGTTACCTATCTATTGGTAAGAGGTTTGGCCTATCCAATCAAGGCAAATTTTTTTGTGGTCGGTATCATGTGCTGGTCTCCAACTCGAGCTGATGAGGGAAGGCTTCTAACCGCCCTCAGAAGGTTTAAGATAGCTATAGCTATACAACAATACTTCATTATTCAGTGCACTTTTTCGGTTCTTACTTAATGTAGAATCTCAGCCGGCTATTCTGCCTTCTCATATATCACCTAGGAATTGATTTGATATTTGATTAATTGAGAAAACTCAAGTTCATTTTCGTCTGACTTTGCGCCTTCTACTGATCGTTGATTTATGTTTTGTCAAATGCATATATTTCTTCTCATCTTCTTAGAAAGACTGCAATATATTGGTTCTTAATCTTGTTTCTCTATGTCCGACCGCTGTCATTGACCCCGCGTTCATCCTCTTCGAGGTTTCTTTGGTCTCTTCTTCGTGGGGAGTTTAAATCGTAATCAAGAAATCTTGTCTGTGCGTCACAAGTTGATCGGCCTCGTGGTATGAAATGTTGTGAATATCGATAGTTTCTTCTTCCACGGCGATATTCTCGATGTCTAGGCTCGCCGCTTCTGAAATCTCGATTTCTGAAAGCTCTACCTCTAAAATATCGATCTCTAGGCTCCCAACCTCCGCATCCTCGACCCCTTAATCCTCGCCAGTTACTCGCTCTTGACTGGCTCCATCGACCATGATAAGCTTGATATCCTCTTGGCCTCCAACTATCTCTTGATTCCTGAATATATTGCCTCGACATGTGATCCTCGTTAGCGTTGTCTTGTCGTTCTGTCACAGTATTGTCTTGTGTATAAGTGTGGCTTTGGAAGTCTGAAGCATCTTCTGTAATGTGTTCCATAGAATCAGCCCAAGACTCAGTGACATTCTTTGGTATATTACTATCAACGTCCATCGGCTCGTGCAGGGGCAGCACGATACCAGGCGAGGCGTCGAGATCGCCGATGCCATAGTTTGTCTCTGACATTTCCTGGTATTCTTCTAAATCTGTAGTAGATTCCTCTGGAGAAACAATTCCTTCCTCAGTATCATTTGAGTTTGCCATTGCAAAAGATTATGTGGTGTAGGAAACTTAGAGGCACCCAATAGTTGTTGGTAAACGATAAAAGCAGGTAGATGATTAAAAGTATTGAGAAGGCTTTTAAAAAGCCTTAAGTCAGCTCTCATGTCGATGACGATTACTGGCATCTACAATGAAGCAACACCGTTGCGTCAGCATAATTACAGATGAAATAGAGTGGGAAATCTCCTACATCTGGTAACTAGCTTCCTGAAGGCGGACTGAGTTTACAGTGGAACATGTGTATTTTAATACCATTCTTCTGAATTCAGAAGTGAGCTTGGCTAAAGATTTAGCTGAATCGAATATATCTGAGCTCAAATGTGGAACCAGATGGTCAATATCAATGTCTTCCTGACTATCTTCCTCAGGAAGATATTATGAATTAGCCTCATCTTACCTCTCTCCATATTTAGGCATACAGTAAGGTTATCTAATTAGAGTGGATTTACTTTGTTCTATCATTTGATAAAAACGTAGAAAGGTTAAAGCTCGATGAAAATCAAAAGCGAAAACGAAAAACCAAAGGAAAAATGAGTTCAAACACAAACCCATGATCAAAACCATATACCCGTTCGCCTGGGCGCCAATGGATCATTGTTCCTTGCCGTACAGTCCCACAAGTAAATCACGAGGTACAGGTCGAAGGATATAGACCAGAGAAGAGGCGTCGGGATTGTTCTTCCAATTGGTGCTACGACGCAGCTCGTGACTAGAGACCTTTGGCTCACTGACGAAGAGTAGTCAATAGAAAACTGACATAGTCACATGATTAGGATCGCCAGCTCGATAGATTGCTGGACTCAAGAGTGAGCGAGTTAGGGAAACGAAGGTTTAGATAAGCAATACGCATTTCCTTAGTAAACGGTATCAGTTTGTTACGTCGTTGATTCTCTAATTACATGGAACTGGTAGAGGACGGTGTTTTTGTGTATTGAAGCAGTCAAGCAGGAGATTGAATTGCAGGATTGTAATCGAGTAGTAACCAAGTAATGGAATTACTATTTGCGTTGAGCACGAAGCTTCATCTACTAAGGAAATACATTCTGCTTATATAGACCTTTATCAGTTAGTCAGTAGTTGATAGAAACGTTATTGATAAAATGAAACTATGAGGTTATCCCCCAAAAAAACTCATATTTTTCCCCTCACACCCGATTTCGAGAATTAGGTGTTGTTGATTCTGATTGGTCAGTCCAAGGCAGTCTACTTTACAAGAGTTGCCTAGGGCATCACTTCCTTAGCTTTATATAGTGCACTGCCCTTTTAGCCTGTACACTCTACAGCCCTCCACATGCACTGCTATTTGTTTTACAACGTCCTCAAACGACGCCAGTTTGTACGGTTTTCACTTCTGTCAGCATTGAGAGTTTCATTCTTGTTCAATCCCTTGCCTATAGCTTTTCAGTACACAAAGCACACCCCAGTATCAGTATCGGCTTCTGATATTTTTACTGCTTATTTTTGCAATTTCAAAATTGCGAACATTGCTCAGTCGGCGTAAAATTTATTGATGATTTCAAATCACATCCCGAGGTTTTCTAGTTCATGAACTAAGCTAGTAGTTTCATCTTCACTTCTAGATCCCTCTTCTTCTTCACTATCATCATTGTCGGAGCTGAGAGAGGACTGCAGGAATGTTCCATCACTGTCTTCACTGTCTTCGCTTCTATCGTCCACAAAGTCTTCTTCATATTCATTGTCGCTATCACTCTCATCATCCTCCTCTTCATCAACATCCTCTTCCTCCTCGTCGTCCATATCCTCTTCCTCCTCCTCATCCACATCCTCTTCCTCGCTACCATAATAAACTCTATCCTTCTCATCTTCTTCGTCCCATTCATCCTCCTCCTCCACGATTTTGTCTAAAACATTTTTTGAAGGTACCAAGTTTGGTTTGTTTAAGATGAAGGAACTCCTTAATTTTCTTTGCGTAGGTGTAGTCATGTCTGTATCATCGATTGTGATCCTATGGAATTCTTGTATTTGATGATAACCCTACCGTAACTTATGTTGACCTCGACAGCAACCCTCTGGTAGATATCAACTACACTTAAACTTAAACAGTAATATATTAATAGATCTTTAAGTTTGAGTCTATGCTGACCGACTGTCATCATTTTAGTGGTGCTGATGACTATCTTTATTGGCGATGATACGAAGCTGTCATAAACACCTCAGGCTTCGTTATTTGATCGTGAGGCCTTTGGCTTACACTTTAATTGATCTGAATAAGCCTTCTCGATGTAGCTAAGTTTATGAACAACTCGTAATAAGTTATAATAGAAAGCTATATTTGTCTAGTCGTTTCCAAATTGACCCGTCGTTCTAAGAGCTTCTCCATAGTATGTTTTGGTACTGCTGTCAATGTGATGCCGTGCAAACGACGCTAAAAGAAAGTATCACTTGCAACAATTGTAATCATGATATGTGCCCTAATTGCACAATTGAATGGTTGTTATCATGATAGAACGTTGAAGCAGATATATGTTTTGTTAGGGTTTTATCTTGGTAGGGAATTGTAAGAGCGTATCTGTATTGTAGTAAGGTAGTCGGAGCCTCATAATAGGGTACTGCTTAGATACAATCTAATTGCTACCGTCTCCCCATCTCTTCCCTGCCTCCCTTAAATAGGGTGATCCCTAGGGCTCGTGCCCCGCATCTCCTCCGCATAGTCTCCGCCTTCCTATCGCCTCCCCACATAGTCAGGTGAGTACCCCTCTATCACGATTCCTTCTTCCACGCCTCCTGACAGGTTTGCAGTAGTAATCGATTGCGGCGTTCTTGCACCCTCTCTTTATTTTTATACAAGCCTTATTATGCCGGTTGTGGCTTAAGTGTTACGTTGTCGATTCTCTAGTTACATGAAAGTGGTAGAGGATGGTGTTGTTGTGTATTGAAGTAGTCAAGCAGGGGATTGAATTGCAGGATTGTAATCGAGTAGTAACTAAGTAATGGAATTACCATTTGCGTTGAGCACGAAGCTCCATATACTAAGGAAATACATTCTGCTTATATAGACCTTCATTCTCACCGGATTAGTTGGCTTAGTACTGGTTTAGCACTTGAGTTAATTGAGCTGAACTGAGCCAGTTATGTGATTTCCTGCCTGAGGTTATACTATTGCGTACTTCGAAATTGAGCCTAAGGTCTTCAGGCGTTACGGTTCGTAACATCAAATCAGCCACCAGCCCAATTTTTGACCATAAAAGTGTACGAATTCCTCAGTCCTCTACCATCTTCGACCACCTCCACCTTCAATGGCCCTTTATATTTCAACCTGTGTCCTCCGAACTATATCTTAGCATACAGTAAGAGCGCTGCTTACATACTATAAGCGAAAAAAAATGGCATATAACCTTGTTGTCACTTGCAAGGCACTAGGATCGAGGAAGACGTTTGTGGAGGCATTTAAGTGGGGCAATGCTGTGTATGGCAAATCCTACGATATCGTCAAGAGAGAATCTGGAATCTTCAATCCAACGCTAAAGGCCAGTACTCTCACGACTAGTGGGGGTTTCTTTCGTATGTATATATGAGGGTGGGAGAACTTGACAGTAGAGAACGAAGATCTATACAATATAAGCCGAGTGTATTTTCTTAGTATATAGAGCTTCGTACTCAACTCAAATAGTAATTCTATAACTTAAGTTACATTTACTGTACTGAGATTTGCTATATAGTTTAATTCTCAAATTCACAACTTTTTCCTTATATACTCTTACCATTTCTATCACTTATATCTGTGACGTGCATTCCTCAAAGCATGTATAAATGGCACAACAATAGGTTCAACATAGACATAGACTTAGAATAATCAACTAAAGGACTAACTACAGGCTAGGAGAAGCAGGTTCTTATATAGGCCAGCGCGGCACGTGCTGCGCATGCTAGCTTACAAGTGCGATTCAGCCGGAATTGTTATAATATTCATAAGATTCTCAAATATTATAGCGGGGTTGAACCCGTGCCGTACGGCACGTGGTCGGATTATTAGAAGGGCTCACCCGGCTACGGGTCACACTGGGCTACGGGTCACCTATTTTTGTACTGTTTTCTAGACATAAATACCCACAACGACGTTTAAATTCCATTTATATCCTCAAAAATTATTAAAGTCAATACGTCGAATCGAATAGTATCCATTAAAAGTCCTAGTTATAATAGTGTTAGTCCCCCAAATTAAAACAAGTGTCCAAAAATCAGTTAAATTTGTCGCCAAAACCACCAAAACCCCACCAAAATAAGGTAAAATCAAGATAACCCAAAGACCAATTATTTTTTTATCAACGACAGCGACATCTTCCTAATCCAGTAAAAATTATACTATCCCTATTTGTTTTAGTATCCTCTAGCTTTCTCAGTCTTTTTAATTACTCTCCCATACAAAGTCCGTGTTTCTACCCTATCTGAAGTGGATTTACCTCCTTTTTCGGCAACCTTTCTCTTATTTCGATTCTGAGGCTTCGATTGACGTAATTTTATAGGTTTTGAGGATATATCCAATGGGATTGAAGGCTCAGGAGGATATACCAACTCGATTGTGGTTGAGAGACTAAAGTGCACTTGCTTTGAGGTCCTACTTCCGCAGAAGATCGTTTTGAGGGTGATTTAGAACGTGCCTTAGAAGGAGATTTGGAACATAGTTTAGAAGGAGATTTAGAACGCGATTTCGAAGGTGTTGCTGCTGTTGGAACTTCAGAAAAGGGTAATTCAGCCCATAGTCGAAGTGCCATCTCTTCTCACTCTTGTTTTTCGATCTGCCATAGTGTCAACGGACGCTTCGGTCTATTTCTCTTCATCTGAGCCCTTCTATCCTGCTGTTGAATGTAGGTGTTATATAACCATATTATACTCTTCAAGAACACTTCAATGCCCTTATCCAGCTCCTCCTTTCTCTTATATTCCTGTCGAGCTTCCTGATAATCTGCATCCAATATTCGAGCACCATCTTTCTCTACATCTTCGAAGGCATTCTTATTGTTTTGCTGTTTCTTTTGCTCTTTAGTCTTTTGTGCCTTGTGCATAGCATCGAAATTGTGCTGTATAGTTGTAACTTGGGCAAATATCCTTCCACTACCTTTCTTGATCTTCTTTAATTGCCGCTGGAGATCAAGAGCTAGCTCAACATCTAAAGAGAGTTCTGTCAGCCTGGCATCGATTAGATTAATCGCTTCGTCGATCTGGGTAATATTCACAGGTGTTTGAAGAGTATGCGAATACTCCCTTGAAGGAGTAGTAGGTTGACTTGCATCTTGAGAGATATCGAATAAATCATCTGTTTTACCTGCTTCCATAATTGCACGTCTTTCGACTTGATTCTGACGTTGGATCGAAGTGCCTTGGCAGTTGATTCGAATAATTTCTTCTGGATTAAAAGGCTTTAATCCGCATTTGCTCCAACCATTGCTGATATTCTTCGGGATAAATGCCAAATCAATGGCAGATGTCATAACCTTCAGGAAATCGATCTTATCAATAGCGTAGTTAGCATATTGGAACTCTGTCAGATTGTGTAGAATATGTTTATAATGAGTCGAAAGAGGTGCAAAAAGAGAAACATCCAATAGTTGAAGGAAATGAGTAGTATAAGGAGGTAAATATAGAAGGACAATTTTGTGCTTTACACAGAAATCAATCACCTCAGAAGTAATATGAGAAGAATGCCTATCGAATAGCATCATACGGTATTATACCTTTTAAGTCTGACGAGACCATAGTTCGAATATACGTTTAAACCAGTCGGCGCCGATGATATTATCAGTCCAGCCATTCGCAGAAAGAACAATAGCTCCTCCTTCAGGCAGGTGATCCAGCCATTGGAGATTATACTTGATTCCTTTGAATATGGTATAGAGAGGCGAATATCGACCATCCCCCGAGATACAAGAGATTATGGTGCTCCATTCTCTACTCCTATCTTGGGTAATATAAGACTTTGTGCCCTTCTGTGCAGCACTCATTACCACCTTCTCCTCCCCAATCATACCCATCATTACCCCCTTCTCATCCATATTATAGGTATCAGCCCATTCCACCTTATGTTTAGCTTTAGCATCTGCGAGGAGCTGAAAGTAATGCCGAACAATCTCCTCATATTGTGCCATTGCTCGTTGTTTATCTAAAGGTGGAATATATTTCGATTTAAGCTCAGGATGTCGGTTTAACCATTTCTGTACCCAGTTGATTCCTAAATCAGCAAGATCTCCTTTTGCAACCCACATCTCTTTAGCATGTATTCTTAGCTGGCAGATTCGTGCTGGCCATCCCCATTTCTCTAATTGTATATACCATTCCACAAGGATCTCTTCTTGAGCTAGGGATAATCGTTGTATATTACTGTTGGCATCGAACCATGAAGGGACCCCTTTGAGCCGGCGTTGAAACGTCGATAAATCGATTCCAAACCTACTACACACTTTCCTCTGAGAGAGCTGCATCTTGTGGGCTTAATCAGCGTAGATATAAAGCAATTACATCGTACAGACGTTGTACAAGTGGAATATCGAGTTCACGAGATCTGAGTGAGTTCAGCGCTAATTTTCGATATTGCTTCGATTTCATAGGTTTTTTCGACTTATTTACCCCCATTCTGCTCATAAGAACACTTTTACCTTTCGTCATAATGGATTTAAGTAGATTAAATGGAACAATATGAATTGTTTAATAATCAGCAATGTGGTTGTTGAGTAGAATAAATTTTGGTGGGTAAAAGTAGGTGACCCGTAGCCCAGTTTGACCCGTAGCCGAGTGAGTCCTTCTATTCTTCCGTTCTGGTGTTCCACCTATATCTAGCAGTAGTCTAGATACTTAAAATCAACATCCTATTCTTCCCTACCCACTTTTACTTCTGAAAGGTAGCGCTTGTAGTGTTGTGTTGTTTACCGTGCACTCTGGCGGCACATCTGTACTCTTTTACAATATCAAGTCTTTTTCTTCAATATGCAATGAAGAAATATAGAAATCCATGTGACAACCGTCTCCGAAAGAATCAACTTGACCTTAGAATATTAAGCTATAGAACTAACTACTACTGAAGAGAGGATACATATATATATATAGCTATACTACCCTACCCTTAGGGCATAGTACTAGCCGAACCCTTAGCATAGTGCACGATTCAGGTACGAATCGTTACAATCCATTGCGATTCGATATAAATTATATTATAAAATATGTCTTTAGTAGGGTACTGTACCACACAAAGTAATGTATCTACTACTACATGTAGTAGTAGTTGTTGTAGTCTGAACTTCGCTTGTTCTTCTTAACTCAATTTTAAAGAGCCCCTTTGAATATATATAAATTACAGAATTGTAACAGATTATAAAATCAAGAAATCGCCCTAGGTTGTTTTCAACTCGAGGAGGCTTTATCCGAATAAAGCACTCCTTTCCAAATATATATAAGATATCAATCTGTGGTATATTTTGTTCATGCTCCAGTGAAATCAATGCCGATGCAACAATTTGACATTCTTTGTCGATACGAAGGTATCTAGATACTTTGGAATAGATCTGATTTGCTGGAATAGAACTCTCTTTTTTATGAGATAAGATTATAGGTGTATAATTGGCATGAAATAAGTCTGTTGCTAGTAGCCTGTCGCAGTTCTCACTTAGAAAAATAGTGTCTAAATCTAGAGTAGAATCTGGCTCGCAGGGGAAATTGACTTTCCGATCTGGTATCTCATTACAGGAATCTTGAAGAGTTCCTAAGTCCCAAAAGAAAACACACCCAGTGTTTGTAAGAGCGGCTAGGGTATTTTGTCGAACAATAATGTCCTCAATATGAATATATGTGTTGCCCGGTGGCACGATGCCCGCATTATGATCACGCGGGTCGAGCCGGGCTATAGATTGAAAGTTACTCCGTTTCAAGACAATTATCTCCCGAGGTATTTTTGTTGCAATACAGATATATTGTTCGTTGATAGTTGTTACATTTATCTGATTTGAACAAAATTCTTTAGGTAGCTTTGGTGGCGTTATAACCTCGATATCGAATCTCCCTTTAACTATCGAGAACAAGTGCAAAGTTCCATGTATATCAACTATAAGTAATAAGCCTGAATGATAAGCTGCGCATTTTGCTTCCTTTTCGTTAGGCCAATCCCGAGGTAAAGGGCCAAAACTATTGATAGCCAAATTGTCAATATTGACTAGAGATAGTTTTCTAGAATCATTATGCTTTGAGAGCATAAGTATGTCGCGCCTGCAATCTTAATTAACATAGTGCTTTGATTAATATAATATATAACTTACTCATCACTTAGGATCCAGCCTGGGCCTATAGTTGACAAATTTGGAATTTCGACAAACTTAGATTTCAAGACTTTTTCAGGTGTTCGAGAATTCATTGCTAAGTTTTTTTATCAGTTTCTTTTGACTACAAAGAGAGTATTATCAAACTAAAAAGCTTCGTAATATATATTGTCTATTGTCAGTATATTGAGAGTCTGTGGATACTCATCTTTTTCTCTGAGAAGCAATGATAAATTACAAGCAGATGACATTTGTATAGAATCATCAGCTGGCAGTTGCTGACCTCAAGGCAAAGACAGATACTGTTTTTTGTATGCTTGTTTAGTAACTAACGTCCGAGGAAACTAATTAAGTTCCATGACAAATACTTGCCCCAACATTCTTCGTATTGAGCCGGTTATGGGACATGGGCTAAATCCATGCCTCAAGGGTGGGCCCATGGGGCCTATGGCAAAGCTTATACTCCACAGTCATAGACGCCTAACGGGTGGGAAAGCGCATTGGATGACGTTGGGCGTGTTGCCTAGCCCGGTGGAAGAATATCCAAGTCCCAGGAATAAGTTTACTGACATGAGTATAATCAATAATTCCGGAATGCCATTTGGGAGACTAGCGTCACAAATTAGCTAAGCTACGACTCTGGTCATCAAGCTTTACCTCTCTCGTGTCACGATCTGTATGGAAGGGGGTTTTCATAATTCGTGCAACAAAGGCGGTGAGTATCACCAGTGGGTGCACTAACTACCGGACCACCTAATTTTAAGCGAATGCCCTCAAAATGCCACCTTTCATTATCAACCCTTTTTAATTAACCATAATAAAAATGGTCAATACTAGGCTTACAAGACGTGATATTACACCTCATAGTGAAATAATACATCGCGAACATACTACCCGAAAGAGACAACGATTCTATAATGTATTGGATGATAGGGAGCCTGGGGAGTCTGTGCGCTCGATTGAGCTCAGTGAGGGCATACCTCATACTACTGCGCAGCGATGGATTAAACAACGAGAAGACTTGGGAAGAGATGCATATTATCGAACTCGCAAGGCCTCAGAGAACCTAGGGCCTCATTGCAGATACTCCCCTGAGATCTATCAAAGGCTGGTGAACCCCAGTTCCAACCTAGTACGTGATTAGGCATATGAGGTTCAAATTAAATATCACCACCTTAATATTAAACTACGTTAATTGCAAAGGAATTTACGTCGATATACAAAAGAGCCTCGACGCTATAAACGGGCATATGTTCAGAAGAAGATATCCCCGGCGAATAAGGAAAAAAGGGTGCAATATGGTCATGATCATGTCGATGATACAGTTGAGGAGCAGTGGGCTTATACTTTTTACAGACGAATTTCATATAGATCCTGCTGCTCAGGGAGTAGGGCATATACTACGAGAACAGGGCACTCGATATGAGCCTGAGAATATCCAGGAACGTCCTGCTTTGGAGGGTTCAAAGTTGCATGTTGCCGGCTGGATCAACTGGTGGGCAAAAGCAGAGAAGTTGGAGTTCTATAATGACGAAGAGGCATATATTGAGAAGCCTAAACGTCCTCGCAAGCCTAGGAGAAGAAAAAGAGAGAGTGAGGAGGAGTGGGGACATCGAATGATGGAGTGGCAGGCCTCTATTGGCCATGAGAAGGAGGTTAAGCCTAAGGGCAACGCAATGACTCAGAAGTACTATGTTGAACGTTTATTACCTATTTACATCCAAGACCTTCAAAAACTAAGGGCTGAAGGAGGTACTTGCCCTTCAGATTGGCTGCTACAAGAGGATGGAGATCCCTCCCATGGGATGAGCAAATATGGACTAGCAAGTGCATATAAGGAAGCTAATTGGATTCCTATTCTCGTTCACCCTCCTCAGTCGCCTGACCTAAACCCTATAGAGGGTATTTGGTGCATCCTAAAGCAACGGGTACGAAAAAGGGAATGGCATACGTTGGAGGAGCTTAAGGAGGTGCTACAAGATGAGTGGAGTAAGATTACAATGGAGGAGGTTCGAGCCCGTATTAGTGAGATGCCAGCACGTTGTAAACAAGTAATTGCAAGTGATGGGAAGCCTATTAAGAGTAATTTGTGGTAGCTGTAGCCAAATAATATCGGTTTTGTGGCACTTTTTGATGATTTCGGCTAATTTCCGGGTGGTCCGGGAGTTAGTGCACCCACTGGTGTACGTCGCTGCTTTAATTTAATAATTTATTGATTCGATTCCTGCTAGGAATCATAATATATTAGCAAGAAAAGTAGCTCAAGCTCTAGATTAAAACAGCAAGTGCTCTTTACTATATTTTGTTTAGTTAAAGTGGCAGAATAAACTTTGTTGTTGCACGAATTAGGAATACCCCCTTTCGTACGGAAAGCTGCTTAGTAATACTATCTGCCTGAAGCAACTAATACACTTACCACCCATGGTAGGTTCAGCAGTGGGTGTCAGAATTCCGTGCACACGGGCCACAAGCGGTAACAGACCCAACAGATCGACGACTTTATTTAATTTAATAATAAATCTAGACTACTGTACCACTTATGGTAAAGATAAGTCAGAAGAGAGAAGCCAGAAGCAGAAACAGCTGATGTATGGGCTCAAGGAGTTAAGAATCCACTCTAAGAAACGTTCGTGTATATTAGTAATAGTTGCCCTATCGGGTTAACCGCCGGGCGTTAATAAATTGTGTGTGAGAGTCTACGTTCAATAAGCTTGGAAACGTAGGTTCAGATTAAACTATGGACGATTCTATGAAGAGAGGAAAGGAAGGATTTCCGATCTTGTGATAATTTATATGCTGTGGCCCCACGTTCGGTAACAATAAGCGAAGGCTCCGCCTGAGCCCTTACATTATGGGTTCCACCCTTCATATTGTGTGTGTGTGTGTGTACCACTTACAGTCAGGTTCGATTCCGGCTTCCTCTTTGTACACTCTCTTAGTTTTAGATAAGCCACAGTGTAAAAAGGCGCTAGACCAATTACAGTTAGTATATGATCTTTGTTACTATTTTAGCCTCAGGTATCAATCGCCGCCTTTGGCAGGTCTGATTTGAGGCTCAGCGCTGACCTTGTATCGTGTCCTTTGTTGTTGACTATCTGGGCGCTGACCTTGTATTGTATTCTCTGTTGATGACTATACTTCTTGCATTACTCAACAGCAATCAGCACCTCAGAATGGCACCGAATCTTGCACAGTCGCAGCGTGACCTAATTACTGACATAAACTCAAGTAGGTTATTTACTGACCGCGAGATAGCTAAAACTGCTGGTTGTAGTACCTGTTCCATCCGAACAATACGCTCAAATATTCATTCTTATGGCACTCCTAGAGCTCCTCGAAACGGCGGCGGACGAAAGCGAAGTATTACACCACATATTTTAGACGCCCTTTGTGAACACTTGCTGGAAAAGCCTAGGATATATCGATCTGAGATAATACTCTTTCTGTTAGACGAGTTCGATGTCCTTGCGACTACTTCCAGCATCGGAAGAACACTGACTTTTAAGGGTTAAACCAAAAAGAAAATATCCCGGGTAGCAAAAGAGAAGAATACAGATCTGCGAGATTTGTACCTGTATAACCTTTCGGATTTCCATTCCTATCACCTTGTTTACGTGGATAAGTCTAGCTGCAATAAACGCATTGGGTTTAGGCGGACTAGTTAGTCTCCCCTAGGAGTAAGTCCAGTCCAAGTTGCCCAGTTCCAACACGAGAAGCAATACCAAATACTGCCGGCATATACCCAAGATAGGGTTATCTATGCCCGCATTTTTCAGGGATCTACGGATAGTACTGTCTCCGAAGATTTTATTGAGCAGCTTCTTCCTTTGTGCAGTAGATGGCCAGAACCAAAATCAGTTCTAATAATAGACAATGCATCTTTTCACCATACCGAGCGAATCACACAAATATGTTATAATACTAGAATAAAGCTTATATATTTACCACTATACTCTCCGGATTTGAATCCAATAGAAGAGTTCTTTGCAGAACTAAAGGCATTTATCAAGCGGAACTGGCAGGTCTACGAGGCAAATCTACACCAGGGCTTCGATGGTTTTCTAGAATGGTGTATTGACGTAGTGGAGGGAAAAGAGGAGAGTGCTAAGGGCCATTTTAGACATACCAGATTGACAGTCGAAGAGCTGTAAACTCGGTACTTTATTCAATTTACTAATCCTGATGAAGCAAACTACAAAACAAATATACTAGCCCTTTTCATTCTAGCTATTCATCAGTCCTAGCTCTTTTATGTTCCTGAACCCACTCGTCGATATCATTTACGATATGCTCAGCAACCCCTCTTTTAACGCCTTTATCCATCAAATACTGTGCGTTTGGATCCCGGTGGATCAGTTCCAAGTCTATACCGTCTTCTATTATCACATCGCAAGCCTTTTGATACTCTACTTTCAGTGCTGACTGTTCGACTTTCGACTGCTACCAAGCACAGTATTCCTTTACTGCCCTATCTCGAAGGCCAGGGATATCGAGACAATTAGTTGGAATAGAAGGCATATCCAGAGCCAAAGCTGTAGCTGATGGGGAGCCTAAGTAGGAGGTTTGATAGGACGATGGAGACAGCATATTTGTAATATGAATAAGAGAATAGTTCGCTGCGGATATACCAGCAGCTTTCTGGCATCTCTGGAGGTATTGCTGTTCCTCTGCATATAATTGCTGACGAATCTCCTTTGGCACATCTTCTTGTGTCTGTAATTCATGCCCTTGTTCTACGTAACTAATAAGGCTCCTTAAGTGGTATGTCTTTAATTTGTAGTGCTTCTTGCCAACAAGGTCACACCAGTAATAGAGTCCTAAATTGCATAGAGGACCGGTACAACGCATAGTGCTGTATACTTTCTGCCAAGTCGATAGTTGATCAGAAGATTCTTGTTCTACATCAAGCTGTGCAGCTCGTTCGATGAGCATCCGCTGAGTAGTTGAAGAGCCTCTTTTATCTATGTTTCTTGATGACTTGGCCGACAGCTGACTTGTTTCTACGTAGTTGTAGTTGACTGAGATGTTTACTCTGAGTTTCTTGCCTGCGCGGAACAGGCTGCCCCATAGAATAAGCTGCCTCTCTATGAGTAACCAATCGATGTCTATGTCACCAAATATCTTTGTAATATCGCGCTCTGAGCGCTCTGTAACCGTAAGCACAACCTTTGTATCCTCGGACTTTATGCTTCTATTCTTTGTTCTCGTTTTGCGCAGTAGAACCTTCTCTAGATTAGACTCTAGGAAAAGCTGCCAGTACGAAGCTGGTACAAGAACCAAATCCGGTTCTGTCTCTTTTGACACTTCTCTGTTGTTCATTCTCACCTTCTACTCGATTGAATAGTGTATATACCTTGGTGGATCTTCGTCATATATGTGCTCTTCATCCCAGTCAGTAAGCTGACAAAAGTCAAGCTTGTCCACCTGTTGTGTCTGTTGCTGGCTAGAAACATCTTCCTCGAAAGGATCCTATTTACACTCGTATGATTCGCGAAAGGAGGAAGGGCTACTTATCGTCGGAGGAGGAATCGAGGATAGTGTCGGAAGAAGAAAGTAGATATATACTATTGTTTTCGCAAGATACTGTATCGTGATAAATCTACTGCATAGAAGCAACGCTGGCAAAGAGGGGTAGAGTAACAGTTCATAGAAGCTCTTTGTAAATGAGGCTCTTTATCAAAGGACAGATTATACAATGTAAGATTAGAGGCCTGTGCACTATCCAACTACAGAACACTAAGGAATCAACCTGATAGGCTATCTTGAAAATGACTCCAACTGTAATAGCGGAGAGAATTGCGATACAAATGTCGAAATTTTGTGGTATTGATACTGTATTGCAGTATTCTGTCTTCTTCTTTTATCGATAAAAACATAGTCCGAAAATCCTTTCTACTATTTGAAGAACTAAATAAAAGTAGGTTCAGATAACGTCTATCCCTGCGTGCCGAGATGCACCCTGTAACGAGACAAAACACAGGCACTTTAAGTTCAAGCAATTAAATCTCTGTGAACAGGTAAAAATTTCTATTTCCTTTTTATTTTAGTTAAAATATATACTACTCCTGAACACTCGTAAGCTATTAATTCCAAAAATTATAAACATATTGTCGCTGCCAAATTAAATTTAAGGAGTGCCTTCTGTCGATACTAAAATAGACCCCTTGACTTATAGCACTACTATTAAGCTTTTTTACCTTTTAAACTTATAAAACAATTAGATATAGATATCTAGGTTTTAGTATAATATTAAAATGGCATTCTTAGTGTTGTGGTAGCCAGAGCGCGCAATGTTATACGTCGTCGCCACATAGGCTAATACCTCCTCCAATTAAGCGATGAAGGATCCTGGTCAGCGGCGGTGTGCTTATAGTAATTTCGGGAAAATTATATCAAAGCCTTTGGCTTCGCGTTTATGGCAGCGCGAGATCCTCCCGGGAAATCCCGCTTCCCGGCGGCGGCCAGCTATTCCTCCTTATTCATCTGATGAAGCTGCCGGGCTGGATTCATGGCAAACCTTTACATCCAATTCCCCAAGAAAAATGGTGGTGACAGAGCAAGCGCTGATGAGCTATAAATAACTGTGAAGCGGGTCATTTTCGGTTTTCAATTGTCAGTGATTTGAGACCGGAATAAAAATAGGCCCGATTCTCTAGGCGCAACAGACAAGCTGTGCCACAGTATGGGATCACCTGACTTACGTACCCAAAACCCCTGCCGTTAGCAAGTTCTCCCGCCTACACTACCTCAGGTGGCTATTCCAACAGAAGTCATTAGTCACAGGCATTTTGACTGCGCCGCCTCAACTTACCGCACTGCCTCCACCTCAACTAATCGTACTGCCTCCACCTCAACTAATCGCACTGCCTCCACCTCGACCTACCGCACTGCGTCTCCTGGCCCATAGGTTTCGACTTCGATGATATACTTATAGGAAAGAGACAGTGTCGCCTTAGCTTAGTATCGGCATTTTCCAATGCAGGCTCAAGGACAACGCTGAATGAGTTTGATCAGCGAGCGGCGGTGACACTACGCATCATTCACGGTATCAGCAGCGATTACTACACCTTCTCACTCTGCCTCGTGATCGAGCATACGTAAGGGCGAACCCTGACAGGCACTTGGGAACCTTCAACCTCATCTGACTTGCTTTCAGCTAGAGCTTACGTTTAGGTTTAGAGAATATGGCGCGTCCCGACTATAGAAGATGGTTGATACTTTTCGACACCGTACCGGAAGCCCGCCGGAGAGAAGTGTTTAAGACCTCAGTATACCAACACCTTGCAGTGTACTGCACAGGGAACGACCTTGATGCGCTTATGGCCGCCAACAACAGTTGGATGAAGGAACTGTTGACCCCAAACTCTAACTTCGAGGCCATGCTCGCCGCCCTTCGCGCAGATCCAAATGGCATGACGTTGAAACTGAGCGATGTTGTAAAGATACTGGCGGCCACTATTGTCACCGTGGCATGGCAAAAGCATATGAGGGCTTCGTTGCACGATATCAGGAAGAGGCTGGAGGGGTTCGACATGACAAGGATAGGAATGACGGGGAGGTGAATGACGAGGAATTTGAGGAAATTTTTCGAGCGTTCCGAACGGCCTTAGAAGAGTTACGCTATAATACTCTGTGGCAGGCATTCGGTCCGCAGATAGGGTTGTTCGCCCTTAAAGCCGGCTGTCCAGCGGTCTCAGACGACCCGCTGGACAGTATTGAGGCACTCCGATCATACATCCACACAAATTTGGGAGCTGCATTTGTCGAGTGCCAACCACGACGCCCTGCAAAACGTGGAGATTTCGAAATAGCCGTCATCTGCGCCCTCACCCTGGAGGCTAATGCTGTGGACGCTCTCTTCGACGAGCACTGGAACGAGGATGGAAACCTTTACGGCAAGGCCCCGAGCGATCCCAATGCCTACTCTATGGGCACCATCGGTCGTCACAGCGTTGTGCTTGCCCATATGCCAGACATGGGGAAGGCCAACGCAGCTGCAGTAGCTGCTAACTGCCGGGCCAGTTTCCCCAACATCAAGCTCGCTCTTGTGGTGGGCGTATGTGGTGCAGTTCCTTTTGGTCCTAGTGGTGAGGAAGTCGTCCTCGGCGACGTCATCGTCAGCGACGGCGTTGTTCAGTACGACTTCGGGCGGCGGCTTCCCGAACGATTTGTGCGAAAAGATACTCTTTTAGATTCGTTAGGGAGACCTAATGCCGAGATACGCGGGCTAATAGCCAAGCTGAAGGGTCTTCGTAGCCGCAAGATGCTACAAGACAAGATGGCTGGGTATATGAATATGCTCCGAAGCGAGCCAGAGCTGGCGGCTGAGTATCCAGGTATTTCACATGATAAGCTGTTTACGGCGGCGTATCGCCACGTCACCGATGGGATATCATGCGACGAGTGTAGCTGCAATGGGCAACAAGTACCGCGCAGGCGCCTTGAGGAGGGCAGCCCACAACCTGCTGTGCATTTTGGACTGATCGCATCAGGCGATACGGTAATGAAGTCTGGTGAAGAGCGGGATATTATCGCACGACATGAAGACGTCGTAGCTTTTGAAATGGAGGGTGCTGGGGTGTGGGACAACTTCCCATTTGTGGTAATCAAAGGGGTTTGCGACTATGCGGACAGCCATAAGACCAAGGCGTGGCAGTGGTATGCAGCAGCAACGGCAGCAGCGTTCATGAAAGCATTTTTGGACCACTGGATAACTTCATCAGCTTCAGGTGTATGACATTCGACGCCACGCACGTGATCATGCCTGCGAACCATGGCTAAATTGAATATAGCGAGTCGGGGTGTGAACATAGTATATTTTGATTAGGTTAATACACATTACTAAGCACCGAAACACGTTGCCCCCCTCTCCTCGCAATGACGAAACTCCCGGACTCCATTCTTTTCCGCTCTTAGGTCTTTCAAAATTTGGAACTATAGTCTTTCGTTATAGGAATTTTCCCTAATTGCTCCGAATTTTAAAGAAACTCTAATAGTCGCGATTAAGCAGGGGGAACAGCCGAAGCAGCGATCGATAGCATCATTAAAACGATCGATAGCATGACCAAATACAGTCTTTTTCTTATTGCTAAGTGATTTCCTTAGGGACAAATAGTTATAGAAAGTAGCATGTTAATAACAACTTCGAAGACTTACTAAGAAAAGATTTATGATTCCAAAACTATAGATTCGTCTCGTGACAGGGTGCGTCTCGCTACGCAGGGACAGACGTTAGTACTGTATATCGAAAGGAAAAAGGGCAGATCATATAATAAATAACTTTCTTGATTCAGTCAGCAAATGAAGGCAGCTCTATAACCTTATATCCTCAGGCTAACATGATGACACAAAAGCCCTCTGCTTCTTCAAAGCAGCGGCATATACTGTCAGGCTACAATATGGTGACAAAGAAACAGCTAACTATAATTAGTCTAGTGCTTTTTGGTCCTGTGGCTTATCTAAAACTAAGAGAGTGTACAAAGAGGAAGCCGGAATCGAACTCTACTATATAACCTCGAATAGGACCTCCTTTTGATCGTACGAGCTCAGTGCATCTTCTGGGCATGTCAGAAATGCGGTGGCGGATCTCCTCCATAGTGATTTTGTCCCATTCCTCTTGTAATGCCTGTTTCATCTCATCCTCGGAATCAAAGATTCATTTCCGCAACCTTTGCTTAATAATGGCCCAAATACTTTCTATAGAATTAAGATCAGGGCTCTGAGCAGGATGGCGAAGGTTTTGGACGTTGTAAGCCCTCTTATATTCCTCTGCTAGTCCAGCTTTCCGTATACCATGTGACGGGTCACCATCTTTCAAGAGATACCACAATTTGTTGTCGATTTAACGCATTTTTTCGATAGCATCGACGTAGACAGGTATTAGGTTCTCTATATAGTACTTTTGAGCCATTGAATTGTCCTGAACCTTGATATCCCGGGCATGTGGCTTAGGAGCTTCCCACTCAACTAATCGATGGCGATACTCCTCCTCTGTTTTAGTCGTTGGACGTCGACGAGGGTTCGGGGGCATAGGAGGTTGCTCTAATTTGTCCTCCTCGTCATTATAGAATCTCAATTTCTCTGCTTTCCCCCACCAACTAATCCATACAGCAATGTGGAATCGGATACCTTTGAAGGGAGGTCTTTCTTCCATATTCTCTAGCTTATCGCGAGTTCCTTGCTCTCGGAGTACTCTGCCTTTACTCTGTGCAGTAGGGTCTATATGTGCTTCGTCTGTAAAGACTATATGATCCCAAAAGCCAAATACTTCGTCGTACAAATGCTCGTTCCCATAGATCGTCCGGTCTTCATGATTTTTGGGGAAATAACCTTCTTTATAAAGGCACAAAGATACCTCCCACCCTGCTTAGTATTCTCCTTCAGTTTCCGTTGTAGTTGGCGCCTTTTGACAGGTATTTTGTGGTATTCAATCTGAGCATCAATTGGCTGTTTGCGGACTGGATTTTTGGACGGAGAAACCAACATCTTACACATCGATTTAGTAACTCTCGAGTTACGTCCAAGGACTTTAGACCTCTGCCGTGTATGCCGCTTTGCCTCCTCTCCCATATCTAAGTATTGTTGGCGCCATTTCCGTCCTGTCGACTCTGCGATGCAGCATTCACGTGCGATTGTACGAAGGGCCTTAGAGTTACCCTCACGCGCCAGGGCATTAAAGAACTGGGTTTTCCTTGGGGTATCAGCTTCTCTACCTCCAAGAGGCACAGAAGAAGGTGTTCTAAAGGGTCTCAAACGTGTTGGTGGCGCCATGGTTGTAGTTGAAGTTAATTAATCAAGAATCACTGAAATGACGATATCACCGCTTATGATCCGTGCGCACGGAATTCTGACACCCACTGTTGGTATGCTTGGGACCAAGTAGTCAGCCCGCGAATGGGACGTTTCCTACTGAGAGCCTTCGCCCGCGGAAAAAGCCTGACCACAGTATGTGAGATACTTGGTCTCAAGGATAAATACTTTGACCCCTTATTCTTGTGGCTTGTATTTGGCGATCAATCAATTAGCAGACAGACATTGTCGGCGTTATATTATTGGTCGAAATTTAGAGTGCGGAGCGACTAGGGGGGAATTCTTTATCCTTGAGACCAAGTAAAAGTATATCCAGGAGACCCAGTACAATTATTAAACACCAATAATTTTGATGAGGCCGAGTTCGACAGATATGCTCACTACCTATCAAAAGCACGATCACATCGATCCTTAATAAGTCGGTCCCCTTACAGAGAGTCTCCTGCTATGCACAGCCATAGTGGAACCCACAGATAGCCGAAGCGGTAAGAGAAGCTAAAAGGGCACAACGAAGATGGCTACAGACTAAGCACTAAGCAGATTGATTAGAGGCAGGGAGACTTAGCGCAGTAAGAGCTGAAGTAATCAGGCAATCGAAACAGGCTAGCTTCCACCAGTTCATCGACGAGGAAGCACAAGGCGACGGGCTATGGAGGCTGGCGAGGTGGAGTAAAAACGGAAATAGCACCCCAACCCAGATACACTTCCTCCGAACAAAAAGTGGTCTAGCAGACACATTCGAAGCTAAGACCCAGGCCCTGATAGAACAATTCTTCCCGACCTCCGAGGCTGATCTGTCTGATATCCCTAATCAGCTCAACCGAGAGGAGTTTGACACTGAGCGTAGTACTACCTATGAGGAGATCATGAGTATCTTAAATTAATTTTCCTCTAAATCGGCGCCAGGGAGTGACGAGATCCCCTTCCACTTCCTCAAGGCCTTGGGAGAGCCAATCGGTCGGGCCTTCTCGCTACTAGCAAATGCAAGCCTACAGCTCAAGCACCTACCTAGCTATCCGAAGACAGCTAGAACAGTCATACCACGCAAACCAGGGAAAGAATCCTATCAAGCCCCGAGTGCCTGGTGGCCGATCACTCTACTTAAAACTATTGGCAAGGTAGTCAAGAAGCTAGTCGCCAAGCGGATCAGGGAGGCTATAGAAGCCCATAATCTACTTCACCCCAGCCAGATGGGAACTAGAGTTGAGCGAAGCACAGGCACTGCCCTCGAGCTACTTACAAGTATGGTACGGACGGTCTGGGGAGGGGGTAAAGATCAGGTAGCTACACTACTGTCCTTAGATATCTCAGGGACATTCCAGACAGTCAACCACGAGTGTCTGGTGGTAATAGTCAAGAAGCTAGGCTTCCCGAAGTCGCTACAACAATTGATACAGAGCTTCCTAGAAGGAAGGACAACAACACTAATAATCAACGGAAAAGAGACGCCAAAGTTTCCGATCATAGCAGGGCTCCCACAAGGATCACCACCTTCACCTATTCTGTTCCTACTCTATATCGACGAGCTACTCAGGATAGCAGATAGACCGAACCAGGGGGTTCATATCCATCGGCTTCGTAGACGATCTCAATCTACTAGCTTATAGTAAGAGCACCGAACAGAACTGTACAAACCTTAGCCAAGTCCACGAACGGTGCATAAAATGGGCCTGCCGCCATGGGATGCAATTCGCTCCCCATAAGTACGAGCTAATCCACTTCACGACAGCAAGGAAGAAACATAATCTGCAAGCCTCGATCCAGGTAGGAGGAGCCGAGAGGCTCCCCTCAACTGAGGTTCGGGTATTAGGAGTATGCCTCAACCCGAAGCTCAAGTAGCAAGGACACGCAAAGATCACACAGCAGAAGAGCCAAGCAGCACTAGGCACACTAAGGCGGGTAGCAGCCTCAACTTGGGGAGCCTCTTTCACAAGGGCAAGGCTCCTCTACTGCTCAACAGTCCGACCAGTTATCACATATGGCACAGCAATATGGCTCGATCGGACCAAGCCGAGTGGGGGCGTATTTGCCCAAAAGATTAGCAAGCTCCAGAACCAAGGACTTAGGATCGTAACCGGTGCTTATCGAGCTACACCAGTTAGCGAGATTGAGAAGGACGCCTTCGTACCACCAATAGAGCTCTATTGCAAGGAGCTATATGCAAAGCATATCCGGAGGACCTACTCCTCGCCAGTAGGGCAGTACCTCAAAGAGCAATGTAGAATGATCGAGCGACGGATCGCTAGGCGCCGCAGACATAAAACAGGGAGACAGGAGCAAGCTCCGATCACCGACAGGATCAGCTGGGCAAACGGAAAGGAGCAGGGAAGCCAGGGAAAAAGAGCAGTACTAGCAGAATGGAGAGCCCGATGGCTCTAGGAACAGGCAAGTATAATAAGCTGGCCGGAAAGCGTCGCAGCACACGCTCGGCCTGAGCCCAAGAACCTTAAACTGTATGATCGGCTCCGGAAGGCAGAAAGCTCAGTACTCTTCCAAGCCAGAACTGGTACGATTGGCCTACGGTGGTTCCTAGCCTCAGGCAGGGTCCCTGGGATTGATTTCTGGGAATGCCTATGCGGACAAGGACTAGAGACAGCTGAACATATCCTATTCACATGTATAGATCGACCTCAAACTTTACTGCCTAGTGCCTTAGGCATATAGCATGCGTAACTTTAGGCATATGCCGCCGTAGCCGTAGTATAAATAGTCCTTTATAAGGGAGAAACAAAATTACAATAACATGTTCTCTCTACATAAACATATATACTGTTCTTGGACCACGCCAATTGATTTGAGGTGCAAAGCAGACTTGAAACTGGTGCAGGTATCTAATATCCAGTATATACGCTAACTCGTGAAAATCTAAACAAATCAATTTCACATTTTATGGACACGAATTCCTTTGTTAACCAAATCACGAAATGTACGAAATGTATATTCCTCGCAAGGCTATCTCTTCGCGACGGTCATGCGTTTTATTTAACCACAATCACAAAGACGATAACAAAGGTGGCAACTATAATCAGGATGATGTGGATGATGAGGATGATGAGGATGATGAGGATGATGAGGATGATGAGGATGATGAGGATGATGAGGATGATGAGGATGATATTAGGCTGAGCGTAGGAGAGCATCCAGACGCTATGCTGCACAACACACGGGTATCGTTACAAAGCAAGACGAAGGCCAAATTTGAGGCAATTTTTGCCAAATACGGACGGGACTTCACCGGTGTTGGTGACGACATCGATATTGTGACCGGTGAAATAGTGGTGAACAATGGCCACCTTGAGAGCATGCAAAATGGCAGAAATGAGAAGTATGTCGGGGAAGGGAAGGTTGTGACGGAAGTTCCAAGAGAATATATCGAATGCGACCTACCCAGAGAAGCAGATATAATGTCAATTTTTGGAGGTCACGTAGGACCACAGATTGTTGAATATCTTGCACGAAATGCACAAAACTCAAGTATGACGGAAGTGCATCAACTTGCAAGAGAGCCAATGTTTGCGCATAGGAAGCAGCCTTCTTCAAGTACGGTATCTTATAGGTCTGACAACGATAGCCCATACTCGCCGGAAAGAGCGACTTCTATATGGGCTCCTGAAATATCTCAAAAGCGTGGACGCCGGCGGAAAAATCCACACGGGGAATTGCTATGTGCAAAATCTGGCAACAACAATTTAGTTCAGGTTTCGACAAGACACGGCAACTTGGTGAGAATTTTTCCATTTTTGTGCTTCTCCTCAACATCGAAAATGATATGCTGACTGTCTTATCCAGGCATCTTCGCCGGGGAGAAAATTAGAATCGAAGAAAGGTACTCGGTTTATGCCGGATGATGACGAGGCGCTATTGAAGAGTGTACGAGAAGCGCGTAAGCAAGGTAGGCCGCTTTGGGCCAGAGATAATAGTGTTTGGAAAGAACATGCCAAAACACATGTTAGTCACAAACATCTCATAGGTGACTTTGCTAACGTTTTTACAGCCAAATCATACAGCAATATCCTATCGCGATCGCTACCGAAAGCAATTCTACGACAAAGGGCTACACTGGTTAACAAATCCACCGGAAGGATCATTAGACGTAGTAGTCAAACATCCATTTACGCCGGATGACGACGAGGCGCTCTTGAATAGTGTACGAGAAGCGCGTAAGCAAGGTAGGCCGCTTTGGGCCAGAGATAATAGTGTTTGGAAAGAACATGCCAAAACACATGTTAGTCACAAACATCTCATAGGTGACTTTGCTAACGTTTTTACAGCCAAATCATACAGCAATATCCTATCGCGATCGCTACCGAAAGCAATTCTACGACAAAGGGCTACACTGGTTAACAAATCCACCGGAAGGATCATTAGACGTGGTGGTCAAACAGGCATCTAGTTTTGTAGTCCTTATCTAGCGTAATTTCACCGTTGTCCACCCAAGCCACGTTATCTGCAACGCAAGCTTGAATCGCATGTCCCAGCAGCTCCATGTAATAATCACGGACGTAGTAATAGAGACTTACTCAAGTGCAATAATAAGTTCTGGTGTTTGTTCTAGAAGACAGGTTCGGAGCAGACAATTCCTGAAACCATTCTGTGTAGAGAAGTCGAGGATTATCTCAAGGAACATGATTGTGCCCAGCACGTGGGTCTGTTTAGGGAAGCTAAGCCCGGCAAGTTCTGTAGACGTGCAAGCAACCCGAAAACACATGCATCATATAAGTCCTTAGTCGCTGTCGCCAAAAATGGCCTCCACACCCCTTCAAGTTTGTTCTATCAAGCTCGACGCGTAACAAGAGCATCGGAATTGTCGTCACCGTCCAAGGTGCCAACTATGTACAATGCAAACACACTTGCAGAAACTAAGCTGGAAGCAAATGTTTTGGCGGTTTTCAGTGGGTAATGCACTAAGCGTAGTGCTTATAGGTTTTAAAGATTTCAATCATAAGGTACTCGTTGCTTGACTTATTGGACTTGTTGATGGCTATCTACAGTGGGAAGGACTAGCTATATTTATAGGCCTTTCAGGCCTATTGCCTTAGGCTTCGTAAACCTAATGGATCACTGCAATGTTCAGTTTAAGGTAGTGGGCACCTGCCCCACGTACCCCACTTTAGAGGATCCAACAAAATGCTTGATTTGGACGACTGAGATTGAGATGAGATAGTGTGAGAATGTAGGCATTCGGAGTTACAATGAGGGCATTCGAAGATGCTCATAAATCAGGGTGCCACTGTGGGATCCACATGGCAACCTGCTTGATAATTCATGATTCTACCCCTCTCTCATTTTTGCCACTTCTTGAGGATATAAACCCTCTGTTTTCGTTTAATTTAGTTCTTCAGATAAATCAATCTTATGCATTTACAGCTCAGAATCTTACAGATAACATGAGACTCTAAGAGTTTCTTCACAATCTGTTAATTTTAAATGGTTTCATCTTCATTGTGAACACTCTTACATTAACCAGCGCAGCGGAAAAAAAGCAATTCATCAGTTCCTAGATATGTCGTAAGTATGGATATAAACATAGCTAATGATGGGTTGGTAACAACGCTTCCACAAAGAAATTTATGATCTTTTTAGTCGTTCCATGTGATTAAATAGATAAAAAACTTTGCTAAAGTAAATTTAGGCTCCCAAGTGAAGACATAGGGTTCGAATGTTGTAGGCTTACTTGTACCTTTGTGCTAACCTAGCTTTACTTCTACAATATGAAAGTTGTAGATCTCCATCTCTTTAAAACAAGCACAACTTCTAGTTAATAGAATGTGTTTTTAGTAACTCATTGATTGATAGAAATAGATAAAACATTTTCCACGTAGTATTCCTGTATCATTGAGTTGCCTACTGTTGAGCCTCCTAGGCCAATCAAGAAGGCCCAATAGGCCTGAAGGATGTAATATAGGCCTGAAGGAGGAGCTAATTAGCGATAGGCCTACATATAGAGCAGGTATCAACACTGTGGCGATGCACGTAGGGCTATATATATATATTGTAAGGCACGTGCAAACACCCTTTTAAGACTAGCTTAAATTATATAGTATATAAGGGACTGGCTCCCAATTAGTTTTAAGAATGGCATGATCGTTTTACCTCTCTTTGAAGACCAAGTAGTGTAGTACTGGATGACTACCCCGTGGATCTCCCTCTACACGTGCTATTGGGATGCACGTACTCTCACTTCGACCATTTTACAATATATATATATGCAGTCCTTTATCACTGTAAAATAGGTAGCACAATTGAATCAAGTCAAAGTTACATTTAGTTATTAAGTCCCTCTCAAGCTTACAGGCACTATTCTACCTGTCAACTTTTGAAACCTATCAACACCTACAACCATAGATCCAACTACCAGTGCGTGCAATGGGTCACAGAACTTAAAGGCTGTAATGTGTGCAAATGGCGGTATAGGCTACGGCGTGGGGCCCCAGGGGTCTGGTGGGTAATGGGATAACGGGATATCCCACCTATGGGTTGCGCAGAACCCACTGCGTAACTCATTACCAGATGGGAAATGGCCAAAAGAGTTTAGTAGTACTAGCTATAGGACTAGCTATAGGAACAACGACGGATAGATTGCTCCTATCACTTGAATTAAAATTTGTTGTGGAAATTAGTGGGTATGGGTAGTGGGTAATGGGTAATCCATAAGTTCTTGGCAACCTGTAAGATTCTGAGCTGAGAATGCATAAGATTGATTTATCTGAAGAGCTAAATTATATAGAAAAGAAGAGGATTTATATCCTCAATATGTGGCAAAACAGAGAAAATGCTAGAAATGTGAATCATCAAGCAGTGTTGTCTTCGGAGCCTCTGATGGAGCCTTGATGGCACCATGATGCGACGATCTCCGAATGCCATCACTAAAGTCCGGATGCCCTCATTCTCCTTGATGTCGCTCTGATACGACGATCTCCAAATGCCTTCACTCAAGTCTGAATGCCACCATTCTCACACAACCCGCTAGGTAATGGGTTGGGTCTCTGGGAATTCTGCCCCTCCGCCGGGTCCCCATCAAGGCCATCAACCCACCCATTGAGACCCCAACCATATGGGCGTGGGGTCACACGCACTGGGTTTCCGCCGCAGCCTACGGCCGTATACGGGCGGTGCACTATTTAAATACCAAAATGTGGCTTCCAAAGTGAAATTTGATAGATCTATTTTGATGGTTGCCCAAATGAAGGTTAAATTTCTAGTAACATTTTCCATGCAAACAATAGGGTTTTTGCGCTGAGCTTAAACATAATAAAAAAGAATCTTAAGAACCGTGGTTTTAATTGCCTATAGTCTTTCCTCACTTGTCTCTCATGCTCGAAAACTTGCAATCAATATAAAATGGTGATACTGTAGGTTGTAAATCGAATCTGATCAGTGACGGTAGCTCTACCAATGATTAAATGATGAGCCGCAGTCTGAAATGCACACAGAACCAAGTGCTACATTCCCCTTTGCCCATTAAAGGGTCTTATCGCGCTGAAGGACAACACCTGAAAAAATTTGTGGCGCAGTGTGGCGGATCAGCTTAAATTTCTTCCGCCACTACAGACAAGCTCCCTTAAGGAGCAGGGGTAGGAGCAGGAAGATACAAGGATTACAGTCGCTACAGCTGGAAGGCACATCTGGAATGTGTATATAAACACTCGTTCACTCCCTTAAGGAGCTCCTTACCTTTAGATTCTAAGTCAGTCAATTGTTCGATCTGATTATACGCTTTTGTCTCACACGCAGTACCTATCAGAAGCATCTTGATTGGACATGTGATATTCTGGTGTGGCTTGAGATCTAGACAACAGCTCCAGTCGTAGGATAGTGCCGGGCGCAGAGAGCAACAATACTAATGCAGTATATTAGTACGATTTTGATACATTAGGAAGGAAGACACGTACAGATAAAGACAACTCAAAAGCATGCCCTTCATCCAGTTGCTCCTGCCATTGGAAATATTGTAGTTGACGAGTAAGACTGCCACAAACAGAACGGACACTTGGAACGCGTCAAAGCTCAAATTCATAGCATCGTTGCCCATGATCCAGCCAATGACAACCATCAATGGAAGTAATAAAAGTGCAACTTGCAAGCTCGAACCGACCGCGACACCGATGGCGAGATCCATCTTGTCCTTGCAAGCGACGGTCACAGCAGTAGCATGCTCTGCGGCGTTTCCGACAATGGGGAGTAAGATCAAAACTACAAACTCCTCTGAGATGTGTCCCGTCTTCGTCAAAGCGCCAATGCTGTCAACCATGAATTCTCCACAAAGTCCAATGACAGCGGTTACGATTGTAAGGGTTGCCCACGCAACTAGAAGATGTAGCTGCGGCTCCTCTGGCTTGGGATCATCGGCTACTTTGCAGGCGTCCGAGTTGAACAACTTGTCACTATCTGGTCTGCTTTCAACGAATGGTATTCCGGCTGCAGCAGCCGTAGCACCACTAGCCTTGGCCAAAGCTGCCACAGCATCCTTGTGTGGGACCGCAGGCTTGCGTGGTGGTTGCCTGGGAACTTTTTGATTCTCCTCATCAAACATGACGTGGTGTGTTTTCAGTTGAAAGTAGAGATACGCCGCATAGACAGTGAGAAGAATAATGGCCGTTCCACGAGAGATTGCTGCGATGTGCAAAGCGCCCGTGGTGCTCCCGTAGTTGTAAGCAGTCAGAATGATAACACCAGCCATCAAAAGTGCTAGCATGCTAATGGCCGTCTGGGCGAGCGTCTGATTGAAAAATTGCTCTGGTCTTCTCCATCCACCGAAAATGAAACACATGCCTAAACCAACAGTAGGTTGGACAAGATGCTGCCAATCAATGAGGTTTGTACGATAAGGACCTCTCCCTTTGCCAAAGCGATGACCGCAACGATCAACTCTACAGCATTCCCAAATGAGGCGTTCAGAAGACCACCTAGGGTTTCCCCAACGTGCAGGGAGATTTCCTCTGTGGCAAAACTCAGCATCCCTGCGAGAGGTATGATGGCAATAAAATTGACCACAAAAACAATGATCGTGTTTACCCCAGCATAATGGATAGCGATGCCGACTGGGGCGGCTAAGAGCAAGATATTGATCCATGATTTGAAGATGGTCGCATACAGCTGGCTTTTCCACGTGAAGTGGTTGTGCTTCATCGTTCTGCTTCGTGATACGGCATGTGGACCCTCCGATTCTACGACTTGTTCCTGTTGCTGGACCATTAAACCTATATCAATCGCTATGAGTAGGTGCTTGTTGAAAGAGGACAATTTTTGAAGTAGTTGAGAATGACTTACTCATATTGAGCTGAGAGTGATGGCTTATTGCAACTATGAGAATATGAAGTTGGGGTGTTTGTATTGATGTTGAGTGACCAGAGCGTGAAATTGAATATAGCCTCTGTGCCAAGTGAAGAAGAAGTTGATAACGTGAGAAACACACTGGCGATATAGAGAGTTATATAGCTAATATGTTTGCGGCTACCTTCGTACTCTCTGCAGGTTCTGTAAAAGCTATCGAGAAGGCGCAGTAGCATTGTTCGTGATCATATGAGCTACCTGCGGAAAGGCAGATTCGTTGACTTCCTATAACATGCCCTATATGAACGGCAACCTCAAGGCATTCCTAAAGCTTCATTAAGCCTCTATGTACCGTTTATTTTATGACCTACCTAATACTATCCGTGCTCCCACTCTATGGGTGTCTTCTTCAAACGCTTAAGAAAACTCGGGCAAAAACGCAAGCAATATAAATCCTTGGTAGAAGAAAAATATATTACCAAACACAACCTGTCAATTTTGTATCTCAACTTTTTATTTGTGACTTACATTTATACGAGAACTAGCTGTAGATAGCTAATCTGCTCATACACTTGTGCATTTGCTTAGCTCTCTACTATACACTAACACATAATGTGAAGCAGGACCACAGCCATCAATATAAACCACAGTTGTCACTCCATGAGTGTGGCGTCATCTTTTGGTTTTACACATAAGATTGAATTGAAATCTTCGACCTGAGATGAGTAGAGCTCGGCAATAAAGAGTACAAAAACCATTGGAAGCTCTCGAATGACTTCTGCAAGACGTGGAATATTCTGGGCTGTGCTTTTGACTTCTGCCCCGTAGTCTCGTGCATCTCTTGTGTTGCATGAATAAGAGCATTCTCCGAATAGCATTGGCTTGCCGCAGCGCCTTGTTGCTGCGGCAAGGTCTTTTTGAGAACATGAGGTGCCGAAGTGCGGCTGCCCATGCGTGCTTAAACAAAGCGCACTCTGCCGGAGGATTAGCAGTCCGACGAGAAGAGCCTAGTAACTGCAACTTCAATGTGGCGCTGCTGTCATCTTCATGCATTAGGCATACTCATTAGTGAATAGCTGACGATACCCATTGTTGTCCAGATTCTTTTGTCTGCCTTGACCAAGAGCTTGAAGAAGTTGGACTAACAGGTATAATCACACCGCATAGGAAGTGAATCTTTCCTGTGATTTTGGGTTCCATCATCATTGACTCTTTAAATTATGGTCACTGCATATCTTCCATCATATCGTGGAAATTCATTCAACCTGCTTATTTCAGGTTATCTGGTAAGTGCTTGCTTACTAGTCTCTGAGTTGAAACCTAGAGCTTATGAATATAATAATAGCGGTAGAATTATAGTGCAGTCGACCCATTCTCATTAAGTACCTTCAAACTAGAGATAGGAGTGTAACATGTAACAGACCAAGATTGATGACCTCTATACCTGTAGCATATTGTATGATAGTTATACGATATATCTCTATTGATCCTCTGTAGCTCTTCGTCTTAGGAGCCTATATATTTATTAACCTCATGTTGCTCCGTACTTGATATATGTTAGGGTTTTATCTTGGTAGGGAATCGCAAGAGCGTATCTGTATTGTAGTAGGATAGTCGGAGCCTAATAATAGGGTGCTGCTTAGATACAATCTAATTGCTACCGTCCCCCCCTCTCTTTCCTGCCTCCCTTAAATAAGGTGATCCCTAGGGCTCGTGCCCCGCATCTCCTCCGCATAGCCTCCGCCCTCCTATCGCTTCCCCACATAGTCAGGTGACTACCCCTCTATTATGATTCCTTCTTCCACGCCTCCTGACAATATAGCATTATACATTGTAGAACGATGTCTCTGCTTTTTTCCTCTTCTTTTCCGATTAGTTTCTTCTCTCAGAAATTTCTGTGCAACAATTAGCGTTCGATATTATGAAATAGCAACTTTTACATAACTGACCTTTGTGCGGTAGGCCATAAGGGCTGTTTTCTTCTCAGAAATTAATGCTGCTTTCCTACGCAGCTTGCGTATATGGACGTTTGCCCCCCCAACGGCTTCCTTTCTCTTTAAAGGTTGTCCCCGTTCCAATTCCTATGCGACATTAGATTTTGGTATTGGAATAGCAACATATGGAACACTGACGTTTTCGTTGGGTAATTGGTTGAACGTTAACGCGTCCCCGTCTATGAGTTCCTCCTCGAAGTGTGATGAAGTCTCCACTTGTTGAGGGTCTGATAGGAGTTGTAGCTGGTTTGTAGCAGCTTTCTCCAATTCTTGCGCGTCCGTAGCAGCTGTCTCCAATCCTTGCGCGTCCGTAGCAACTTCCCCAAGATATTGAAGAGCCTCATTCAATATGTTGTTGCCCCATTCGTAAACATCCCAAGCCGCCTCTAAAGCAGGTAAATCGTTTTCATCCACATTCTGATGTGCCATTGAACCCATATTGAAATCTTCCGGGTGGATATTGGTGAAGTAATCACCATAATTCATCCCGTGAATTTCCTCATCGGGATTTGCATCTCCTGTGGCAAAATATTGACAAGGTGGATGAATTGTCAATGTAGGCATTGGTTGTTCGCTTTGCAAGCAATCTGGGATGCTATACGCAGAACTTTTGTGTTCTGTTACTCCAAAGACTGAGTTGGAAAGGATTTCAAAAGTCGCGTTGGGCTCCTCAAAGCTATGATTCGGTCAGAAATATTTCAACATATATTATTTGTATACTCACATATTTGCCATAAACGGAGCATGTATTTCTTCACAGTCCACATTGAAATTGTAGCAGTTTGTGGGCACTTCTTTGACGGCACCGCTGGCGAGTTGATCTTCAATCGAGAAATCGGTCGTATCGGGAAGCTGACATACTTCAAGGTTGGTATCATCATTTTGCGAAGCCAAATGGTCCCCTTCTGCTGAGATCTCTGCTGGAATGAATGAAAACATCTTGAAGAGGTGAAATTTTGTCACTAATAATCTACCTCAACAATTTTGGGAGAAAGATACTGAAGTATACTTATACTTCTATCACTTCCGGAGGATGGGAGACCACTTTATGTTATTCAGAAATACCATGATCTCACATTTTCTACCGCATACACGAATTTACATTCAATGCATTGCATTGACTTCATATCCTCTCATGACCTATCCAGAGACAACTCCCTGTACTTCGAAGACTTCGCCACCTCCTTAGACAGGAGGGAGAGTAAGGTCCCCAACCGCAAAAGCCTCGTTTCCTGGAAATGACGCATATGTTTAGGGGATGAAGAATCCTGCAAGGTATCAACGCCGTTTCCAGCCGTCCAACCGATCCGACATGTTCTCGGTGGATAGCTAACAAAATGCATAGTTAGAATTGCTAGTCTGCCCTGGCAAGGTAGACGTATACAATACTCGGGTGATGGAGTATCAGGGTCCATCCTTCGTATACATCAGGCATTATCCCCAGCGAATAACTAACAAAATGTACAGTTGGAGATCTTAATCTGCCTTGAGAAGTTGTACGTTTACTTTCTGCATGAAAACCTTGGAGACAGTGTTTTATTAATCAAGTCACAACGGCATAAACTTACGTACCTCCACTATACATAAATATCCACAGAATTCGGGTTTGGAAATTATTTTCCCTTCCCAAAGTATCTAACGCGGATTCGAATTGCAATCCAACCCTCTTCAATGTCAACCAGCACTATGATTAGCTACAAACATCTTTCTCACGATCGTGATTATTTCACGCAGGCAACCACAAAAAACCCCTTCGCCGTCTTATGTATCCTTACTTGTGTGTCCATGTTCACCTTCTGCTCTTGCATGTTCTGTGCAGGAGCTTTCTTATTTATCCAATATGACGACACGATAGAACTCGATATCGCGTCTGATGTTTTATCACTCAAGACTATCATATTCAACCGATCAGAGAAGTTACTTGAACTGTTGCTTCTTTGGATAGACTTTTGGGAAATTGCAGTCAAGCCCCCGATTGACACCTTCCTCATGGCACTATCACCCGCCTTGATCAAGCCATTCCGCTGGGTATCTTGGAGTTTTACCGTGAATTACAACAGCGTATTCCGTCCGGAATACTATTGCAATCACTGTGCGAAGGAAGAGGAGGATCAAAACATTTTGATGTAAGTAACGATCGTCGTTGCTCTGGTATGCTTTAAGAAGGTTACTAAGTTTGGGTGACAGCTGCTTTCAGGAAACCCCCCCGGATTCGCAACATCGTTCAAGATAACCCATAAGAATTGCGTCACTTTCACCCGCGAGGAATGCAAAACCCATAAGAACTGCATCACTTACACCCGTGAAAAAGGCGAAATTTCCATCCGCATTTCTGATATCAAGATGTTGCAAAAGAACATACACCGGTTCTGTAGCGTTCAGAATATAATTCCTGAAAAGGCAGTCTACAATTTGAATGGCGATTATGTAGAAATTGACGATATCCCCCGAAAGGTAAAACATATCTTAGATTTCTTGATTGTGCTATATAGAACATAGAACTGACATGATTCTGATCTGAACAGATGAAAATGGAGCATTTAAACACTCTTGTGATCGAGCAAGAGGAGTCTCGTATTTAGAGCCCGGTGGGCTTATGATGTAGGAGAATTGACGGCACCCCTAGATTTTAAATAGAGCTCTATAGCGATCAATTACAGTTTAGCTCTTTTATTATATGTTTTTTTGGGTATCACAGACTTTTAGGAAGAGACTTGATTCAAAAGTAGAACAGTCAAGGTTGAGGCATTTGGTCATACGCATTATTATAATTGCGACTTTGCAGTTGAGCGGGGTGATGTGACGATTCGATCCTGAATCGGCTATACTGGCTTAGTGCTTTAGGCTACAGCCTCACCACCCGGCAGAAATCTCTTATATTAGTCCAGCTGAATCCATTCTGGATTCGGCACCTTAGCATTCCAAGAATGAAATATCACTTTCGTTACAGGTGAGGGCGTTGAACCGTTTATTCTGCTTACAAATCAGAGAGGGTATTATTTTTTGCGCCGGCTGCGAGTTTTGATGGGAAGAAGATATTGATGACAGAGTGAGTGAGAGGTGGTAGTTGATATTATCTAGAAAGCTGTTAGTGAAATAAGATAGAGGCTCGCGAGTAGGCTGCACAAACGAATATTCATGGTAGTAGAGTAGGTCCGGCAAAGTTCCGTAAGTGTGAATATGTTTACACACAACTGAGATACTTGTGTATAGCATTGTAAGTAAGTCGAAGTGAGAGTACGTGCATCCCAACAGCACGCGTAGAAGGAGATTCAAAGGGTAGTCACTCATCATTACTACTACACCAGATAGGTCACAAAAGAGGGGGGAAAAGCAGTTCCATTCTTCTAAATCTAAGCCGGAGCCATTCTCTTGTACTAACGTCCGTCCGTGCGTGCCGAAAAAACTAGTGTGCCGAAAAAATTTCTAATTTGAAGATCTTAAATCTTCACCCTATTAATTTATAAAGCTATGATTTATTTGCTATTATTCTTTAGCTATTTATCTATTAGGCACGAGTTACAATTAGAAAAATATTATATTTTGACCATATTGTTAATCATTTTGTTCAGAGTATCAAAACTTGCTATTGCTATTACCCTCTGCTTTATAATGATTATTAAGTTGTTTTTGGAATTCGGGACTATAGTATAGAGCTACTATTAAGGTTAACTATAGCTCCAAAGTTTAAAGATATAAAGTCGAAAGAAACCTGTCTACCGGATTTATCCGGACAAAGGTGGGAGATGAACCAAATGCTGTATCATAATAAGCGAGCTAAGATTTTATCGTTCTGACTCAATATCGTATTCAGAGCAATACCGGTCGTAATTTTGTATTTTGCCTATCACGTGAACTGTGGCGTAGTGCCTTCGAAATAAGCTGAAAGCTTAGAGAGAGGGGGCGGGCTTTCGGCCATAAGTTCTTCCGTACGGATTAATTTCTTTTCCATTCCGGGTTGTTTCAGCAGGGTTCATTTGGTCACGTTATTATATCTAACTCTTTTACACTGTGTGTTTCTGTTTTGTACCAGCTCCGTCTAAGCCCTTCGCATCGCCCAGGTGCTCCAGACGACCGTTCTGTCAGAGGTTAGTATCGTAGCTGCCAGTTTTATTTGTTAAACTCCTTCGATTCTCTGCTTGTTACTGGTTTCAATTCTCTCGTCTTCGTGTCCTTGGGCCCTTTCGCTCATTGCGCTCCCAAAATAATCTTTTCTCTATCTCAAAGTCTTCATAATCACGATACTTCTGATCTATTCGCATTTATCAGTACTGTGAATAAAGGAATTTTAGGGAGCCGAGCTTACATTTCTTCCTTTCTTCTTGTAAAATCTTAAGAAATATCATTGCAAGATTTTCATCATTATGAAACGCTTGGTAGTGCTCCTCGAGACGCCATTCAGGAGAATATGGCGAGGTAGTTCCCCGATATACCATGCTGTATCCAGTGGTAAGAGCTTCATACATCGCCTTTGACTTCTCTATCCGCTGGATAAAGCTACCTGCCACCATATTAGAATTTGGAAATACTGGATGAAGCAGCATTAAGTGACGTACTATGAGAATAGCTTCTATATCTCCTCAAGTTCTTCCAATAGATCATCCCTAGCCGCCGAAGGCACAGTCCTATGACAACCATGTCCTGTGGGTTTGGCCCATAAGTTCTCATTATCATATCAAACTCCAACAATAACTGCCTCTCGGATTCTTTAATTCCCTCTGCAGCAATAGCAATGATCTGGTCCCGAGCTGGGCAAGACAGTCTATAGCCCATTCGAAACTCGTCACAGTCGAAAATTGAAAACTGATCTGATGAAGACTCAGTTGTTGACTCTCTTAGAGATTCCGAGGTAGTGGCTGGGTGAGAGTATGTGATCCATGTGCCTAGAGACACAATGCGGAGAGTAAGATCTGCAAAACGTTGCTGGATAATTCAACAAATGTCATCATTTTAAAGTGTGTAAGAGAAACTCACTATGGGCAAAGATGGATTAATAGCAAGGAATCGAAGGAGAAATTCATCTATAAAATTGGTGAGGTGAGGTGCAAGGTTGAAATACAATGGAATGAGCTGCCGGGTCCATTCATCAAGTTGAGTTGTGCTCGGCAACGTGTTTGGATCAACCAGGTATGGCGATATGCCTTTGAAATCCAGACCTATATTAGGCTGCAGATATACTTCCATGTTTTCGCACTCTTGGGTTCCGATCTCTAGGAGCGGATTTGATGGGAAACAGACCTTTCGTTTGCCATCAATGATTATCCACGTTCCAAGGACAAGCTTCGGCCTTTTGCCTGAGGGACTTGTAGGTGGAGGTAGTCGTTTGCGCCGCAAATCAGTAGCGAATGGGTCTAATTCTATAAGTAAAGGTCGAAATATAAAGGTATGATCTGACCTTCGATCTGCTCACAGAAAACATACAGTCCTCCCCGGATACAGATGTGCTTTGCTAGCTCCGGTCGTCCTGACATTGCGAGACAGCGCATACAAATTCCGGGGGAGCACTTGATAAGTCAACAAGGCAAGTTGGAAACTTTAGCGCGGTAAAGGCATACCTTTAGCTTGTTAATCCTGCATAGAGCACATGCGTGCATCTGTCTCATCTCTTTTACCAGTCTCTTCTCCCCTTCCGATAGCAGGCGTCGAACTATACCTCTTGGCTTTGCACCCTTTCGCTCTTTTATACCTATGATCTGCGCTGCTCGTGGATGTACAACCATCTTCTGTCGAACAATATTAATTTGTTCTCCAGGTTTTGTTGGTACTGGGCGTAACGGTGGGTATGACGGAGGCCGGGAAGGAAATGTGGATGATAAGGGTTGCGCTGGTTGGATTGTTGAGTTTCCGGTTATTTGTAGTATTTGAGTACCAACCTGGCTCGTGACTGAATGTGGTGGATACTCAGATGGCCTCCACTGGAGGTTCTGAAACGGTGGGTTGTTGTCGGGAGCAGTACCCGTTGAAGTTATGAGTCCCGAGCCAATGTACGGAATTCCTACACCACCAATGCATTGAAGTTGTGTTTGGAAAAGGGTACCATCTTGCAACGGATGATCTGGAATGCACTGGGGCTGTATGGTCCCGTAATTTGGGGTCCATTGGATATTGCTTAACCGGGAACTTGGGAAAACTTGATCGAATTGCGCATGTGTTTGGAGGTCATGCAAGTTGGGATTATTGAGGTCGGTGGAATCATACATCGCATTGTCCGCAAACATTATGGAATCGAAGAGCTCCTCTGAGTCCTGTTTTGACGTTGAATTGGTGGTATTCACCTCAGCTTGTCCCGGCCATGTTTGAGGACATGCCGGGAAGTATGAGTATGATGATGAGGTGGGATCCAGATATTCGAGATCGTGCTCTCTATTCATTTCGAAATCCACCATATCTTCAAATATGCTCACACAGCCTCCGAGAATATCGGTTTTTTCTGGTTCTGCCATTATTCCTGGTAACACAGCTCGCACAAATGGATCATGTGGCTTTGGAATGGAGGATTAAGAGACTCGAGGACTTGAATCTGACGATGTGAAAACTGTGAGATAAAGCAAGATTAGAATATCTACCCCATGCGAACGAAAATATACTCATTAATGGCGAACTTACCAATGGAAAGATGGCGTGGGATACGAGCTTCTAGCAGTGCTTCAACTACTGAGGTTAGGATCTGAAAATGGGTGCGGGTCAATGTATGGCCAATATATATATCCCAAAGTCCGCAAAATTGGATAAGGATTATCCGTATGTCTGCTTCTTAGTTTCGAGGACTGCGGGCGTGCACGTTTATGCCTGTAATCTGCTGATTAGCCCTGATACCACAATTTCGAGGACTAATGTGTTGTCAAACACGGCCTATTGTCGAATAAGATCATTCCGGTGAAGTTTTCGGCAGTGCGTAGTCGCTAGAAGCCATGAGAAGCGGGCGAATCAAGTTGTTCCGGTGAAGGAATGCTGGCCAGAATAGACTTGAAGCGAACTAATGAAATCCATCCGGCAGGTTGAGTGTGTTGGCACGTGATGAAAGACATTGTGGCCCGGGAAACTTCCCTGTCCTGCAAGAAATCGTATGCCAGCTGGAGATAAATAATGATGCTTTTGATGATCTTTCTGGGGCCATCGACCCAATCTCATCCTTCCGGTGTGGTGTCTCCCCTGTCTTGTTCAATGAAGCTCAAACTTTGCTAACAAGGTCTAAGTGGATCTTCTAATCCCTAGTCCCCGGTCACGAGTGGGTTATTCCTCTGAAGTGACGGAGCTTCCGCTCGCTTACCTCAGCAATCATGTCCAGTAAATCTCACTTTGCTGTTTTTGATTATATGTCACGTGTTTGCTTGGGCAGTCTGTGGCTGTCTACGCGCCACGCCTGAAACTTTGTCGATATCATCCACTTAGCACTTGCCAACCGTCATTCTGACGCCTTTCAACATTATTCCAATTCCAATATTCTAATCAATTTCGAAGGCTTCGTGTGAGCCGCAGGCTAGCACCCATGTTTGGTATTGTGGCGTTATGTGGCGTTCTTCTAGAAGTTTCCACCGACCACGCGTCCAGTCCTGTCCCAGTTCCAGTTGCCACTCCAGTTGCCACTCCCTCCCCATTCCCATCTCTACCTCCGTATGTAAGGTACGGAGGTATGTGCCTATGAGCGACCGTGCCAGTAAAGCCCTGGCAGAGCTTTCCCTGCCGGGAGAGCCTCGAACATATGATGCCACAGCGAAACGCAGTGGAGTCCCTCTGACTACTCTCTATCATCGCCGTCATGGGCGACGCTCTAAAGAAGCGAAGGCCCAGAGCCAACAGTATCTCACTCCGCCGGAGGAGCAAGCACTCGCAAAGTATTTGAAACTGATGGCTGACCTCGGGAACCATGTACGAATCAAGTGTCTTCCGTCTCTTGCCTTTTGTATCGTCCGCCAGCGTTTAACAAAGAAAGCAGTCAAGCCTCCGAATAAGAACTGGGCTCAAGCTTTCCAAAAGCGTCATCCAATACTCAAATCACGACGAATAAGGGCGATAGCATGGGAACGCCACGAGAATAACATTTATGATAAGATAATACATTGGTTTGAGGTAATTGGAAAGTTATTGGAAGATCCGGCCATTCTCGCAGAAAATGTCTACAATATGGACGAGACAGGAGTCATGTTGTCTATGCTTGGCTCTGTCAAGGTCCTTATGGGTAAAGATGATACACGAGACTACAGAGGCGCAATCGTTAAGCGTACAACGGTTACCGCTATCGAGTGTATTAGTGCAAACGGTAGGTTTTTGTCACCTATGATTATCTGGCCAGCCACTACTCATCGAAGTAATTGGACTACATTCCCCACTCCTGGATGGCACTATGCAATCTCTGACTCGGGATACACCGACTCTAAGATCAGCTTGGAGTGGCTCAAGCGTATATTTGATCCTCAAACTAGAGAACAGTCCGATCAGAAGCCACGGGTACTGATCTGTGATGGCTTCGGGACGCACGAGACTCTCGAAGCCTTAGAGTTTTGTTTCGAGAACAACATTATCCTATGTCGACTTCCCTCTCATACCTCACACAAGCTGCAACCCTGTGATGTGAGTGTGTTTACCCGCTTGAAGGCCGAATACCGCGATGAAGCTGAAAGGCTGTTTCAAGGAGGTGCGAACACAATTGGCAAGCAGCATTTCACCTCTCTGTATAGCCATGCAAGAGACAAGGCATTCACAAAGAGAAATATTTTGGCCGGGTGGGCGGCCTGTGGACTGTTTCCCTTCAACCCAGAAAGAGTCCTCAGGAAGACACCGAAGCCTCCTACTCAATCAACTGTTCCAACTGCTGATGAGACAGAAGTAGTTTCTAGTCATCAAGACGAAGAGCCACAAACGCCTACAACGCCGGTGTCAGCAGAGGATCTTGCATCGCTGCATAATCTGATTAAACAGGATGTACATACACTGGATGAGGCAAGTATACAGCGTGTTGAGAGGCATGTGCAGAAGCTTGCCCATGCTGCCCAGGTATCCTTTACTGAACGTGCGTTCCTCTGTGCCGAACGTGCACTTCTTGAAAATCGAAATCAGATGTTAACCAAACTGAATAACGAAGCTAAAGTTCGCCGATCAACCAGATCAGTCGTACTAGGGAAAGCGAAAGTAATGAGCTATGAGGACATTGAAGAGGCAAGAAAAAAGCGTGCTGCGAAAGATGTCTCAAAAGGCAAGGGGAAACGTGGTCGGAAGCGTAAGAGTGCTGCACTAGAGGCAGATGAGCCAGAGGCAGACGAGCCAGTGGCGGACGAAGGCGAGCCAGTGGCAGACGAGAGAGAGCCAGAGCCAGAGCCAGAGCCAGAAGTTGCGCGTGCTGCGGAAGAAGTTACAAAGGGAAAACGGGGTCGAAAACGTAAGAGTGCTGTGCTAGAGGCTGATGAGGCAGAGGTTGAGGCAGAGGCGGAGCCAGAAGTGGCACATGCTGCCGAAGAGGTCATAACGGGCAAGAGGAAATGTGGCCGGAAGCGTAAGAGGGCTGTACCAAAGGCAGATGAGCCAGAGCTAGAAGTGGTACAGACAATCGAAGCGTCAGAGCCATGGAGAGCACCAGTGGCACGTATGTATTAACGCGCAGATCGCGGAGAACTGGATCGCTGGAATAAGATAGAATTTGAGGTGGGCTTCTTGAGCCAGGCTTGCGTAGGCTTCGTAAATAATTACTGGATTAGAGTCAGTTATTTCATTATCGGCGCAAATAGAAGGGATAGATCACCGCTTGTTAGGGTTGTAATATTTTAATCGTAATTGCTTTCACTGGTTCTCAAACTTGTCTATAACTCTATTTCCCTTCTGGTTGTACTGCTCGAGCTGTCCTTTGTACTTGTTATTCGCAGGGACTTTATGGTACCATGCTCTCTAATGGGCGCTGCCCAAACCAGTATTGTCTCGCGTCGTTCTCGCTGTTCGTCAAGTAGTTCGAAGGGAGTGGATAAATCGGCAGAGACGTCGGTGATATTGACAGTATCGAATTCAGTTATGAACATCGCTTGGTAGGTTCAGTTAGACGTATTGGATTGCGATGCTCGATAGAGCGAGTATTGCTGTACCGTCGCGTGAATAGCTTGTAACTTGAGATATCTTTGTTAGGAATCTGCTTTTGCTGAGACTTTATTGATACTGACCTAATATATCGGGATAATCTTGAGTGGCTGTTCTTCTTCTACTTGGTAGTTTTGACATATAGCTAGGAGCGTAATCGGTGTCCTGTTACTTAAACTCTTTTAACCGAATCTAAGCGCACAGACCCTGTGCATCACGCGATGCGCATGATGACTGCCCTTTTTCGACGAGCCAATTCTGTCACCGCAAGGTTGCCCCTCATCAGTGACTCTACTTTCATCAACTACCATGGCACCAAATTTGGCGGTCTCGACACATGAACTTACCGAGAATGTTATTAGAAGTAAGTTGCAAGATAATAGGAGACCCACTGGTGAGCATACAGCCAGTATCGCCTGCTACTCGCGCGTACGATACGCCGTCACTGTCACAACGTCCTCTTTCACGGATCAACAAAAGCTCCATCGAATGGTGCCGGCCGACCCAAAACTGTCAACCCCCTATAAGAAGTGCTTTACACGACAAGCTCGCCATCGTTCCTTCAATACGTCTCAAATACATAGTCACTTTCCTTCGCGGCGAGAGTAAAGTCGAATTGAGTCGTCACAGCATTGGCAGAGATCTACGGAGTACGGCTTGGTCTAAGAAAGCTATACAAAATATTACGCAAGAGCGTAACGCAGACTACGGGACGATTATATACACGAAGTGTCCTCATCAAGCACAATATCGTCTTCCAGTATCTTCGTCCGCCACCATTCGCGTAGCCAGTAATCAGTCCTGTCCCTGCACACAAATTCCAACCTTACATCCCTCACACAAACTCTTCTCGTGAGGTCCTTTAGTTGGGGCATGCGAGTAGATAATGCGCTCCATTGGAACACCACTCCATGTTTTCAACCAATATACCACACGCTCCGCATATGAATCGTCAGGCTGAATTTCGCCAAGACTATCACATCTTTTGCATCGTTGTTTATACACCCGAGCGTTATATTGGCGGTTTGCATAGTATCGAATAGTGATGGGGACGACGCTACTAAACCATCTCTTAGAACATCGCTTGTTTGTACACTTGAAGCGGCCCATGATGTTGGTATTGCGATTCTCGAGTATGTTCGATTCGTTGTCTATGTTACAGAAAGTGAAATTGAGATTGCTCTCATTTAGCAGATTCTGCACATTATCATGGAGATTTGCAAACATGGCCCATGGTTTGACTGCTACTGGGTGTCTTGGCTTTGAGTTTCGTGGCAAATTATGTTGTTGCTGTTGAGGAGGAGAAGCATTGTTTGACACCTCGATTGCAGATAAGGAAGCATCTGATTGTAGCGATACGTGAGGAATATGACTGTTCGACCTGTATTTGTTGTGTTTCTTTGCCTTTGGCTTATTGTTTCGAACGGCGGTATTGAGGTTTTGTGGTGTGGTCTGGACTGATGGAGCGTCAAGGCTCAAAGCACTCATCGACGAAATGAGAGCAGAAGTCATTTTCCCCAATATTCAGAGATGTCGATATTGTCGAGAGGCACACAAATTCCGTACTACGACGTCCATGAATTACTTTTATGGAAGACAGATTGAAGTTACACACGAGCGGGGTAGGTGACACGGTATGTACTATGAGATATTGCATGCTACCATGATGCTGACACATCAACACCTTCGACCCACCAGTGGGTGCACTGACTCATTCTACACCATTAACCGAGAAATTTGTCTAAATTAAAACATCTCAAAATATCACATCTTTTCTTTAAACAGCGACGACATGGTCAATACAAGGGCTCAAAGACGTGAGATTACACCTGATGGTAGAGGAACCAAAGGCGAATACGATACTCCAACGAGAAATTCATTCTTTAACGCGTTCGATAATAAATCGCCTCGTACATCGATATCCTCGATCGAGAGACGTTTACATATTGGACATGGTACTGGCCGCAAATGGCTTAAAGATCGAGATAAATTCGGAATTAATGGATATTATCGAGTTCGCAAGGTATCGAATAATCTAGGCCAACATCCTAGATATTCTCCTCGCAAGTTTAAAGCCCTTGTTGATCCAGCTCAGAATCCAGTCCGAGATCAACGATATGAAGCTCAAATCGCATTCCACGACCTACACTTAAAACCGCATCAACTACGATATAACCTTGAGAAATATACAAATAAAGGTCAGCGCTACAAACAGGCATATATACAGAAGGAAATTAGCAAAGCAAACAGGATTAAAAGGGTGGATTATAGCCAAATGTATGAAAATGAGACTATCGACTCTTTTTGGCAATTCTGCCTATTTACAGACGAAGCACACTTCGATCCGGCTTCCCAGGGTACTGGGAGGATCCTAAGAGAACAGGGCCAGCGATATAACCCTGAAAATATCCAGGAGAAGCCAGCTCTTCTGGGTAATAAAGTGCACTTTGGTGGGTGGGTTAATTGGCATGCGAAATACGACAAACTTGAGTTCTACAACGACGAAGAGGAATATGTTGAGAAGCCTCAACGTCCTCGCAAGCCCAGGAAGTCCAGATATGAGACTCAAGAGGATTGGAATAAGAGATTAATGGAGTGGGAGGCTCAGGTTGGACATGAGAAAGTTGTTAAACCTAAGGGCAATTCTATAACCCAGGAGTACTATGTCAAGCGTTTATTACCTCACTAAATCGATGCTATTAAGGATTTAAGCAAGAAACAGTCGGTTCCGATCTCTCAATAGCGTTTAATTGAGGATGGTGATGGATCCCATGGGTTGCAAAAGGAGGGGCTAGCTAGCAGGCTCAAAAAGGAATCAGGGATCATAAATCTTACCCATCCACCTCAATCGCCTGATCTGAATTCTATAGAGGCTGTTTGGAATATCCTAAAGCAACGTGTACGTCGCCGGGTCTTCCATACTATAGAGGAGCTTAAAGAGGTTTTACAAGATGAATAGAGCAAGAGTACACAGAAGGAAATCCAAAAGCGTATCAGTGAGATGCCTATACGATGTAAGCAACTGATTAAAGGCAATGGATCACCTATAAAGAGCTCTTTGTGGTAGTTGTAGTCAATAATATCGATTTTTGAAGCACTTTTTATGATTTTCGGCTAAATTCCGGACTGTCGAATGAGTTAGTGCACCCACTGGTGGATGAAGGGCTGAAGTTGGATAGCGAGGGCTTTGCTAGGCTGGATTTAGTGGTGAGTTTACCCAAGACGTCCTTTGGACTTTTTCAATGGGGAACGAATGAGAACAATGATGGAGATAAATGGATGGAAAATAAACGCAGAACATGCAATCACGTGTGGCGGCCATCTTCAATCCATTCATACCCAGCTTCAGGACATCCCCGTATAGTGATTAACCTACTAACAAGCATAACAGCTGCAATGGCCGCGTCTTAAGTCACTCAAACCCACCTTTGAAGACATCCGCACCGCCGTTACCGACAATGCCAAGCAACGCTTCTCCATGAAACCAAACCCCTCTCTCTCCACGCCCCCATCCCCATCCTCAGAAAACCCCGGCGATTGGGTCATCCGCGCCAACCAAGGCCATTCCATTGCCATCGACTCTGCTGCACTTCTCGTGCCTATCACGCTCGAAGCAGATAATGTACCGGAGACGGTTGTTCATGGTACATATTTTGCGTTCTATGACGCGATTGTGGAGTCCGGGGGGCTGAAGAAAATGGGTAGGAATCATGTTCATTTCGGTACGGGGTGGCCTGAAGAAAAAGGAGTGGTGGTGAGTGGGATGAGGGGGGATGCGGAGCTTTTGATTTGGGTGGATGTTAAGAGGTGTTTAAGGGAAGAGCCGGAGATGAAGTGGTGGTTGAGTGAGAATGGGGTTGTGTTGACGGAGGGCAATGCAAATGGAGTTGTGGGAACGAGGTTTTGGAAGAAGGTGGTTGGTAGAAGAGAAGGTGGTTTGCTGTGGGAGAATGGAGTCAAAGTTGGTGAGTTGGAGGAGAGTTTGAGGAGGAGATGGGCGCCGCAGGGCAAGATAAGGGATGGTGGTGGAGCAAGAGGCGCGAGAGGTGGGAGAGGTTCTGAAAAGGTGGGCGGGGTGGAAGAGGAGTAGCCAGGGGAGGAAAAAGAAGTGATGGTGCTAGTACTGAGACGGTCGCTGAGACAGTTGCACCTTCAGATGGTTTGACATAACTTGATATAGAATATAGAAACTTGATAGAGACCGTTAATAGATACCTATCGCACAGAGTACCATACGACAGTATTTCCCACCAGGATCTCCTTTCCTTCCCATCAATAAGCAACAAGACCAAAATCGCATTCGACACCCCGCAGATAGTTTAAACCCAAGAAAGCCCTTACATTAATCGAAATATTGGCAAACAAATCACAAAAATCATGCCTAACTTTTCAAGGACTCTCATCCAGATTCTCACTTCCTACCACAACCCTCTCCTCTATCCCTTCCAACCTCTGCCTCTCAATATCCCTCAAGAACGACAACACACCCCTGGCGCACACCTCTTTAGCATTCTTCTTGCCATACACATCCCGAAACACGCCGACCTTCCCCTCGATGCGCGGATCGCTGCCAAAGTCCGCCCAGCCGTAATAGAATGCCGTGCCGGGACTCGTAGGGAGGATATTGTACGTGGGACGCGTGAACCCGAGACGGATACAGAGGGCTGGGACCTGGGTTGCACAGGAAACGGCAGCAGCGGATGATGAGGAGGAGTCTTGTGGCGGGGATGGGGAGTTACGGTGTGGTAGCGGCGAGTTGAGGGACGGTGAGCGGGATTGGGTAGGTGCTGAATACGCTTGGGCGGCAGGTGAAGGGGAAGTAAAAGGCGAGCGGGAAGAGCTCGCTCCGTTCTGAACTATGGGAGCCGATGGGATTGGCGTCTGGGGGCTTTTGGGAAACTTGACTGATCCGTCTGACGGCATGCAGTTTTGGGCGATGAGCCAATCAACGGCAAGTTTGGCGATGTGCTGTTTCGCGTCTTTTTTGCAGCTAAACATCACCGTGGTGGTGATTGGTTCCGGATTCTCAGGGATTTTGAGAGAAGAGCTGAATTTTCCATTTTCAACTTGGCCAACATGGAGATCGGTGTAGGAGGGGTGGGAGAGTCGGTTTGCTTGGTGGTATTCTGATGGCTGTTAGGGTAGTTCTTCATAGCTGAATGTTAGGATGCGGGGTAGTTCTTTACCCATAAGCCTTCCGACCCAGTTTGTGTCACCAGTTTCCTCAAGGGCATCTCTCTCAGCCCTCAGAACATCTAGGTCAGGGAGGATCTTGGTCTTCTTGTGTGCTGGGGAAGCTGACACCGAACGTGCTTGCGACTCGGCCGCGATTCTGTGGGTTCAGGTGATCAGCCATCTCAACGGTGTTACCATGCTTTGTTAGACCAGAACAACTGGAGATTTGTTGCACGAGTCAACACAAGATACGGATGTACATGTACTCACTCGGTTTGAAGCTGGGCTTGAATTTCATCCTGCTTTTGTATAAAGTCATCGAGGCTCTGGCAGCGTAATTGATCCAGGAAGGGGGGCATGATCGTTTGCGGTGCACTAGCCATGCTCAATAAAGGAGAAGAGATCAAATAAGGTGATAGGATTTTCTTGATAGGCAAGCGAAACGGCGCCAGGATATAATTTACAGTAAAGCTAACCTTCGTTGAGTGAGGGTGATAGTGATGGTGGGGTGAGGAAGGCTACAGTAGACGGATCGTGATTTCTGCCTGCGCATGCAGTGATTTTGGCATAGAAAGTGGCCGCACAGACTCCCGCACAGGACAGCCCTGATAATACGCAGGAAACGAAAAGTACAGACCGGGTCACATGTAACTAAGGGACCTTAGGCTCAATGACATTACGGTCATAGTAGAACCCTTGGAGGGTAGGAATCACGTGATGAATGCCATGTAATAAGGAGCCTGAGAGAGCAGTATGCTCCTGGAGCGGAATGCCACTCAGGGCTCCAAGGAAACAAGGATCTATATACGCTAGATGTATTTCCTTTAAATATTTTTCTATTAAAACTTACTTACTATTAATCTTATATATGTATTTTACATTTTTATAAATATTAATATTAAGTTAGGTATTATATAAATTCTTTTATTTCTTTATAAAAAATAATATTTTTTACTAGATTACTAGATTTCTATTTAATAATTATATAGATAATAATAGATATTTTATAAATAATATTTTAATAAACTTTAATTAAAATTTATATAATTATTTCTAATAACTGTATATTTTTAGGAAGTAAAATTAAAACTTCAAAATATTATTATTAATAGAAAGTTTAATTTACTTTATTAATTTTGTTAAAAATATCTTTATTATACTTAATTAATAAACTTTTATATTATTAACTATTTCTTTAATCTAGAATTTTAATTTTAATAATCTTAATATTAATTAGGAATATCTAGAAAACAAAGAAAATATAATTAATTATATATTTTTATTTTAAGAAATTAAAAATACTTTTAATTAATATAATAACTTTTTAGTGTTATTCTATTATTTCTTACTTACTATTATAATATTAATTAGTTTAAATATATATAAAATCTACAAACTTTTAAATATAAACTAATATATAAACTTTTAGAACTTTATAATTTATAATTACTTTGAATTTAAAAATACTATTATAATATATTAAATAAATTTATTTTTAACTAATAATAACTTTGTTTTTTAATATTATATTATTTATAATATATTATACTATTTAAAAGATAATATTAAATAAGATTATTTTAAAAATATCTATTTATAAATAATTATTTAAAAATATAAAAAGTTTAAAAGAATTATTTAATAAAGTTAGTTAAAATATATAGTTAATAAAAATTTATAATTATAAGATATTACTTTTAAAGAGAATTATAAAAATATATAATAATAATATTAATATTATTTATAATTAAAATAAAATAAACTAAAAATTTATTAATTATAATAACTTTATAATTACAAATTGGAAATTGCTTTAAACATAAATTATAAACTTCAATAAAGTAATATAATAAAAAAGTAATATCAAAATATAAAAGTTATAAAATTTTATTAGAAGTTCTTTCAATATTCTTAATAATAATATCGAAAATATAATAAATTAATTTTTATATTTAAATACCTTTTATATTAAATTTAAAAGTAGTATATTTAGTATTTTTACTTTTTTATAATTTTAAATAATATTATAAAATCTAATAGATTTTACTTTATTAAATAAGTTTTCAATCTTTCTAATTTATAATATAAATAGTAATATAGTATTTTTAAATTTAATAAATTTATTTATATTATTCAACTTATTAAATTCTTTAACTATTTTATTTAATAATAAAAATAGCTTTTTAGTTTCTTTAAATTTAATAAAGTTTAATTTAAATACTAAATAAAACTATATTATTTATTATAGTATTTAAAAAAGAAAGTTTAATTAATTTAAAGATAATAATAATATTACTTAGTAATTCTTTATATTAGATATTAACTTTTATAATATAAATAATAATATTTTTAATATTAATAATCATAATATTTTATATATTATCGATTACTAATTTAGAATATTATATTTTTATTATTATTTCGAATATACTTTCATATATTTATAAATATATATATATTAGAATTATAATATATATCTTTTTTTAATAATAAATCGATAATAATTTCCTTTTATTATAAAATAATAATAACTATACTTAGTAATTTTATTAATATACTATTTAATAATAAAATATAAATATTAAATAGTTTCTAGAAAAATAAATTTTTATAAATATTAAAAATAAATTTAATAAAGAAATCTCTTCTAATTCTTTGTTAGATATAAATATTCGAAATATAAAAATAATAATATATTATTATTTACTAAATAAATACTTTTATTATCTTTTATAAATTAAAGATTAGTTAGATAATAATAATAATTAAATTATAAATTTTAATTAATATTAACAAAATATTCTTCTTTATATAAATATAATTTATATTAACTTTATTAGATTAAAAATAATATTTATATATATAATATTAGTTTTATACTATATAAGAAAAACTATTTACTAAATAAGAAAATAATAAATTAGATAATTAAAAATTTAAATAAAAATAAAAGTATATTTAAAAAAAATATTTTAATCTAACTATTTAAATAAAAATAGATATTATTAAAATATTAAGTTTAAAAGTTTTATTAAGAAATTATATATTATATATTTAATATAAAAAGATATTAAGTTAAATAATATATTAATTAATCTAATATTTTCAAATAGTTTATATTTTTAATAAACTTATTAAAATTATATAATCTTTTTATATATTTTATAAACTTATTAAAATTCTATTAGATTTTATCTTTATAATAATTTTATTAGAAAAAAGTTTTAAATAAATTATATTAGTATTTTATTAATATATTTAACTTTATTAATATAAATATATTTATAAATATTTTATATTTATATATTTAATTTATTTAATTTATTATTTATATAGTATTATTCTAAAAGTATATATAATAATTTAAAATATTTATTTCTTTAATAATTAAAACTTTATATTTTTACTAAATATAAAATATAATAAATAATTATATAATTTATAAAGTATAAAGTAATTAATAATATAATTAATAATAATAGTAAAGCTAATTAATATTAATAATATTAAATAATATAGTATTTAATTATATTTCTCTTTTTATTAATTAATATATTTTTATTTTAAATAAAATTTTATCTTATAAATTTTTAAATTTAATATATATTAATTTAAATCTACTTATAAAACTAACCTATAATAAAAAAAAGAATTTATATAATTAAAGAAAATATTAAAATATCTATTTAGTTATATTAAATTTTATATTTATAATTATTAAATATTAAATTTTAGATTTCGAAAATATTTCTAAATACTTTTATTTTTATATATTTTAACATAACTTTTTTATTATTTAATTAGAAAATAAAGATAGTTTATATATTTATATTATCAATCTTTAATAAATTTATAGAAAAAAAATCTATTAAATATCTTTTAGAAATTTATTAAATATCTAATAACTTTTTTAAATAAATTATAATCTTTTTATATAATTTATAAAATTATATTTTTTATAAGTTTATAAAAGTTTCTAATAAATTTATTATAATTATAATTTATTTAGAGATGTTAGATTAAAATAACTAATTATAAATTATTGATTTAAAAGATAATTATACTTCTAATTAAATTGATAAATTTAATAAAAATAATTCAAAGAAAAGTTTATAAAAAGTTAAAAAAATTAAAAAGTAATTAATTAAATAACAAAAAGTTTTTTAATTATATTGTTTTTTAAAATAACGAAATTTAATAAAAGAAATAAATAATAAATTTTAAAAAAAACTATAAAAATATAATTATTAAAATAAAAGAGATTTAAAATTAATCTAAGAAATATATTAATAATATTAATATTTTTTCTTAAATAATATTTTTATAATAAATACTTTTAATTAGTAACTTTTAATTATTAATAAAATAGTTATTACTTTTTAAATTTAATAAAATATTATATTTAAATTATAATTAAAGTCTAATATAATAAAGTATTATAAATTTTATCTTAAATATATCTATTCTCTTTTATTTATAAGATTATCTTATATTTTTCTAATTTCCAATAAATATATTTCTTTTAAAATTGAAAATTTACTAATAATACTTTGGAATATATAATATTATAAAAATATAAAGTTTATATAAATTTACTAATACTTGATATTTTTATAATAATAAGTAAGTATAAATATTCTAATATATTTTATAACTATCACTTGAGATTATAAATTATAATATTTTTAATCTTAATATATTTAAAGAAATCTTAGAAAAATTACTTTTAATATTGAATTATTATTAACTACTTTATATATATAGAATTCGAAGAATATTATAATAAATAATAATAATTACTATTATTAATTATAAGTAAATATTTAATAGAAATTAATATGAAATTGATTAGAATAAATTAAATAGTAAAAAATAAACTAATAATATAATATAACTAAAAATAATATTTTATATTATTATACTAATATAGAGTATATTTATTATTAATAGATAATAAATAAAATCTTTATTATTTTCTAAATTATATATTATTATCGCTTTTATGATTTTTTTAATATTAGTTTTAAAAAGATATTATTTTTATATTATTATTATTAAAAAATATAATAAAGATTTATATTTAAACTTTTTAAAATTATAATAATTAGAATTTTTTTAATCTCAATTATAAATAATTAAAGAATAAAATAGTTTGATTAAATAATTTAAAAAAAAAAGAATAGAAATTATTTATTAAAAAATTCGTTTTTTTTATTCAAATTTATGTTATGACTGCGTGGAGCTGGCCACCAGTGTACATTGTTTATATAGTGGATCACGATAAGTTCTGTCGCACTTATCATCGCGTACCCTTTTGTGGGACTGTGGCGTAGTGGTAAAGTGATCCACCCTGCGACTTCACAACACAAGATCATTTACAGGGGTCTGCAAATAATTAATGTTTCATTCGTCGTGATTGTTGTTGAGGTCGTCGATAGTCAACCAGTGATATTAGTATGCTCGGATTCTATCTCAACCAGCATTCACTCGACAAGCTCAACAGTAACTTCAATATTTACGACTTCTTCCAATCCCACTATTATCGCGCAAGCAAAGGCCACTCACTTGGTAGACGTAGGTGCTGGCGATGGTTTTGCTTACAGTCCCAGCCAAGTCAACGCATCTATTGGGGACACTGTACGTTTTAATTTCTTGGGACGAAATCACTCAGTGACACAATCAGACCTGACCTCTCCTTGCACGTACAATGGAGCCTTTGATACCGGGTTGAATCAATTTAATCCTCTTAATATTAGTGGGAAGTTTGTTGTTGATTATCAAATCAATGTATCGACACCACTATGATTTTATTGGTAATTCATGTCCAAATATTGTTTGGCAAGTGTTAATACTTTATGCAGCAAGCAACTCGGTCCGCCAAGTCACTGCAGTAAAAAGATGGTATTCGCTATCAATCCTGCAGATCACTTCAACCAGTTCTCAAGAAATGCCGAGGCGTAGGGGCAAGCATTGAATATTCTCACCAGTATTTTGAGAGTCATTGAAAATGCGTCGAGCGTTAGTAAAAATGCGACTGATAATATAGATTTTAATTCTACTACCAGACAGCGATATCAGCGCTATATGTAACTAGTTTAAAAATCATACTATTTTCTTATTACATAATTAAATTGATTTTAACGTCACAAAAGATTATAAACATTATAGTTTTTTGGGTGTGGATACTTTGATAGTAAAAATAAACTTATTACAGTAGAGTTCGAAATCGGCTTCAGTTCCGAACACTGAACGTTTTTATTTTTGACCCACATTTTATGCGGTACTAACCCTCTACGACTAGTGGTATCTTCAGCCCCACCTTCGCTTATCTCCGTGTTTCTCGTGATCTGACTAATAGTTTTCCAGTTGCCGGTCATCGGCGTTATTTCTGCACACGTGAGAGTAAAGATGTCTGCCTGAAGATTTATTTAGGCCTTACAGAACGTTCTAGAAGTCTGGCTTTGAATTGTATCCTCTAGAAATTATCATCTCCCTAGATACTACTTCGTAGTTCTACTACCCCTAACAGTGCTGTCATACTATTGACTCTGAGAATTTCTCCCTTAGACATTATTTGAACCAATTGGATTAGGGTTAGATTTTATTGGCAAGTTATGGTCTGCAAAGATGAAATTCCAACTACCTACTTATGATGACACAGGCTTGGACCATCAGGATCCCCCTAACTCTAGAACGCGGTCGTCCGAAAGGCAACGATGAGTAGCCCGACTCCTTCCCACGACTCCTTCGATTCATACGAGCAGTGGAATCCATACGATGACATCAGTCAGCAGCAGACACAGATGAACGATCTTAAACTGTGCCAGTTTCCAGACTGGGATAGTGAGGAGACATACGATGATGATATTTATATACATTACTCAATCGTGTGGAAGGTTACACGGAACAAGAGGGCAGTAGTGGGGCCAGACACGGTGCAAGATACAGTTCTGGCGCCTTCTGCCTTCTGCCAACACCTCATCCAACCAAAGATTGACAATTATTGGCGCGAAAAAAAAGACAAACCAGTCAGGTCTGAGGACACAAACATTGTGGTTTCGGTTACGCAGCGCAAAGAAGATGACCTTGTAAAACGCTTTGCTGACACTAGTATTGACTGGACAGTTATAGAAAAACAACTTGTCGCGTGGGGCAAGTTTTACCGCACAGGTAAGAAACTGACACTAAAACTCTCATTCAACTACGTAGACGTTAGTCAGTCATCGACTACCTTATTAGGGAGGCCAGCCAAAAGAGGCTTTACATCCACAACTCAGCAGATGCTAGCCGAAGGAGCTCTGCAGGTGGATGCAGAACAGGCATCTTCCGGACATCCATCCGTTTGGCGGAAGGTATACAATACCATGCGTTGCCCTGGCCCTCCGTGTAAGAAGGGACTTTACTGCTGGGTTGACCCTTTTGGTAAAAAGCATTACCCGCTGAACACGCGCCACCTAAAGAGCCTCATCATGTGGGTACAAGAGGGTCATACATTGGAAACACATGATGATGTACCCGAAAATGTTCGTGAGGAACTATATGTAGAGGAGCAGAAGTCGCTCGAGAGGCATCAAAAGGCTTCTGGGACGTCTGCAGCTCCCCTCCCTGCCATTCATATTACAAATATGCTGCCCTCACCATCTGATCCAACATCTCACCTGGCGTCTATAGATGGAACCCCGGTTCCAGACATGCTTTCAAGACATACTCCAACTGATCGTCTCAATATCCCCGGCTTCTTAGATGAACAAGTAGAGGAATACTGTACTTGGCAGCAATCGAGAGTCAAGAAGACAGCACTGAAGGAAGACTGTAAAAGGGCTTGCGATGTGATGATAGAGCAAGGTATAGATTTGAACCTGATCCGCCGGAATCCAAATCCCAAGTTTTTGATTGACGAAGGCGTCAAAAGAGGGACTGCAGAGCGGGTTGTAAGTGACATCGACTACTGGTTCGAGAACATCAAGCGACGTAGAACTGAGGAATAACTAAAATGAAATGATATATATTGCAAGTACTGTAGTCTGGTTATTAGGAGTTTGCATTTGAAAACTATTCTGTTAAAATATGCCAAGCTATGGCTCTTCAATAATCAATCCTGCATGCCTAAAATGACCTCTAGCACTGTCCTTCTTTCTACCAACTACGTCAATGCACCATTCCAAAAAGCTATCAAACCCTTGCTCCGGATTCTCCTCATAAATGTGCCAGCTTCGTTTGATAAAAGCTTTCAACTCAGCGAAGAACTCTTCGATTGGATTAAGATCAGGTGAATATGTCGGCAGATATACCAGCTTCACACCAGCATCACGACACATCTGCTCGATCCGCTCTGTGTGATGGATAGATGCATTGTCCATAACAAGAACCGACTTCGGCTCTGGCCATCTACCACACAAGGGAAGAAGCTGCTCGATGAAATCCTCAAAGACAGTGCTGTCTGTAGATCCCCGGAAGACGCGCGCGAGGATAATGCCATCCTGTGTATATGCGGGTAATATCTGATATCGCTGCTCACGTTGGAATCGGGCAATTTGGATCGGAGTCACACCCAGGGGAGACCACCCCATCCGTCTGAACCCACTCCGTTTATCACAGCCAGATTCATCCACGAACACATAATGATACGAGCGGAAGCCCGAATCCCACGAATTATACATATACAAATCTCGCAGATCAGCATTTCTTCCCTTTGCTATGCGGCGAATTGTTTTTTTAGTCCAACCGCGGGATTTCAGCGCTCTCCCTATGCTGGAAGGTGTTACGTACGTATTGAACTCATCTAGCACAAATAGCACCATCTCGTCCCGGTATAGATCAGGCTTCTCGAGCAAGTATTCGCACAGAGCATCTAACATCGGAGGTGTAATGCTTCGGGGCCGTCCGACACCATTCGAAGGGGCTTTCGTGGAGCCAAAATGGCGAAGGTTTGACTGTATCGCAAACACGGAGCGCTCACTGCAACCTACAACGTTAGCTATTTTAGCAGGAGGATGGTTACTCAGAATCATATCGCGAATTTGCGCGTGCTGTGACTCTGCGAGATTCGGCGCCATTCTGGGAGTGATTACTGCGAGCAAGAACCTCTTCATGGACGTGCTCTTGTCGAAGGGATAGGTGTTATATGCCTGAGGCGTTAAGGCTGAAACGCGGAGAAATCGACGTCGACCTTGATATGATAGGTAATATCCAGCGAAGGCAGCAGTCGAAAACACCATAACTTTAGGAATTACGGTTCTCTGACTACTAGCAAATAATTTAAGCCTTCTCAAAATCTAATCTCGTGAATATGGAACCAGCCACAGGAGAATCATCGAATCGCCCGTTACGTCTTCTATCTTTAGGTAAATAGTCACTATTCTATACATCTATCCCTACTAATAACAGTTCAGATGGCGGGGGTATTAGAGGCATCTCGGAGCTAGTAATCCTAGAGGAAATCATGCATCGTGTAGGCCGGTCGCAGAATCTGCCAACACTACTTCCGGCAGACTACTTTGATATGATCTGCGGTACAAGTACTGGTGGGTAAGTATAATGTTCAAGTGAGTGTTACAACTCTTTCTAACGTTGCATAGGCTTATTGCTCTACTTCTCGGTCGCCTCCGCTTGTCTGTTCCCGAAGCTATCGACAAGTACCGACTCTTAGCCAAAAAAGTCTTCTCCGACAAGAAATCTCGAGGAAAGGACGGGTGCTTCAAAGCCTCGAGTTTAGAAAAGGCTATCAAAGATGTTGTCGAGGAAAAGTTAGGCAGAGGTCATACAGATGAGAAGATGTTTATATTCAATAGATCGTCATGCAAGACGTAAGTCTCTAAGGAACTATCTTAGCGCTAAATAACATCAAAGCTCTTAGATTCGTTTGCGCAGTCCCAGCGATCCACATTAACAAGCAACCGAGATTATTCCGAACATGGTCGGCAGATAAAAATCCAGGTTATAACTGTACTATCTGGGAAGCTGCGCGTGCGACATCAGCTGCTCCTAGATTCTTCAAGCGGATTGACATTGGAGATCCAGGTCTACAAGAGGAGTTCATCGATGCAGGAATAGGATGCAACAATCCTGTGCGGTACCTTGTCGAAGAAGCGGGAAAGGAATTTGGCCCTGAGAGAATGGTCAGTTGTATTGTCAGTATCGGGACAGGAAAGCCAAAGGTTGCTGGTTTTAAAGCCCCGGGTCTGTTTCAAAGAGTACTGCCGTTGGAACTCATCCAGGTTTTAGCGGACATGGTTACCGACACCGAAGCTGAAGCGTCGGCAATGGAAGCTCGATTCCAAAACTGTCCTGGCCTCTACCACCGGCTGAATGTGGAGAGAGGACTTGAGGAGGTCTCTCTCGAGGAGTGGGAAAAGCTTGGGGAGGTCAAACAACATACTATGGCATATTTGAGTGACAATGCGGTCAGCAGAAGGATAGATGTGATTGTAGATGCATTAGTAGGGAAGTCCCAGCAGGTGTACCCTCTAGGCCAGTTAGGTATATAGCAAGAGACGCTTCATTTTATATATATTAATCATGAAACAGATGGAGCAGTTGCAGCTCTTTTCAATACTCATCACTACTTTCTATATCCAACACAACAGGTACTATATTATGTCACTCGAAAGGATCCCTTTAGCGCTATCCATCAACGATTCCAGAAGCCTCCAGATAAGACAGTACCAACGGTCGTTGTTTTGCTTGGTATGGGCGGATGTGGCAAATCCCAACTTGCACTGGAATACTGTCGACAGGGCCAGAACGAGAAGTGGTTTTCTACGATACTTTGGTTAGATGCTAGTTCTCCCATGAGCATAGCACAGTCTTTCACCAACATCGCAAACAAGTTATCAAAACCAAATTTCGACATCGCAGACGACAAAGGAAACATTCGATTTGTTCTTGACACGATAGAGGCATGGAAGTTCCGCTGGCTACTCGTCTTTGATAACTTTGATGATCCAAGCTCATTTGGCAACACGAGTATAAAGGAATATTTCCCACAGGGCCGCTACGGTTCAATTCTCTTCACAAGTCGCCATACTGTAGCGAAGAGCTTGGGCTTCTACATCGAAGTGACGACTATGTCGAACGAAGAGGCATTACAGCTCTTGCTTGAGAGAAGCCAGGCTGAGAAGACTAGTACAAATCGTCAAGAAGGGGCAAACATCGTCAAGAGGCTTGGATATCATGCGCTTGCCATTGACCAAGCCGGAGCTTATATTCTAGCACGTGGCTTGGATCTCAATCTATATATGACGCACTACACTGAGCGAAAAGAGAGGGTGCTCAACGAGGTGCCTGAGCTTTGGGATTATAAACGAAAGTTGAAGACAGATACAGAGGTCGAAACCAAGCTGTCTGTGTTCACAACTTGGGAATTATCCATTGAATTGATTAGCGGAAGCCCTGATGCTCGCAAAGACAAAGACCATCTTCTTACTCTCGCAGGATTTCTCGACGGTAAAGAAGTGCCTGATGAACTTTTCAGATGCTATAGCTCTAGACATATTGACTGGCTAGTATCCTGTCTACGCGGTGGCGTTTGGGACAAGTACGAAGCTCAGGATATACTCAAAGAATTCCAAAATCTCTCGCTACTTCAAAACCTACATATCGGAAAGGATGAGACGACATTCTCCCTACACCCTCTTATTCAAGATTGGGTAAAGTTACGAGTTGACTTGAATGCTCGTCGGGCATATACTCGGGAAGCGATTCTGGTACTTTCAGCCTTCTTCAAATTTCAGAGTGTTAATAACATGAAACTCAAAACGAAGCAAACATTATTATCCCACTTAGAGGCAGTCCTTCAAAACGAGAATGATTACACAGTTCTTAGAGATAACCTCGAAGAGACTGAGTTGTTAGATGCTACATTCGAATTCGGTGCTTTCTTTCTCGCACACGGTCAATATGATTTGTCTCAACAGATGTATCGACATACCTTAAAGGGAAGAACAAAGGTTCTTGGCAAAGAACACCCTAATACTCTCACAAGTATGAACAATCTCGCACTTGTCTTCCAGAGGCAAGGCAAATACGATGCAGCCGAGCCGCTCTACCGCGAGACGCTACAACTTAGAGAGAAAGTCCTCGGCAAAGAACACCCTGATACTTTCGGAAGCATGAACAATCTCGCATTTCTCTTCCAGAGCCAAGGCAAATACGATGCAGCCGAGCCGCTCTACCGCGAGACGCTACAGCTTACAGAGAAAGTCCTCGGCAAAGAACACCCTAATACTCTCACAAGCATGAACAATCTCGCACTTCTCTTCCAGAGGCAAGGCAAATACGATGCAGCCGAGCCGCTCTACCGCGAGACGCTACAACTTAGAGAGAAAGTCCTCGGCAAAGAACACCCTGATACTCTCACAAGCATGAACAATCTCGCACTTCTCTTCCAGAGGCAAGGCAAATACGATGCAGCCGAGCTGCTATACCAGGAGACACTGAGCTAAATATAACAAAGCTAGCAAATATAGAAGCTAAGGGGATGTACTGGCAGTAGTAGAGTAGACTTTATATCATCTCCTTGTTAACATTCTTAGAAAACATTAGCAGGTTTGCAAATACGGTATAATATATAATATATTTCATTATATCTCTTTTTCAAAGAGGGTTAAGGGGAACATATGCTTTTATAGTGTCCTATGATTGCCACTCAATTTCTAGCATCTTCTAGAAAAAGCACGAATTACTATATATTGAGCAAATGACATGTGATTAAGCTCTTAATTTTTAGGCAGGAATCTAGTTTCGAGTTTTACTGCCGAAATCGGCTCAACTCAGACAGAAGACTTCAATCACATGTAATACTGCACTGCAGGGAGATAAGCGAATGCAAGGGTATATAAGCAGACTAGCTACATAGAGCTAGTGCTTATAAAATGTGGGTCAGAAATAAAAATCATTCAGTGTTCCGAACTGAAGCCGATTTCGAAGTCTACTGTATCAGTTTTCTATTATTCAATCTTCTATATAATCTTATTATTATTAATCTTATTTATTATATTATTATAAGAATAAAGATCTTTATCTTTACTATTAGAAATCTCTTTTCTAATATTTTAGGATCTCATGATTATCATAATTGCACTGTACCATCTATAACCCCTTATAAAATCAACCTTACTGTAACGAAAGTGATTTTCATTCTTAGAATACTAAGGTGCTGAACCTAGGTAGGTTCAGTAGTTAGCTAATATAAGAGATTTCTGCCGGGCGGTAAGGTAGCCTAGAGCATCAGGCCATAAGGCATCAGCCAGCGTGGCCGATTCGGGTGCGAATCGTCACACTTACAACTCAAACAATCACCAAAGAAGATCACGAAGTAGGTCATAACCCAATAATCCCAGAAAGTTACTCTTCATGGCATATATCTGTAATGAAGATGGGAAGCGATTATTTGATAGTTGCTATGAATCAGAAGATGAATACAGATTACAAGAATGCACTTGATCCTGAAATTCTACTTTGGAAGAAGCAGGAGCTATATGGTGAGCCTTGGAAAGTTTTAAAACCTAAAGCCGGATATAATACTTCAGCTCTGAAGGAACATAACGATATATATTCTGATGGTGGGTCTATTATAGCTCTGGAAGGTTGTGGAAAGATCTTTCGTTGGAAGGAAGTTGAAACTTATGTTGATGCAGAGCCGGAAGAGGTGTGCGATATTCCACAAATATATCCGGGTAGATGGCCATCTGGCCTTGATACATTGAGAGTAGGGACGAAAGAACAACTGATAGTATGGGATTTATTCTGGTGTGAGAATATCATGACTATGAAAGAACCAGACATTACATCGAGAGATCCAAGTTCGACCGACGACCATCCAGAGTGGACGGATCCAGAGCCGGATTATACAGTACGAATTGACTCCGCATGTCAGTTCAAGGCTGTCATCGCGAATGACTCGAGAATATAAGGATACGCCGAATGCTTGATAAGCATGACGAACCAGGCTCTCACGATGGTATTGATATTCCGGTCTTCGATACTGTCGCAGCTGGATTGGGGAGATTCAGAGATTCTTTTCTACATCGACAGCTCATAATATAGTATAGGAGATGATCTCGAATTACTCAAACACCCACGAGTGTTTGCCCTTGCAGACATGTTTCGAATAGACGAACTGAAGGTACTTTCGTGTAAGAAGTTCGAAAAGCAGCTAGAACAGCATTGGATTAGCGATACGTTTCCTGACCTCAGCGATTACCTCAGGAAAGCACTTGTCTGTATCGACTCTACCGAGAACGAGCCAGTGCCAACGCCAGTAGTCAAGACTATGATCGCAGCCACGAGTGTCCTCATCACCAAGCTCCAGAATACCCCGGATATGAGCGCAGTTATGGAAACCCTCGCAAGTATCCAAAACGATCTCAAAATGACAGCAGATATAGCACACTCCACAGCAGCAAGAATACAGGAAAACAGAATCACCCACCAACAGATTGCTACACTGAGCAGGAAACCAATCAATTTGTGAAAGCCACTGCTGAAGAGAGAAGAACAACGACCGCGCTTATACAAGAAACGAACGATATCACTGGGGGGATCAACGATAATACCAAAGTAACGAACAATATTGTAAAAGCTATTCAATCCATACCGTCCTCAAAGGCCTCATACGCGTCGGTATTGACTAGCAATACCGCGCCCCTTAGCAAACCAATCACATTATCTACTCAGACTTCATCATTCGTTCAGGCGCAACGTGAGATTATCGTGAAAATCACAGACCCTGCTACTATTGAAAGTCTCCGAGCAAAGAGCCCTAGAAACTTACAGAACCATATTGATCGCGCGATTGAACAGAGTAGAAACGAACATATCGAAAGGATCCGTGTAGCATCAGCTAACCAACTGAAGAGCGGAGACCTCAGCATCAAGACATCAGGCAGAAACGAGGCGGAGGCATTGAGACAATT
>LNKV01000057.1:11562-157484 GCA_001465935.1 Clarireedia homoeocarpa | reverse complement strand
TCCCTGGGGGTGAGTCAGACATCAAGCATGCATTAGCATGCATTAGCATACATGTGATTAAGCACATGACCTCTTCCTGTATATAAGCCTTCGGATCCTTATGATCCTCTTAGCTCTTTAGTTGTTAATTCTAAGGTCATTCAGTGTCTTAACTGGCAGTCTCGTCACAGCGCCCGGATTATCTGTCTTGAAAGCAATGACTAAATGCCCGCCGGCCGGCAGCAGCGCGACGTCTCTGCGTGGCGGATTGTGTAGATTATACTGCACTGTTGCGGGGTCATAGATGTCGGTGCTTTGGGCGATGACGAAGAAGTCGTGGCCGTGGAGATGGATGGGGTGAGGAACGGGGAGGTTCGCGTGAATGATGAGGTAGACCCATTCGTCTGCGTTGGGGAGGGTGATAAGGTTGTTTGCTGCGGCGAAGGAGTTGGCTCCCTTTTTAACCTGCAGGATCGTGGGTTCTGTCCAGTCGCTTTGAAAAGTCGAATTGTTGAGGAACCAGCGGAAGAGATTTTGCGAGTTTTGGGATACAGTGACGGCTTGGTCGGTGGAGATCAGGTCGTGGGAGACATCTTTGCTTATGTAGGGGACGAGGTTGTGCGGATCCTCATCGACGCACTCGTCGTCGGGGTAGTAGTGGCTGGTTGTGGTTGGGAGGGAGGTGGAAGAGCTATAGTGCAGGATACCTCTGATGTTCTTAGGGGATTCGTTTTCGCTGCAGGAGAGTTGAGGGATGGCACGGATCCAGAAGTCAGAGGCGATGCTGGCTTTGTTGGCAGTGACGATTACATCGTAACGTTGGCCTGAGGGTAGGATGATTAGCGAGTGATTCTCAAAGGGGGGGAGGGTGAATTTATGGACTAACCGATTGCAATGTTTAAAATGTCAGTCTCATATGGCGCAATCGGAACAAAATCCATAGCCATAACGGTCAGAGTATGGTTGTCAATGGAGAACTTAAAGTGCGTGTCTATAGCACCATTGACCAAACGGAATCTATATGAAGTGCCTGCTTCAACACTAGTCTCATAACGAGATCCGGTTTGGTTACTGTATCCATCTTCACCGTACACGTTCATGCCGTTGATAAGAGCTGTATCCATGGTTGGTGGGCCTACGGTCTGAGCATAGTAGTATTGCTCATCGACGGTGGTATGACTCCAATCACTGAGGAACATCATGCCTTTGTCTTCGTCGTAGTTAGCTGTCGAAGGACCGTTGATAATAATGGGACCTGCTACACCTTCCCAAGCCTGGAGGCCTACGTGAGAGTGGTACCAGGAAGAACCGTACTGAGTGGCACGCCAGGTGTAGGTATAAGTTGAACCTGGCTAAATTGAGTGTCAGATAAAGTATTAGCACACGGTAAATGAGCTTTACTAACAGCTATGGGACAAGAGGTCAAACTAGGCACGCCATCCATGTAATTCGTATAGTTCTGACGTATACCATGCCAGTGAATGGTCGATCCATTGTTTGGAAGTGTGTTGGTTACATGAACAGCTGTAGTTGTGTTAATCAACCAAGACACATTATATGGCGAAGGAACATAGGAGATGGCGCGAATACGAAACTTCTAAACATACAGACTCGTGGAATAAAGTCTACAGATTTAACAGAAAAAACAAGCTCGTGTGAAGTACTTACTAACGGTATCACCCCAATCAGCGGTGATCAAAGGACCTGGGAAGGTCCCATTAATTGTTTGGGCGTATCTGGGGTATCCATCCAGATTCAGGGTGCTTTCTTGGACTGTAAACCAGTACTAAGAGTCACTGTCAGCAATTCATCCTGAGCTCAGTAACGGAATCCTTACCTCGCGAGTGACACCAGTGTCTGGAACTTTCACATAATAATCAGTATCGATAGAGAAATCGCACCAAGAGGCTCTGCCAGATGCGGTATTTCCAGCACAAGGAGTTCCTGTAGCGCTAGCAGTAGATGTTGACACAGAAGTTGTTGAGTTCACAGATGAGCTTGTTCCATTCAGAGACAAGACCCAACCTGGAACTGCCGCCGCAGGAGTTGTTGAAGCGAGCGGGGGTGATGTTGCAGGAGCAGCCCAAGCTCCAGAGAGGGAGAGACCCAAGGTCGCAGGTAGAGAGAGACGCATGATGTCTCCTAAACACCTAACCGTCGAGTTTTCAAAAGACAAAAACTCAGTGGGATTCCCGATGTGAAACCACAAATGATAGACAAAGCGAAGGTAGGGAAGAAAAGAATGTTAGACAAGAGAGTCTGTACTAAGCTGTGAAAAATAGCAGCCTACTGTTCAGGACGATGAACTTATATGACTTCGGGACATTGGTTATTAGCCTGCTGTGTTGTGCATAATCGACCTCTGTCGATATCAACGAACAAAATCCCACCGAGATTTTCTTCTCATCCGGAATGTGTATAGTGCTCGATATGAAGTGTGATGTTACTCCTAGACTAGCTTCGTCCCGCATCCTTGATGCTCGGGCCCAAAATTCTCCACGATGCCACTGATGCATATTGCAGGTCATGTAGGAAGAGAACAAGTCATTTAGTCATCCCATACATGATTCATTGAATAGCTTCCTCTTGGCCTCATGAACAGTGAAGAGGGGAGTGGCATGTTTCTGGAATAAACCGGAATATTGAGGTTCCTTAGCCCCGAAAAGTGACCGTGAAAGAATGGGATTGCCAAGGTGTCAAAGATGGATGTATCAACCATGTTCTGAGATGCATTTCAGCCACTGGAGCTCATGCATATAAGCTTTGCGGGCTGAGCTCGAACCATTCGTATCGATCTTGTACCCGGCCAAGAGATTATTCCATCGCCCATGTAAGAGTTACATACATATATCGCGCGGACATAAGACACTCCGGCAAGATCTAGCCGCCTAGAAGTCCGCGACCATTGCCAGATCGAGCGAGCTGTTCAAATATCCCCTTTCCTTTCTTGGGCTACACACAGCGGGAAGAGCCATGATCCTTGCAGCGGTATAGTTGCGCATACAGTAACATATAATCACCAAAGGCAAACGACTGCGATCCCACTAGGTACTATCCGGATGGCAAGCGTATTCTCGGTCAGCCTTATTATTTATGGATCTTTCTCCCTGCGTGCGTAGGGATGACGATTCACGACCGATGCTGTTGGATCTTTAACACGCAGATGTGCTCCACAGCATAGTGAGATTCGAGTCAATGGGGCAGAGATAAATGCGCTAGGATAGCAGCAAAGTGCTATTTTGCGGTAATCGTCAGCGTAGGCCTTCAACCTTATTCTGATCATCCATGACATACTGGGGTTACAACATCATAAACGTTCCACGCTGCACACTAGAACCGGCTATACTTGACATACAAGGCTGAAAGTTCCCATTGATATTATGGAGATACTTTTTAATCTTTAACAGGTCTCGGTAGAGAAGGTTGCCGAATGAGCCGAGAGCAACATTAATAATGTTGAGACTTGTGATTCGAACAAATGTATTTCGAGATTGAAGTTCGAAAAATCGAAGTCGTCAAGACTTTCAGACTTTTCCTAGAAAGTGGATTGGTTGCGAAGAAAAGAAAGAGGAGACTTTTAGGAGCTCGGAAAAGCTAAACGAAGATCTTACTAAATTCTGACATCCGATTAGTCGGCTAGCACAAACTGTAAGGTTACCCTGTAGATCAGAACCTACAATTAAGAGGATTTGACTACTTGAAATAGAAGAATTTGTATTTCTGGCTATTCTAGTGGCGAAACCCACGAAATAACTTTTGTTGAGGGGGGAGGAGAGCACTTCGCACTGAACTGCTTCACGGGCTCAAGCAACATCTTAAAAGTCTATAACTTAAGGGAACACGGGATTTTAAAGAGACAAGGAAGATCTGAGTGCGTATAATGAATTTCCTGTTTGAGCACCGACTCGGTGCTTAGATATCCAAGGAGATAAGATTGACTCATTGGAGCCAGTTAGATCATCAAAACGAACTGAGTGCATGATCAGCGTAAATATCGAAATCGTTAGGTTACTCAAATCGCCTGCATGATGAACACATTTGGTTACACCAACCATCATCAGATGCTGCAGGAAAGACCCATGAACTAAAAAAGGCTTTTCGTCCCAAAGCGGGCAGTTGCTCTGTACAACTGACAATTTATCTGTTCTTCGAGAAGGTTCATAGTTGGCACCAAATATAGCCCCCAGGTAGGCAAAATGCTATAGTTTATCGTGAATCCCCATCTTTGCATGTCAGAGATCGTGTTTCTAGAGGTTACCTGGGCAGCCTCCAACTGTATGATTTATCACTGCGCTCTACTCCACTCCACTCTCCTCAAGCCAGGTCGTCCCATATTCTGAATCTACGATATTCAACAACTTCTCGTCGGTCGAATAGTGGCCGCTGTGCTGGACGTTTCTTGCTCAAACGCATAAGCCAACAGCCGTTGAGATATCTGCTTGGCACAGACTCCCGTGGTTCGGACAATTATTTAGCTCGTCCCGGTTAACTGGTGTTATCTCCGACTCGCTCTGTAGTTCTATGTGGAGTCCGAACGAGTCCGACCGGAGTGGGTCCTAGTTGGAAAAAGATGTAGATTTGATGTTGCGTCGTATTTTAATATCTGCTTAACGAATCCGACCGACTTTTCTCTACTCCATGTCACCACTTTTCCATAAGCAGTTGTCTGTGCTAGAAAAGTTCATATGGGTAGCCCGCCCTTCCACGCTGGCCCCTTAGAAAACGTATTGAGACCGTATCTATGGAATATCAGGTGAATGCAGAATCTGCTCTGGCCAGTTAATCGTCTTCGGTGCCCTGCGTTCGATAGCTCAGAAGTATGCGGACTTAACACCGGGATCCCTTGTAGATAGATAGCTTGAGAATTCAGCGGACTTCCGAGGTTTCTATCATATCAATTTCCCCTCGAGTGCCAACTACTTCCGGTCTCACCAAAAATAAGGTGGGGAAATCGCGTATGGCACTCAAGGGAATAGCATATGAAAGCCCTTTGCCGCTTCTTGAATCATCATCGAGGTCGTTCTTATCCCAGAGCTATCGTCCTTCACTCACTTACGCTTTAATTCTCCTTTGCATTTATCACAAGACCACCTTCGTTCATCCCAAATACACATCGTACATTCTTTACCCAGCTTAAGCATCATGAAGCTTGTAACCCCCCTCTTGCTCATCTATGGTGCTCTGACTGCATCAGCTGCTACCATCAACAAACGTGATGCATTCCACTTGTATGCGTATGGCACTGGTATCGGCGGTCTTCCCGTCTACTACTCTGATGGTAAGAAAGACATCCTCCATTCTCATGCTCTGTAGGATAAGCTAACCAAAATTGCAGGATTGGCCTACGTTGGAAACAGTGTCCCAAACGGATCCAAAGTCCACACGAACATAACATGTAAGATCTCCATTCCTTACTCATCTTCAACTTATCTCTGTCGTCACCGTATATCACTAAGGCTGCCACAGTTACTCCTGCCACAAATAATGATTGGGTCATCACCCCAACAAGCTCCAATGTTACCATCTCAAACTCTCCAGTCTTGTACATTGAGCCTTCAACTTTCTCGTTGACCAACGTTGGATTCACCGACATCGGCAAGGGAGAGACATCCGGTTTCTTGCTCTTTGGTAACTGGGCCATGTGGAAGGGTTATGACAGCAAGCAGCTTGCGTCCAATTTCTATGCTACCCCAGTAGAGGGTTGTGACGGCGTTTTTTCTTTGATGTGGAACGAGGGCCAACAAGATGATGGAATAAGCATTAGTGTCGCTGTGAGAAAATTGGCGCCTAGCACCGAGTAAATCCGGGTAATGAAACTGTCATTGGTCAGAGTATGAAGGGAAGAGTTGGTGGGCAGGATGGGTATTATAAAGACCGAAAAGTGTGAGAGGGGGATTCCATTTCACTAGTCCTTTGATAATTTTGTAACTTTCATGTAATATCAGTTTCGCCATTCCGTACTTGAACTTCATTTGATGCTTTCGCAAAGAGTAAATTGATTCGAGCTTCCAAAAAAGAAAGAACTTGATCATTGTAGTTGGTCAGAAAAGAAGATATCGTAATTATCCCCATGGCCACGCAGCTTCATCCAGAGCATACGGACACAACAGCAGAGGAATCTGTGTGCCATATTGCTCCCACTTAGTTGAATAAAACGAGGCCATAGACATTTGCTTGACAGCACTTGCTGGACGCAGCAATGACGCTCAACCACACGATGTCTGCGTAGCTGATTTATTCTCTTCTTCGTATCCATCCAAGGTCTGGCTTGGTTCTTCTTCACGCAAGTCGAAGAACCGTCGTCTCATGGGTGCACCTGAGTAATGATGCATCGTTTGAATTCCAAGTAACAACGAATGGAATAGAGCATCCTGCCGAAACCAATGTCTGCAGAGAACCAAAAACCAAGTCGGTGGGTAATATAGGGAGCTTTTGGTATTCAGACAAATTTGACTGGCGCTCGTCCATGAATATATGTGCCGATAACCAGGGTGCAGCTTGGGAATGAATCACGACGGATCGACGTTGACGTTGACGTTGACGTTGGATGGTAACTTTCCGCAGGGCAAAAGCGCTCAGACCACCTGCACCTAAAGAGCCCATGCATGTAAATAATTGCAACCCCAAAAACCGCAGCTTTAATGGCCATCTACTCTTCTTTTCCTAGATAACAACATATGTATGCATTTTCAGATGAACGCCTTGCCTCTCCAGAAAGACAAATGGGTTCAAAAGGAGACACCTGGAGAACTTATATTTATTAGTAGAATAATCGATTTGAAAATTTAGCTCATCTACAATAGCACTTCCAAATTCACATGATCCACCTCGAAGACCGCAAAAAAATCTTCACGTGCGAGACACAAGTTTTATATCTTTTTCCTTGTTGAACCCATCAATCCAGAATCTCTTCGCGCCAGGCCGCTTCCAATCCCAGAGAAAATATTCCTCTTCGATCTCTTATTCCCCCAGGTCCAAAGCCCAAGAAACTTCAGATTCAAATTCTATAAAATAAAAAAGATGTCTAAATCAATCCCACCCCTCCTGCAACCCTACCTCACTCTGCCCTCCGAATCTTCCCTCATCCTACTCACCAGCGTCCTGGGCGCAAGCCCCAACTGGTTGATACTACGATACATACACAGCCTACTCCTACCTTCTCCATCCACCCAGAGCGAGGGGGAACAAGTCGAGCCCAAAATCCTCTTTGTATCATTCCTCCGGGACTTAAATTTCTGGCGCGAGAATGGTCGGAAAATAGTATGTTTTCCTGTTCTTTATTCATCTCCCACTTTGTCCAACTTTTCCAAAGAAGTTTTGAGAAGAAAGTCTAAACTACAAACAAGAATCCATCTAACAAGCCTCAGGGTCTCGACCTCGACAAACTCCACCAAACATCCCGTCTGCATTTCGTCGACGGTCTAAGCGGATTACATCTCCCTCCTACAGCCATTCCCAACCCTCCATACGGGACTATCCTCCGGAATCCTTTACCAAACGTCATATTCCCCATCCTAACGAAATTAATCTCAACCCTCCAATCATCACCCTCTTCCTCTTCCTCTTCCTCACCCACACCCCCAACCCCACCAACCATCCTCATAATCGACAGTCTCGACTACCTCCTCTCCTGCAGCGCGGCTCACCAAGCCCCCACAACCCTCTCCTCCATCCCCTCGCACCTCCTCACCCTCCGCACCCTCACGCACAGCACCATCCTCTCCCTCTCCGCCGACTCCTCCCTCCTGCATACCCCCCCTACCCCTACCCCAACCCCAACCCCCGACCCTCTAACCCACACCCTCACCGCCTTCACCCTCTCCCTCGCCCACTCAGCCGACATGCTGATCAGCGTGCGGGAGCTAGACACCGGCGCCGCGCGGGACGTAAGCGGGGTGTTGCGCGTTACGCGCGGGGGACAGGGGTTTTCGGGACCGGAAAACGGGGTTGAGAACGGGACCGAGATTGAAGAGAAGGAGCTATTGTATTTCGTGGGTGGGGATGGAGGTGTGCGGGTTTTTGAGAGGGGGCAGTGAGGAATGTTTTGTGTTATGTGGTTGTGTTTGGGGGAGGGAAGAGTGGTTGCTGAGGGTTGGGGATTGGATAGCTGTATTGGGGGCATAGAGGAATAGAAGAGGTGATGGGTAGGGTAGGTTATTTTTGAAGAAGTGGCTACGGTGGTTGTCAAGTTGCAGAGGTTTTCAGTACGTGGAGCCCCTCAGTATTGCCTACCAATGTCAGAGAGAACAGTCAGCGATGGTAGTAGAGATGAGTAAGGTAGAAGGAGGACCTGGGCCCAGTCGGCTCTCGCTCCCAGCGCTTCATCCAAAGAATCAGACTACATCATGGTTCTATAATACTGTTTCAAACTTCTCCCTAACATCATAATTGCTTAATAAACCACATAATCCTCTTCCTCGACACAGGTCAATTACTTGCCAAGGATTTTACCAATTTATCAACCACCTTTCGAACTTTGGATGTTTTACTATGGGTAGCAATCTCTGGAACTTTCGATTGTTCAATGTTTACTCTCCATTACAACAATCAAATAGCCATCGAAAGAGATCTGCGGTAACTGACGTTCTAATCGCAGCTTCTCTCCTGATTTATTGTTACACCTGGCGGTTCACGCATCCGAAATCAAAAATTGAATCGCATCACTGGGATGATTGCAAAAGATGGCATTTCTGCTAGAGAGCATGTCACGTTATGTCATGTCTTTTCCATAAACCCCAGTAATTCCTCGTACGACCGAGACGAGACATAATCGCCACTGTGCAAACAAAAAATTGCAATTGCTGCCCATGTCCTGCCTCTAGCATATCAAAAGCCAATCCTTCGCCAACCCATCCAAATCAACCGCTAGACTTAACCCCCAATATCATAGTTCGTCTATTCAGATGGTCTGGTGGCAGGTCCCCTCGCTCCCTTTGGTGTGCCGATTTGGAAACCATTCTTGAATTTTCTTGGGACCTCCTTCAAGTAACGCATACGTCCAGTACCGGTGGTCTTTCTTCTCTTGGCCTTCTCGCCCCAGTTGTCTGTTGTGATATTATTAGCATATGAAATTCAATGAAATCCGTTCTCCTCCAAGCTCGATATTCTTAAACAATTTCGTTGGATGGAGCGCGAAGGGTTCGAGTTGGATGTAATTGAATTCAACATACATTTACGGGTCTTAGCAGCTGGGTAACCACATGATGCGCAAGTGTGCTTTTGGATGTGGAGAGATCGGCGACCTGTAAATCCATAACATATTAGCCTTCAATTCTTCCATTGGCAGTTCCCAGCAATCGAGTTATTCGTCGGTCGTATCATCGAGTCTTCTCGGTCGTGTTTCCTCCCATCGTCTCTTTCCTAGGGTTTGGATCAAACTAACCGCAGCGTCTGCACAAAGTGTGCGACTTGTTGTGGCGCTTTCCGAAACTGGAGGTTCCCTTCGCTATAATTCAAATCTCGTCAGTTCCAATCCTTTGGTGTTTTTATCGATATATTCGTGATCGAGGTTGCAACGTACTCATTTTGAATTAGGAACTGTAGAATCTGAATGTCAGCAAGTACAGCAGCTAGAATAACTTGATGCCATAATGGCAGGTGGATTGGAGTAACGTACCTTGTCGACTCGTGGGGTTGTCGTAATTTGTCGTTGAATCAATAATGTCGCCTTTTTTTCGCAAGAGGCTGATTCGCGATGTCGTCGGTTCGCCTAGTGGGAAATGGAAACCCTAAGCTAGGGCAGATGTGCATCACGTGCACTGAAGCGAGAACCTCAATTTAGGGGCGAATCCTTCCCAATCATAACAACACAATTGCAAAAGGTTGATAACAGCGCTGAATGCCAAATAAATGAATATCACAAGCTTTAGTAGAGCATCATAAAGTACTGCAATCAAAGAACAAACAGTTTGAATGGTAAGGCTGTAGGATTTCATATTTCATATCATTTTTGATTCTACTCTATACGGAATGGAATCAGGGTATCTGGATCCAGCCCTATCAATGCTATCTATAGTATAGCCATTTCCCATCGTATACAGCTGGCCTTAATGTACAAGAGACTGGCCCTCTGCTCGCTTCCTCATTATGTATCGTATACCGCTATGCAAAAAGAAACCCCCCCCCCCCAAGCAAACCCTGAACGCCAGCGCAATGAAGTGATCTATAGATCACAGCTTTTTTTACAAAGTGATCAAGTCGATCTCTGAGAAATCGGGCGGATTCCTTCCATACACGACCCGAGCCTTAGCATCTAGTGCAGCTCCAACATTACTGATCCAAATATTTGCACCGGCATAATCTCTAGTGCGTCTGACCTCATCATCACTAACACCAATATCGTCTCTCGGTATCCACACCACCGGCCTTCTAGCTCGCAGAGCGTAGTGCTGGAACGCATGCTTAACAAGAGCATCACGTTCTTCCGGGTCCAAGTCCTCGATTTCATCATTATAGCCGCCATACAAAGCATTAGCGATTTTCTGTTGTGCCTCAACGTCCCGATGACGACGTCGTCGCGTTATTTGTGGTTGCATAATTCGTTCATCATTTCCGTCACTGCCTGTACCGTGGCCGCGTGTTTTCCTGCGGATGCTTTTGCTCGATCGGATAGCCCAATCACCCGCACCATGAACAATGTTTGTAGGCCTAAACTTAGACAACTTACTTCCTCCATTGGCAGCCTTTGAGTTGAGGTTATCCATCTCAATATATCCAGGTCCCTGAATGCCAGTACCATCATTTTGTGGCAACGCATCATTCCCATGGGCGGAGGTAAGACCTAGTCGTTCTGCTTGCGCCCGATCAAAAGCCTCATCACGAAGTACGGCCTCATCTTCAAAGGTGATGGGTAAATAGTGGAGGAGGGGACCGAAAGACCAGTTGAGGAGGAATTGGTAGAGAATTGTCAGGAGCAAAGCAACAATCATAATAATTGCTTGAACGGTAAGTGGGTCTCCTTGTTCGTCCCTTGTAAGGAAGAACAGACCGATGAGGCAAAGCTCCATGACATAAAGGCCCGTGAAAGTTTGGTTGATCGCTCTTGGGTACAAAAGACCACCAGTGTCAATCCTGAATCGAGACACATAAAGCATATTGTATCGATTAGCAATCCATAAGAGAGTAAAAGTAATGATTGCAAAGATAATAATGATGGGCGAAACCACACAATAAATCAATGCAATACAAGCGAAGTTGGTGTAAACAGGGAAGAACGATCCCCATGATACCGAAGGTAGACGCGTGTTTCTTGCCCACTTCTGTCTCGCCGTACTGTCGAAAAATTTCGGCAGGACAAACCACAGAATAAGAGTAGACAGCTGTAGCAATGTACCAGAGCTCACAGAAAAGGCCTGTAGAATCATGTAGGAGAAAAAGTAGTTCGCTGCCTTTGGTAGTTGCTGTGCGAGGGTCTCAGGAATAGAAGTGAGGTTAGAGACCGAGGAGCTCCATGCAGCCGCTGCACCACCGGAAATAGATACAACCAAGAACACTTGGACAAATAAGAATGCAAAATAATATGTTTGAACAATCCCTTGCCGTTCGTTGCCCGTCTGCGAGCCCTGGACAAAGGCAAGATACCCGAGGATTGTGGGCACGAGTGACAGAAGAATACTCAGCACTAAGGCAGGCAACACACCAGCAATAGCCTGGAGAACTCTTTCTGGTATGATTTTTAGCCATCTGAGCCAAGATGTGGTGCTGACAAGATAAGATATCTGGGCCAGGGAAGATGTCCATGCGACAGGAATAACCCATAACAGGATCATGCCAACGACAACACTTGTGACAACAGCCGTTCTAAGCCAGGATTCCCACCATTTGATGGACATATTATCCCACAGAACATCATTTGGTGAGATCTCCACGGTACGTGGTGCCATCTGTTTAGGAACATGGTACGTAACAGCTTGACATGCCATGTGTGCAGCTACTTGATGATTAAATTGAATAAACGCAGAGTTCATGAGCGGGAATCGCTCTGGTGATTCTTGATCCATTTCAATCTCGAGGTTAAGTACAGCAAGCTGTTCACGGCACCAGTATATAGTATCGACTTTCTTATTGATGCCAGGAATGCTGGGAAACCATCCAGGCGTCCAGCTGAATCTCGGCAATCTGTGGGTTGGTCGGTCTTTTTCCCTCAGATAGCGCTGCCATACTGCAGTTGTGGCGTCTTCCTTATATTCTTCGTTGTAAGCTTTCGGGTATTCCACTGCAGGTTCCTCGTCGGAATGAAGGAATGGAATCACGGATTTAATCTTCTGCCAAAGGGTCTTCTTTTTAGACTTATCAACCGTTGAGCGGGCTCCATCTTCTTGCGTCAAGGGAAACTCGTCATCATCTTCATATCCTGTGGGAATGGGAGATGGGAAGCCACCGGCAGGACCTTGCCAGAACTTCCACCAGTTGTTTGACTGGTTTGCATCATTTGCTCCATCGCCTCCATATTGAAAGCCGCCCCGGCGAACTGTATTTCCAGCTAATTTCCTGTCTCCTTCGTAGCTCCGTGGATCGCGATATGACGTTGATGGACGGTAGTCATCTGACCTACGCTCTTTCTCGAGATCCTTGGTTAAGCCCTCTTCGTCTTCCACACCAGCCCCATATGGCTTTGACTTTTCAGGTTCCCGGTATCTTCCAAATTGATCATAGGATTCTTCCTCAGCTATGGACCGTGCATCAAAATTGACGAATCCATTTGTGGTTTCAACTGTGTTGTTGATATCCCTACCGACCCCGAGAACACCATTGAATGCTTTGTCTCCAACCTTTCCAGCAGCATCAAGCCCTCTACCAAGCCCTTGCCCCATGGCTCCAAATCCCTGTCCGACCGCTGCCAGACCGCCACCTATCGCAGGTAGTTTGAACTTGATCTGAGAACCACTCCTTTTATGATTACGCTCTTCCTGATGTCTTTCAAGCTCGGTTTCTTCGTTTATAGCATCATCGATTGTATGTGGCACCTCCTCCCCAGTGCTTACGCCTCCACTTTGTGCAAGTCGCTCGGCCTTTGCGTTCTCGAGTTTAGCCTTCTCAGCCTTTTCTGCTTTCGTAAGTGCCTTTCGGTTCGAGGCCTTTGCGGCGGTTTTCTCATCCTTCTCTGCTTGCTTCTTCTGTGCTTTCTTCGCCTTCCTAATCAATTCTGTCTCGGCAGCCTCTAATTGCAAATGGATCTTATCCCGAGCATGAATTTTGTTTAGCAGCTCATCATAATTTCTGTTGATCCATATATTCCTGATTCCTCCGGGAAAGACGTCGTAAAGTCCAGCAAGTGCTTCTTTTGTGAGCCATTTGTTCGGGATGGCGCTGACAAGTACGGTTGTGGCAGAAGCTCTCAGTCGATGTTCAGCGGATGTTAAATAATCCTGTCGGACTTTAATGTAGACCCGCAGCTCGGCGAAGAAAACCCCGCATACCCAGATGATGGCCAGTAAAGCAAGTATCAAATGCGCCCAGTATCTATTCGTCTTGCTAGGTTGCACATTTGTCCAAGCTAGTTGATCCAATCCCGTCACATTTGGGTTTGAAGAGACCTCGGTGGAATTGTGGCTGTTCTGGAATTGCAACGCCCACTCCGAGCCCCGTCCTCCAAGGTAGTTGATCGGTACAAGAATCGGTATTATGACGAATGCCATGGGTATGAAGATAATCAGAAGAGTTTGAAGGTATCGCAAGAAGAAGTAGGCGTCAAGTCCGCATTTGTTAATGACTTCACGATCTCTGAATCGAAAGATAGCGAAGAGCCAACCCCAAGGGCTTCTGGGAGGTGGTTCGGTACGTTCTTTTTCGGGCACCAGATAGGTTTTCGGTTTGCTGAGAAGAGTCAGTCATCAATTGAGGAAGAGCAGCTTCGCAGATTTAGGATGCTCCTCGTTATGACCGACGGCGCAAGACTCACAAAATTCTAGCAAGCTTGTTCTTTAAGAGCATAAACGCGACCATCTGCACACCAAAAATAATAGACGAAGAGACCATGGCCGTCAACAGCGCCACCAGACTGATACCTTGCGATGCCTGTGCATTGCCGAAAATCGTTGTCGTCGTACTAGGAGACGCAGACGTCCCATTGGGACTGCTGCTTGAAGTCGCAGACATTTTGAGAAAGAGGTTTCTGTTATCGATGCATAAGAGGAAATTGAGAAGCGTTATGCTTGAATAATGCTATGTGCGAAGCTCTGTAGTGATATCATGGAAGGTGTGTATGATGAGGTTGATACGGAAGCAGAGAGATGTACTTCGTGGAGGTCTCGAGGTAGCAAAAAGAAAAAGTCATGACTTATCAGGAGGGGAAAGAATAGAAGTGAATCATAATCCGTCAAACCGTTGATCTACGAAGTATCGGCTTCTAGATGAGTAGTTACATGGCATACTCCAAGGAACAAGTAGAACTTATCTTGGGACCCAATGGTTTTTTGTTTGGATCAGCAATTGCGCGTGTTTATTCAACCAGCCTTGTTTGCCTCATTTCAGTAATTTAATTTGTTTTCGACCGTAACATGCTTTGTCCTTTGTATTAACCAGTACATGGATGGGATATGGATAGGATAGGGATAGGATAGGGATAGGATGGGATAGGATAGGGATAGATGATAGGGATCCTGTTTCTTGATTTACCGCGAGTTGATAAATCCATGCAGGATTGACTCGCTTTCTCCCCGGCTTTACCTAAGGATAAGCGGTATCATGATGTCACGCATCGGATTGGCTGCATTCTTGCCATTTGCTAATAGACGAGACACGAGACACAAGACAGAACTCATCTCACACAACAATGTTTCAGCGTCCCTTTCTCCTGAAAGTACCATTGGGTGTGGAAAGGTGCAACCACCGCGCGTTAAAATGAAACCCCTTGGAGCGGCCGAAAGGCTTCCGAAAGGGTTCAAGGGTGCGCTTAACTGATTGTGCTTAACAACGACTCATGTCCAGTCATTCACTTTGTACACTGGACGTGTTGCGACGGCTGTATAGCTGAGGGGCGCAAGAGTTTACAACGTTGCCATAAACAGAAACCTCCTCGCGCTTCCAAGTTACAAGGTCCAAGGGCCAAGGGCCAAGTTACAAGTTACTTGGTACAAGTCACGCTCCCTGCAAACCTCTCAGCCACACTTACCATGTACTTGTACTTACATGGTCTGACCAAGTACAGGCACGGCTAAAGCTTCGGTACTTTCTACCCCGAACTGTTCCCGGTTTCACGTCTCTTTCACGCCAATCTTTTTTGAAGATATACTTTCAATATTTCCATTCGAGATCCGCATTCCCTTGAGTTCTCTCGGGAACTTTCTTGTCGCCCATTGCTTCAAGGCGGTCAGGATGTTGAACTGCTCACTGAGTCCAGATCCCAGATCATCAGCCTTAGCCGCGACATTGAATCGTGTTGCATGTCTAGCCTTAAATGGCAGAGTAAAAAGAGGTGGGTACTGAAGCTCACCTGGTCATGAAAAAAAGGGGAAAACTTTCTTTCGTTATCGTGAACAGCCATGCGTCGATACGGCTTAAATCTACTTTGCTCCACACTCCGGGGCATAGAAGAAAGCCAAATGCTTGTATTTGGGCCCGTACAGATACTTTTTCTCAATCACTCACAACTGCTTCCGTGCTTGTTGCCCCAACGTGCCGCACTGGCGGGTAACCAAGAACAACATAGTCGGTCGATCCTTTCAGCTTCGATATGCGAATATGTCATCTTACCACTTTGACTACCAGGTCACTGGTATCTCGCAACTATCATAAGAGGAACCGTAGCTCTTCCTAAAGAAGTAAAACAATATGCACCCTTCGCAGAACCGAGACCAGAGGAACTTTTCCTCCAGTTTGGAATACCAGTGGAATTCTACGCAGATCTAGGATCTCACTTTGGAAATGCAGTCAAGGCGGCTTTGGAAAGACAAGGAGCAGTCTGGACTAACTCACCCGTCGCAACGAAGAAAGCAGCAGGAATGGCCGAGAGGGCAGTCGGTATCCATCATCAGTGCTGCACTCGTAGGTGCGATGAACTACCCAAAATTCCTCCTACAATCAATCGGGAAGCCATACGGAACCTATATGGGAATGGCGTGTAGAGGATACGCTGAACAGTAGGTCCTCGACGTTCACTCTCGCTCTCTTGCGTGGTTTCTCTCCAGGTTTGATCTCAGCCATGTAAGCGTCCAAGCAAGTTTCGCGTTCGTTTTCATCGTTGTGTTCGGGGCAGATAGATATACTATAATTGGCAAAACTCGAGCTAACTAGAATGAATACACAATCACAACAGCTACTTACATGATATCCCTTCTTCTTCTCATGGCAATGCCACCTTTGAGAAAGCAAACGGAGAAAGAGATGGAAACCCTACCCTCAAATACTAAGGGGCAAAGCCAAGTCGGTCGTTGACCAGCGACCGACCATACCGTGATCTGAATTTAGAAAAGCCTTTGATCGCAATCTGGTAGTATGAATCGAATCTGAACATTGAATGAAAGAAACACTGAAGTATTTGAATCCTGAGGCGATTTATCTCAAAACGGTGTTTTCATTTGCAGGAGATGGATGCGATGCAAAATCTCACAGTCGTTGATAAGTTAAACTTCCCTCTCCCCTCGGTGCTATCGAATTGAAAAGAGGCCGTTCGGATTCGGAATCAGACCTGCATGCATACACTAGGATACACCCTACTGATCATGGCCCGCAAGCACTCCATATCGACCGGTGATGATAATAACTCTACATAGAAGCGGGTGATCATCTATAGCCGCATCCACATCCACATCCACCTCCCCCGTAAAGTTATAAGCTCTATGACGCTGCTCCGCGGCGATGCCCTTGCAAAATTCAAAAGGATCACCCAGCAGGCTTAAGTACATCATACACAAAAAAAAAAAAAAAAAAAAAACATTCCACCTAGTTATCCTTAAGCCTGCCAAACTCTGGCTCAAACCCTACAGTGCCATCCTCATCAACCACCTTCCCTCTATCCCATTCCCGCTTCTCTCCTTTCCGCGTCCAGGTTACATCTTCCTCTCTCTTTTCCCCGCCAGTTTCCCACTTCTTAATCTCCTGCTCCGAGAACCCCGCTTCCCGTAATCTATCGGATTGCTTAGCTTGCCATTTCTGTCGGTCTTTCAAAGCTTCCAGGGCCTGGCCCCAGTCATCATCTTCCTCTGGATCCAGCTGTACATCGGCTGTAGGATCATAATCGGCTGCAAATCGAGAGTCGAGACCTGAACCTAGGGAGACAGCACCACGGCCGCGAACCCGCACAGCTTGTGGTTCTGACAGGGGGCGCGGCCCAATGATTTCGTCTAGTGGGTCGGAATCATAGCTTTTGTTTGGCTCTGTCGGTGAGCTACGACCGCGGCTGTCCCTTTCACTTTTCTGCGGTTGACGGGTGGGCCTTTTATCATCTTCCGAATTTGACGATATGGAGCGCTTCCTTTTTCGCCTTGGTGATCTATCTCTATGCCGCGATTCTTTATGTCGATGTTCTCTCGGCGATCGGGATCTTGACCTGTGTCGACTCTTGCGGTTGGCCTTCCTGTCCCGTTCTTCAGATACATTCCTTCTCTGTCTTCTATGTTCTTTCCGCCTCGATCTCTCTTCTTCCTCGTCTGTCAGATCCTCGTTGTCTTTCACTCTACTCTCTCGTATTTTACTCCGTTGGGGTGCATCGTCTGCGCTGGAATCATTCAAGCGACTGCTTTCGCGTTTGCGATCCCCTCGTCGCTTCTCGGACGAACCGTCCTCATCATTTCTGCGCCCGCTCGATCTATCATCGTCCCCCCCTCGCCTTCGTTTCCTTCGATCGGCATCTAGCGTTCCAGTTTCCCTGCCATTAGAAGTATTCCCGTTCCCCCTTTCCCTTCCTGCCTCCTCAACTCGTCGCCTCTTTGCCGGACCTCCACCTAGAATAGCCGCAATATCACCCAATTGCCTTTTCCTGATGTCGCCTGGCGCAAGTCTTCTCTGCCTCCCACTATTCGACAGACTCTCCAACCTTGCGCGCGCCTCGGCAGCCTCCTTGGCTAACAGTTCTCTGTTGTGACTGTCCGTGTCCCGTATTATGTTGCGCAAAAATCGAGTATTGGGTTTCGGCTTATTTAATGGAGGTCTACCGGATGTTAGAAATGACGAAGCACAACGACGCAGATTCAAAGGAAAGAACAAACTTGGAAGGTGTTGCGTAGGCTTCTAGGCCCCTTGCAGAGTATCTGATGGAGCTTTCTTTCGCATCTTTGGCTAGAAGATTTGCGACATAGTCATCGGTGAGTATATCGTCATTCGGCATGCTGAAGAGGTATGCTGTGTTGAGGACGGGATCCTGAAAGAGACTTGTTGACCGCGCATATGTATATACTCCTCCAGTGCAACATATGAAGCTGAATTGTAATTAAGTGGAGTGGCTTGGTGAGGATCGTGTGAATTATAAAGACAGTTAACGACTCCAGAGACTGTAGTGTTCTTCTTGGTATTTTCGATTCGACCGTCGGCACCTTTTCTCTCCGATATGATATTACCACGCCTAATTTTAAGCTAAGGCTTTTCAACCTGGAATAGTGGCATGCACTAGGGTTTCTAATTACTGATTTTAATAGTGTATCTATCAACCGCGACGTGATCCCTGCAAAAATAATACAAAGTAAACAATAGCAACCCCTCAGTTCTATACTCTTCAACATTATATTACGCATTTTTCGGAAACAATCGAGCAATTCAGAGTCAACCTGTTCCGCAAATAAGAAGTTACTATAACCCTGTCAAGCGAACGGTTCTCAAAGGGATCTCAAAGACTCTCGGCATTGGAAACAGCATGTCGCAATCACCTCAAGAGACGCTTTCTGAGCTTCTGAAACTCCAAAAGAGCCACGAGCTATCCATAATCAAACTCAGCGAGCCAGTATCTGGTATCCTAAAAGCAGGCGACCGCACATCCGACGTCTCTACCAATGTGTTTGAGAACCCCAGTCCAGCCAGTCTCGAAGCGGATCTTGCTCACTACAAAGTAAACACAGCGTTCATCCCATTGCCTTCATTCCCTCCCATGCTAACAATACCACCAGGAACTATTCTCCAAACTCCGCTTCTCCTACGTCGAGCAAGTCACAAAAGAAAAGTTCATCCGTGCCATCGTCGGTGATCCACCCCTCGTAGTCGAACACCAAGAAAACATCGAACTCGAGTCGCATCTCGCGGTCGCCAAAGCCTCCCTGAAAGCGCAAAAAACCGAAGTTGCGGAACTAGTTGATGAACTGGAGAAAAGGGGTAGAGAGTTATGTCGCAAGTACGAGAATATACAAATGCAGACGAAACAATTGCAGGAGTTGCCTGCACGGATTGAAGGGTTGGAAGAGAGTATTAGGGATTTGAAAGAAAGACAGAATGGGGGAGGGGAACACCCGAATTTGAGGCTAGGGCTAGATAAGACAATGGAACTGGTGGAGGAGAGGGAAAAGGAGAGGAGGGAGTTGGATAGACAGTTGGAGCAGTTGCAGGTGATGGTTCCGAGGAAAGTTAAGGAGGTGGAGAGGTTAAACGCCGAGTTGCAGCCGTTGGAGGCGAAGAGATTGGGAAGCACGACTGCGGCAAGGGAAGCGAAGAGAAGGAAAGAAGAGGCTTTAGGCGGTGTGGGGGATGATCTGGAGGAGAGAGGAAGGTGGTGGAGAGGTGTGGAAGGTGGTTTGAAGGGGATGTTGGGCGTGGAGAATTAATTCATAGTGAATGACTCTGTAATTACTGGCGCAAGGGGTAAACATCGATTTAGAGTCGGTTCAAACTTGGGATTCATGGGCAGGAGTTTGGAGCATTTGGTCCATCAGTTCAAATCGGGAAATCTAGAAGCTATTTCCTGCACGACTAGCATTCCTGACAGCGGCTTATGTATTGGTGATATGTCATTACACTAGGAATGCGCTACCAATCCCGGTGCCAGTACTGAACAGCGTAAATTCCAGTGATCACTCACATCATAGTAATAGAGCAGCCAACAGTATCATTTGCTCCCATTCCCTTTCACCAAAATATGAACTACTTCTTCAGAGCCAAGGCGTGTCTCCCCCAAATAACTAATGAAGCTATTTAAAACCAATCGTCGTCATACAGTATCCCGAGCTCTCCGATCCGTCATGAAGGACCAAAACCACCCCCGCCGAAATCAGCCCTTCCAACCAATCTTCTCGCATGCGGAAACACTTGTCCGGCCAGCGATCTTTGCGGGCTTCCCCACCCCACTTCGTTGTTGCTTGTTTCAACCGGGCCTTTGCGTTTTTCGGAGCTTGATTAGGAAACCACTTGCATGCTGGATGAGGAATGTATGTACGGAGCAGTGTTGCGAGCGAGCGAGTGGTGAGTGAAGCAAGCAAGGAACAAGAGGGGCTAGATCAGATCTACTGTACTTCGTACAGATGCGCTGGGCTGTCTGTCGGTAGCGTATAAATTGAATCTTGGGTGCAGCAGCAGCTCCTTTCCCCGACAATTGATTTATTGATCACATAGATCAAGCTTATAACTATCCTTTTGTCTGTCTACAGTATCTTGTCCGGACTGTTTGTTTGTTCAATAAATTGACCGCGATCTACTGGGCGGAGTATTCGGTCCATATCGCTCGCTCGATAGCTGTACCACAATTGAATCGAATCGTTTGGTCAGTCAACGCAAAAGCAACCCCGCAGTCTCCGAGACCACTTGAGCTTGAGAGCTCAACTTGAGCAAAGCCTACCTCGATCCAATCTGACTTGATTCGATTCTATTCAACAAATCACCAAGCTCTCTCTCACTATTCAATCTACCTAAGCTATCTAGCCTAACTACTCTACTCTATTCCAACTCTATCCTATCATCCCCCCCCCACTCCATATCCCTATTTAAAACATCAACATCACACACAATGTGGACCAACCCCTCCAGCCCACCACCGCAAATGTGGTCGCCTAAATCACCCACCACCTCGCGCTTCGCCGCACCGCAGTCGCCGTCAAGCCCTGTCAGCGCCTCGGTGCCAACGTATAAGTTGAAGAACCAGGGGCGCCGCTTCGCGCAGATCGTCAAGCTAAAGCCGGAGTACGTCGAGGAGTATAAGAAGTGCCATGCGAAGGTTTGGCCCGAGGTCTTGAAACAGATTAAGAACTGCGGTATTGAGGATTGTATGTTGTTTTGTTTCTCTATTTCTTCCTTTCGGTTTCTGCGGCTTGCTTGCTTGCTTGGTTCTTCTATAGGTTTGGTGTTGGGGGACTTTGATGAAAGGTGGAGGAGGATGAAGAAGGAAGAAGAAACTGGGGGTGGAGATGTGATGGGAGAAAGTGCAAAGGAATGAACCATGCTAATAATTGCAACCGGATAACAGATTCGATTTTCCATGACCCGGGCACAAATATTCTTTTCGCCTCTTTCAAGTACGTGGGCTATAACTACGCGGGAGATATGGAGCGCATGAGGGAAAATCCCAAGGTGCAAGAGTGGTGGAAGATGACGGACTCGTACCAGGAGAGTTTGGTTGAGGGCGCAAAGAGTAGTGCGGACGGGGAGCCAAGCTGGTGGAAGCCACTTGAGGAGGTGTTTTATACGCCTTGATGGGACACAACGAGTGATATGAATATGAGGTTATATCTGGTGGTTTTGCGTTGGATCTTTTGCTAGATAGCTATCAGCGCTCTTGAATGTGACGAGCAGCTGAATTCAAACCAAAATATGAATATACACGAAATGAAACTTTTGGGAAGATTACATTGTCTATTTGCATTTGTACATTCAATCCGATCTTCTTCTAAATACTATACAAATCGACCGAGAACATCTACCCATCACCTTCCAAACCAACCTCCAAATAGTCCACCACCACCACCACCACCCCCTCTACCCCTCCACTCCTCCCCCTTCCTCGCCGCGCCCACTACCCACTCCTCCAGCCCCTCCTTCCCTAACCTCTGTATCTCTCTACTCCCCAACCTCCCCCCACCATCCCCACTCATCACCTCCCCTCGAAAAAACCCCACCAGACTCGGCACACTATTAACCATATACCGCATGCCGAGGCCCTCGTTCATAACATCCGGCGCATCGTACTCGACCTCGCAGAAGAGCACGCCGCCATGCGTTTCCCCGGCGCCCGAGGATATGATGTTTTGGATGAGGGGAGAGACGTGCTGGCAGGTGGAGCAGTAGGATGTTGTCCATAGGGTGAGGAGCGGTTGCGAGGAGCTGGTTGAAAGCGCGATGTAGGTTGAGAGGAGAGACGGGTAGCGGACTCTGTGGGGATGGGGGTTAGCTTTTTCTCGAGGGAGAGGACGAGGGGTTGGATGCTCAGGGGGCTTACGGGTCGTAGATGCGGTTTGGGGCTTTTTGGGGAGGTGTGGATGAGAATTGGCGGTGGGGGAGTTGTGATAGTGGAATGGAGGAGAATTGTTTAGGTAGAGAGCGGGAGGAAATTCGTAGGTATTTTGAGGGTGGCATTTTGATGTTTGAGAGTTTTTTTCTTTTCTTTTTCCTTTTCCTTGTTGCTGAAATATAATCCAAGAATTTGATCCCCGGCTTTTCCCCAAAATTTCTGTATACCTATGTGCTGACTTAGAGAATTGGACGTTGATTAGTATATGAGAAGAGTAGGTAGTTTTTTCAAAGCTTCAAGCTTCAAGCCGCCAGGCGAGATACCATGGTCGGCCTATGACATAGGACACTAAGCCTAATATAGTAATATGCTATCCTCGCTCGTGTCTATTTCCATCTTTTCGTTTCATTGTTCGCTGGACTTTGAAACATTGTTAGAAGCCATCCTTGGTATTCCAGTTAACTTTTGGTTAATGGAGGAATCGTAGGAACGTCAATGTTCATGGGAGATTAGTTCTCTCTCTTCAAAGCAGCGTCATGTCTTGCGACCCCCATAAGGGCATCTAAGGACAGCTGCATTTAAGAGCAATTAACTAGAGTACTACTCAGACTCTCTGTGAACTTTCGTGGTCATTTATCGTCGACTCAAATCAAAACCATCCGTTGTTTTGTTCTAACGGATGACAATGCTCCGAGATAGTGATTGTAGCAGGTTGATAGTATCATCACCATTGAGCAGCTTGAGAGCCCGACATGCTCGGAATAAACCTCTCAACGGCCCTGATGCCAAATCAGAAGATCCTCCACGAAGTAGCGAGGGATTGAAGATATCGATTCCTCGATCCATGGTAGCTATATCCCTCACTCTGACGATTAGATAACGTAGCAGAATAGCACACCTTTATGACTGCTCATATGCTAAGGTTGGCTTTGGTTCGACTATTCCATGTGTATCTGTAGGTGCGAAATCCTTGGTTTTCGCGAGATGCCTACACCACTGACGCTACTTCTTCAATCCTCCGAGATCTATAGCGACATATCATAATTTTGTCATATCAACGTCCATGAAAACGAATGTGAAAGTGGAGTAAAAGTAGATGCGTGGTAGCTCGAGGATATTTTCCAGCCACTCGACGCAAACGCAACATGTTTGTACAGCGTGCAATGTAGCGGCAAGCACATAGAACTTCCGACGTGCGTTTCGGAGTTATTCATTCCACGTTCGTGATTCGCGAAACTATTGAAGTTACTATCTTCGAGCTAGCATTGTATTGCGGAAAATGCTGGCCGGTTTTCTTTCCTCGTTTTTTGGTAAAGTAGACAAACAATGTGTTGCAATATCTTATCCCAACCCCTGAGATGGTCTGGATCTCCCAAGCGAAGTGATTCAAGTGAAATGTTCTCAGAATCAGCACCTTCATAGACAGTCTACTGCAACTTGCGGTTTACTGTATTATCCCAATATTTATCTGCCTAGGTCAAATGTTCCTCGCATAAAATAGGAGATTGGTCTCATAGATAAGGTTCCTCCAATTGAGCAAAAGTGGAGTGGGTTATGCTACTGTAAGTTACCCCAGAATATCTGTTCAAACACCATTCTTGGAAAGACATTATCGCGGTAAACAAAGATCGTCCCAAGACAGGTCCTTACCTTGCAAGAACGACTCAAGCACCAACCAAAGTACGTGATGTGGCAATATTTTGCGTATCAGAGCATCCGATGTCAACGCGGCAGAAAAAGAAAAACATTTCATGCAGTGAGATAGGAAGCATACTTCGCACAGTAGAACTAGAGGAGAAGCCCAACCAACTGCCGTGAGAGTAGGCAGATGACTTGCGATCAGCTGAATCATATACCTGGCACTTTCCCCACAGCAGCACACAAAAAACGCCCCCCTCCATTGTGGAGATACGATACGGCAGGAAAGAGACTGCGGGTGGTAGAACTGACTTTGAGTAAAGGATAGATAGGATGATGTACAGACGAAAAGAAAGAATGGATACCATTAATCGCGCAATCGGCATGAGTCAAACTATATTTCTTGTTGTACATTGAATTTGAAGCATGAGGTAAGTAGGTATCTCGAGGCTGGGAAAAAAGGGGGTGGCCCAAAAGTAGGACATTTGTGTCGGTTGGTAAACGACGACCTTCCCCATCTTCGACCTACTTGCTAAATCTGCCTGCCTTCGAGGTAGGTCGCACAGCCGAAGGGAAGCGCGCGTTATCCGTCGAAGTCGTGTTGTTCCAAGTATTGACGAACAATCACTTGTCAGCGTACTCTGTAGCGACCCGTGTTCAAAAACAGCAACAAGGCAAGAATGCAAGAGACAAATCGACGTGGAGGGTTGGTTGGCGAGGTTGGCTTCATTAGCTCGCCGCTCTACTTCGTACGGCGATATGAAGCTTAGAAGATCCGAGCTCCACCCCATCCCATGCAGGTGCAGATGCAGCGCCATGGGGGTCAGATATATGTAGATAGATCTTCATCTGTCTGCATCCATAGTGGCCAACCCTGCTTTAGCCCCCGTTCTGATACATTTTTGTGCATTCTGATTCAGCCATAAGCTTTCATTGCAGCATGAACGTGAACGTGATCGTGATCACCTACTCTCGTCCTCGTCTGATTGAACGTCATGGCATCTATCTCGTCTACTGACTTTAGATGGATGCTTCAGAGCAGACGCAGGAGGAGCAAAGAGGCAAAACCGCCGTTGCACATGAACGAAAGCATAGATCCTACACACTTCACAGCCTCCATTGCGACATGATTCGCAACAGGTTATACCATACCATTTTACTTCGTACAACATTTCGCAGCATTTCGAACAATTTCCGGCGCTTATCTTAGCATAAATGTCTTACACCGCTATCATGGTTATCACCGGCGATAGGCTCGATACTGTAGGCTTTCATACCACATACAGACCCATGCGGACCCTCTTTTACACAATCTGACGAACCCTCGTGCCATGGTAGCAGTGTCTCTAGGATCCGAGGATTGAAACATCGTCGTCATTGTCATCTAAACAGGAAATCCCGGGAATTTCTTGGGAAAAAAGGCAGAGAACTAGCGACTAGCGACTAGCACGACTAGCCAGCTTCTAAAGGCTTCGTCGAACACACCGCCCGACATGGGTAGCATCATAGCACCATTGCAGAAAGGGAGCCCTGGCGAGAGACAGATTCAATGAACTTTCTAAACTCCTAGTGCATGGCGCCTACCTTTCCTCTGGGAATCCTCTGGAAAGAGAACAACACAATCAACCACATTTCTCTTCTCTGCCCTCTTATAGGCTCCTTCTTCTTCATCCCTCGTATCTTTAGGTGTTTGTGCTTTGGACTAATAATTCATGCATCGGCTACGTGGGTTTTCTGCCATCCTAATATTCTGACTCTTTTGACCCCCCCCACTACTGCCTCACCTAATCGACCAGAACGTTGTTATTTCTACCCTCAGTCCTTTTCCCTATAAATTCCTTCTTCGTCGCTCCGCTCCCGCGAAAGTCTGTCTTTACAAGTACGATTTCGAACAGACCTTCTTGTATAGTGGCTGGTAGTAAGCCGGCCTTCCCCAAAGATCCGCAGATAAACGGATACTGAATCATGATCTTTTAATCCAAACATCTGCTACTTTTTACGCACGTTAAAATGGGTGACGGCCATGGCGGAGGGGACGCCCCTGCAAGCGTTTCTACGGAGAAATCACGCTCGTTCTTTGCGCGTAATTTTGCCTCTCGTAAGACGAGGACTACAAGAGACGATGGAGATAGTCAGGATGAGGGAGGTCACCCAACGAAATGGAGTATGGGAGTCTTGAACGATAAACTTACCCATGAAGTTCCTGGTATGTTTGCAAATGGTTGTTCTGGGGTATACATCTACTAATTCACGATTTGAAGGCTCCGTCCTCCTGCTCACCGGCAAACGAAACGAACCTTTGGGTCTGCGAAATGCGCCAGCGCGAACCTCCAACTCCACACTCCCACCACAGAATCCAGCAGCATACGACCGAAGTCGGGCGCCATCATATGTCGCAGAGAAGAAAATGACAAAAGATGGAGCAACGATTTTGGAACCACAACCAGAGGATTCAAGCAATGATCCCCTGAATTGGCCAGTCTGGAGGAGAGATTGCGCGCTTCTATCGTTGGGATTATACTGCATGTTGGGCGGTGGCATGACACCCATCTTGGCCGCGGGGTTCACAAACGTCGCAGCTACATACCATGTCACAACGGCAAAGGTTGCACTTACAACAGGCCTATATATGATGGGGTTGGGTGTGGGCTCGGTAGTTGCTTCTCCAACAGCAATCTTATTTGGAAAACGTCCAGTATATCTTGCGGGAGCTATTCTTTTCATCATCACCTCAGTTTGGTGCGCGGTGTCACCAAACTACAATTCCCTCCTTGTGGCCAGAATAATCCAAGGAGTAGCACTGAGTCCTGTTGAGTGCTTGCCATCCGCAACTATCGCTGAGATTTTCTTCTTGCACGAGCGTGCTTATCGTATCGGGATCTACACTTTGTTATTACTTGGTGGAAAGAATCTAGTACCATTGGTCAGTGCTGCTATAATCCAGTCACTTGGTTGGAGATGGGTATTCTGGTAAGTTTACACTAAGATGTTTACGGCTCTTCCAAACTAACAAGCGAATGCAGGATTGTTGCTATTATAGCTGGATTTTGTGTTTTCTTACTCTTCTTGTTTGTGCCGGAGACATTCTGGGATCGAACTCCAAGACCCAAAACCGCACGTCCAAGTAACAGTCGGAAAAGCTCTGCGTTTTCCGCGATGTTCCATCACTTCAAACACTCGTCATCGAAAGTCGATGTGGCCAACCAGTTCGATACAATCGAGGCCAAAGATGGATCAGCAGACCCAACCTCGTCCAGACAACCTCAAACGAGGCCTACCAGCTCTGCCCAAACCCGGAGTCTTCACGTTGGCTTTGTTCCTGATGACTTTAGTTCTGATTCGGATTCAACCAAAAAGGCAAATAGTTCCGATCAAGCTGCTATCACCAGACCTACAAGCCCAATAACCAGGCCAACCAGTCCTACAACAAGAATCAATCCGCACGATACAGGACGCCATAGTATGTACTTTCCATCTCACATGTTATGAAGAACATGCTAACAAATAGTAGTACGAATCTCGATTGACCAACATCCTGTTAGAGCAGCCAACCACGAATTTGATGACAAAGAGAAATCAGACAGCAGCATTACGCAGCCTGCACCAACTTTACAAAATTTCAACTCACCTATCAATAACAATATTGACGAAAGCCGCTCCAGTGCTACTCTTGACAACCTAGAATCCGCTGCCCCACTCAAGGCCCCTCCTCGTGGAATACAATACACCCATACTCTCAGACAGAGCCCCAAACTCACATTTGTCCAACAACTCAAAGTGTGGAACGGTCAGTTATGTCATGACAAATGGCTTGTTGTAGCCATACGACCCTTCATCTTGTTCACATATCCGGCGGTTCTATGGTCTTCTGTGGTTTATGCATGCTCCATCGGCTGGCTTATCGTTCTGTCCGAATCTGTTGCTGTTATCTATCGCAATCGAGAAACTTACAACTTCTCCGCCCTCTCTACCGGATTGATATATCTTTCTCCATTCATTGGTGGTGTTCTCGGAACTGCTGTGGCTGGTAAAGTCAGCGATGTCATCGTTCGCGCAATGTCCCGCCGCAACGGTGGTCTCTATGAGCCGGAGTTCCGTCTTATCATGGGTATCCCGGTCGCTATCACCACGGTCATTGGTCTTATGGGCTTTGGATGGTCTGCTCATAACCACGATGCTTGGATTGTTCCTACCATCTTCTTTGGCATTATCTCTTTTGGTTGCTCGCTTGGTTCTACTACTGCTATCACTTTTTGCGTCGACAGTTATAGACAGTATGCTGGGGAGGCGCTCGTTACTTTGAATTTCAGCAAAAATATCTTCCATGGATTGGTGTTCAGTCTGTTCTTTACGGAGTGGTTGGAGCGTAGTGGTAGCAAGAGTGTGTTCATTTGGCTAGGCGTTATTCAATTGGTTTGCTTGACTGCTACTATTCCAATGTACATTTTTGGAAAGAGAGCACGAATGTGGACTGTTAGGAAGAACTGGATTGAGAGGTTCTCGCAATGGTGGCAATGATTAGATGTTGGGATATGTGCAGATGCGGTGACGTTTGTGAGCTGAAGACAGCTGCAGAGGACTGGCGCGATGGTTGGCATTTATGGATTTAGCGAGGCGTTCAGGATGGATCTTTCGTTCTCTGATGTGTTGTCTGTCTTTTGGAGAGTGTGCGTCTCTTCTCTTGGGGTTATAGCATTGCGTTCGGTTCATTGCATGGATTGTGATGGGATGAGATACGATCAGACACAACGCGGCATTGGCATGATGGGATAAATTGAGTGCCGCGTGGCCTCATTGGTGGAAATTTGTAGATACCTTTTTATGTTCTGCATGACTTTTTTTCTTTCTTTTTCGGATGATTGTTGGTAGTCCACTAGATCGATGTGATGCGATCCTATGAATCCACGAAACCTAAGATTTTCTCTCCTTTAAACTTGGAATACTGCCTGCTACTGTGAGTTTGTGATATGTTTGCAGTATGGCAATTATTGGGGCGTGTATATATAATACGTGATATTTGCTCGGAGCATTATTAGCATCAGTTGTGCTTGTAGCGTTGATAGTAGCCATCAGGGCGAAACCATCATCCTGGGCAACCAATCCAGCAGCTTCGTAAGCAGTAACGGAGACTGCTTCTCCTACGGCTGTGAAGTCGTCCACGCTGACTTGCTGGACGTAGACTTTGGTGTAGCTATCATCGAAGTAGGCTAGATATGCCGATTTTCCATCCGGAGAGACGGAGAAGGGAGTTCGACGATGATGAGGCAAGCCGGTCCAGTAGCCGGCCTTGATGGGGTCGGAGCTGGCGGATAGGGTCAAGGAGTTGGGGAATGTCTTGATGCTAGCATCTGGAAGGACTGAAGTAATGCCACTGGCAAGAAGTGTGGCACGCATGATTGCGTTATGATTGGTAAAGACCGACGCTGAGCACTGCTTGAATTGTTCGTAGGATGGAAAGAAAAGAAAGTAGTGGGAAAGAAAGAAGTCAAATACCATGAACAGCAGACATGTCGTGATCATATAGGTGGGAAAGAAACTCGGAGGTTGTGTGTAAAGAACAGTCACCGTGTGGACCCGGCCCTAACCCATGATCTACTCAGATCATAACGGCAAACTACTTCATGGGAAGACTTAACCCCTTGGAAATCAGAGTACAGTACTGATGGTGAATTGGCGGCGCATAAAAAGCATAAGTAAGCGTAACACAAAGTTGAATAGGAACCTTGACTTGAGCCAGGACCTCGTGATTGCGGAGAAGCTGATATTAAGACGAAACCAATCCGAAGAAGAACGAGAGTATACGAGTCTATCCGAAGTCAGGCACTGTCTCCAAGGTAATTGTCAGTGCCATATCCAAACATCACCCAGATGGCAGAAGCGCTTGAAATTTCCGTTTCCGTCGCCACACAAGGGGCAGGCATACAAGCCAGGAAACAGGATCGCGCTCTCCTCGAAAGATTTCCTGTCGAATCCTGCCGCAAGGTTGCGAGCTGGAGCCTTGGAATAAAGGATAATGTTTGAAACGTTTGATGGATTCATACCGGCAACTTGCCTTGATTACGCGTAAGGTTATTGGCGTGCTGCTTTGCTAAGGTTACATACAAATTCAGACCATTTGGTCTGTGAACCCTTCATTCCCAAAAGCGGCATATCCCCAGAGGAGAGATCCGATGCGTCTTCTTGTTTCATGTTAATTCTCAAAAATGGCGACAGCTTCTAGAGCTTCCTGATTGTGCTGGGGTAGTGTTCCAATGTCTAACTCTCGATTGGACATTGAGAATCACTATGGAGGATTTCTGTTTGACCCAGAAAGACAACCATATGCTCTATGCAAGTTCCATCTTACTTCTCGACGTTGGCATCTGTGTGATGATCCAAGAAATCTGAATATTGTCATTTTCCACTGTACATTAACCTGATCTGAAGTACTTCTAGAAGTGTAATCATAACCACACCAAACAACACCGCCTCCCGCGTCCACGCTCATCCATTTTATTCCCGGCCCCGCTCAGAGTTCATATCGTACAGTAAAGTACATCCCTCATATATTAAGATCAAATGTAAATCCGTGAGTTCCCCTGTTTTGATAACTTCTGTCATGTCCACGTTGTTCGCCAAGACTAAAACCTACAAACGGGAAAAGAAAAACCACCAACGCTCCTAACATAATCATAGCGGGGTCTACCACCTTAATCCTCAATCCCGTGAAGGAATGGTTTGTTCCACACCGTTCACCACAGATAAAGGGAAAGTAAAAGGAGAGCCCGCTCATTGTATGCCCAAAGTGATGTTCTTTGCTGAAGTGTGCTGTTATTACGTGAATCGAAATGGAAGGTTGAAAAGGTAGAAAGTTTATGCGTAGTACAGCGCTTCGACGAGATAGATTACGCCAAAGGCTAGGAAAGCAATTGCTCCTCCCAACGTTACTTGAAAAAGGTTAGAATTATATACCAATGCAGGACAAACAGTTAAACTTACCAACTCTCAAGCTGACCTTGCCGGCAATAGCTCGTCCCCCAATAACAGCTACTCCAGTGCACACAGCATGGCCACTGACCGCACCACCAGTCACCCACCAATAATCTTGACCGGCAGCCATAGCAATGGTAGCAATTTGACTACGGTCACCCCATTCTCCAAGGAAGGTCATAACAAATGTTTGTACCCACGCTGGACTTAGCAGTAACGAGAGAAGATTATTAAGACCACCAGCTACATTTTTGAGTGTGGATCTTTTAGGAGATAGTGAACGTTCTGGTGAAGATGAAGGGCTTCGTGGTGGCGATGGCAGACGAGATCCGGATCTTGATTTTCGTGTGCTTGAGCGTTTCCCACCACCAAGACCCATTTCAAGAGCATATGGTGAGACAGATGATCGACGTCGTCCTTGCTGCTTTGCTTGGTGTTCCTTCTCCTCAAGTTCAAGTTCCACTTCTTGCATTTCTGCCGCAACGCCTTCATTTGGGTCCATAGCTAATCCTTCCCTCAATAGACGAGCTCCAAAAACTAGGAATAGTGCGGAAGCCAGGAAGTTCGTGAATCTTTTTGGAATCAAGGTAGGGACCGCATGACCTAGGACAGCAGATAGAATAGTCATAGTTATCAATGCTGCAAAAGCGGCAGAAAATACGAGAAGTCGGTCATGTTTCATTGCCATCAAGGCAGCGATCAGGAAAGTTTTGTCGCCAATCTCAGAAAAGAGAATCATCGTAAGTGATAGGACAAATGAGTGAAGAGGTTGAATGAGACCATCATTGCCCTCCCCTTCCAACTCAGGAGTTGGGATTGTTTTTGTGTCAGATTTGGTAACATCTAAGTGGTCCTTGTTGGCAGAATTAGGAATTGGATGAGGGGAATTGTGCGTTTTATCAGGAAGATCTGCAGGTTTATCCAAACCTGCAAGGCTATCAGTACTGTCGGAAGTTTTATCATCTGTGTCTTTTGCCTTCTTCGTAGTATCCTTGTCGCTCTGGGTCTTCTGTTCGCTGTGTGGTAGTGGAGGTGCTTCCTTTGGTGAATCTGGCTTCTTCTCGACCTTCTCGCCCGTTTGACCTTCTTTCGCCTTTCTAGCCTTGTCTTTCTCGCTGACTCCGCCCTCTGTTCCAGTTGTTCCGTGCTTTGGAGGCTCTCGACTAGGATCGTTCATCACTCCGTCATTAACTTGCGGGATCTTAGTGCCATCAGCTGCAACCATTGCCTCCTCCTTAGGCTTCGCGCTTTTCGTGCCAGGCACAACCAGCTCTCCATCTTCGGTCGCCTTGGGCTTCTTGGGATCCGGCTTTGCATCCGTTTTCGGGTCCTTCTCATTGCCTACAAATGGACCAGCGTGTGGTTTTCCATCCTTCCCATCGACAGGCGCATCTTTGGTGCCAACTTCAAACTTTGGTTTATTCCCAGTATCTACGACGGTCGAGTCAATTTCCACCTTTGCGGTCTGCGAATCTGTGTTCTTTGATAAGGCGGATTGAATGTTGTCCTGGGCGGCAGCGGACAGAGCACCTGCCAGCGATGGCAACAATAGCAGAAGCAATGACGATTGTCCCTTTTGGAGTCTCATGTTTTTAATAATTATGAAATGTAGAAGGCAATCGCCGTATGAGGATCCAAATTATTGAAATGGTTTTGGGGTAAGGACACCAGACCACAGTGTCCCAATTAAGGCTAGTGCTGTAAGAGAAGCATGCCCCACAAAAATAGGGGATATTCAGTCGTTACCCTGGGACAATTAGCACGCAGATTCTAGTAGCAACGTTTTGCACGCGTAAGCGGATTTAGCTCTGGGGTCGGACCTGCGTTCTTGAAACCAGGGAAAGGAATGCTACTACTATGCTATCCTAGAGAATGGGAATCTGAGATGTTGTAAGTTAATGTTTCATTGTCTGAGAGCCCTTTGGGTGTTGTTGTCGACTTGCTATTTAGATAGTTTATGTTAAGATTTCTACCAGAAAACACCTAACAAAGTCCTCCACTGAGTATCTAAGTAGTAAAAGCCACCACCGACTTCAATTTAGCAGGGCTGTAACACCCAGTTCTAACCCTCGATAGCCATGGTCTCTTCTTCCCAAGTAGCTCAGGAAACACACAACCTCCATTCAACCTCCACTCAGCCTTCATTTCGCCCAGTCACATCCCTCATCTTCGCGTTGATCGCGGGCTGTGTCTGTTTCCTCGAGCCTCTTCAACTCACTTCCCAGGCTATCGAGACCTTTATAGGCACCACCTATTCATCATAACCAGAAATGGGCCTCTGTCCACGTAAATTGAGTTATTCGGATCTTTATGAATCTCCCCCGCCTTACAACGAATATTTGCCATTATCCATGGACCCTACACACTTGCAACTGCCTAATAGGTTCTACGAGTTGACGCCCAATACGATCCGCTCCAGAGATTCACCAGAATGGCTATGGAACCGGGTTGAGTGTCAGTTTGGATCTACTCCGTACTCTTCTTTAGGTGTAGACGCGCTCCCGTGATCGCATATGAGACTGCCGTTCAAGTTCAATGGATTTTGGGGTTACCTTGTTTGCTGACATTAGAAGATAGTGTGAGTTAGTCAAGAATAAGACAGATGTTAAGGCAATCTGTCTCTTAATATTTGGCCAGCGGAGAAAGTCTAAAGCAATTCCAAGGGATATCTCTTTTGCTCTAGAAGGAGGATATGTAGAGCATGAGAACGAGAAAAGGAAACAGAGTGATTATCCAAGTGAAAACTGGATATTGAAAACTCGTAAATACACTTACTAGAATTTGCAACGAATTTGTATCTAGAATCTATACAAAGTAGAGCTGTGGTAAGGGACAAGGGTGGATGCATTAAGGAAGTCTAGACCACATCTTGAAAGTCCCCTTAATAAGTTAACTACTGGATTCAAAATATTTGCATGTGGCTTGTGGCTTGTGGCGATGCAAGCAGGGAACCTTTATCCTTAATAGACCAACCAATCAGAACTAGATATCAAACATCACATGATTCCGTGCCTAAATCGGGTTTCCCCGCCGTTTTTTGAACTTCCCTCAACTTCGCGATAAACAAAGCGCGTCATCTGGTCTCTCCCACATGCAACCTCACTGCCATTGATGCACAACGAGGCGCCGAATTCAACGTCGCAATTACGACCGACTGATCGCATTCTTGGAGCGATCATTTCTGTAATAATCATTTGACTAACAGCGATCTGCGACATAGCTGCGCGAAATGGCTGGACGTACATCTGCTCGATCGCCAGGATCCCCCTCATCACTCTCAGGACTTCGGCAGCGACAGTCAGGAAGCCCCATTGGAGAACGAACGCGATCGAGATCGACACGGAGTCAAAGCAGAGATTTGGATGTGAAGTCGAATGCAATAGCGTTGCGCGCTGGGAAAAGGCCACCGCGCCAAGGAGATGTCGACAGAACTGAAGATGCGAGCAAGGAAGAAAAAGATGCCACAAGTCGCGGTAAAGCGACAAAAGAAACTAGAGGTCGATAAAAGCTCATAACGCAACGCATGGTTTGTCATTGCTAACCAGTAATTAGATCTTCCTCCGCTTCCAGAAGTCGAGGAAGTTGCAACTGGAGAAGAGCCGGACGAAGAAGAAAACCAGCCAAATGACAACGAAGAAGCCGCTGGAAGTCGATCGCAATCTCCAGCATTGACAGATAGAACCCAAGATACCACATACACGGATGCGCTACTAGAAGACCTGGATTCCGAGGAGGTTGTGGATGCTCTCCCTGATTTGTACGATGCCGCTCTCAAAGTACTACAATCGTTGACGAATCATAATGGTTCTACACGGCCACCCAAGGAACTGCTACGTCTTAGGAAAGCGTTTAATGTGCATAGGGGGGCCTTCAAAGGGGATGAGGGAAGTTATATTAGTGTTCACGTCCTCCAACAACTGTTTGGTTCACACGACGAATCGCCAACAAGGGATCCTAGTGCCCTACTTCACATAGCCAACCTCGCAATTCTGAAGTGCCAAATTATAGACCAACGACAAAGTCAGGCAAGCCCAATTGACACCCTCAATTTCATTCAGATGCTTGAAAAGGAATTTCCAAAGGCGTTCTTATCGGATTGGAAGAGCAGTAATTTGACCACGGAAACCCTTGATGTCTCTCTCGATATTCGTACTCAGCGCGCTATCTTCCTCTTTCGAGAACTAGAAAACCAGCCAAACTTCGACCCCGACGAGATCGTGAAGTCTATATTTTTAGATCAGGAGGAAGAAGTGCTTCCCGTGGAAGGGATTAGTACCGATGTTTTCCCTTTACATTTACAAAAAAAAGAGATACGACAGCGATTACTGACAATTCGTCGGTCATTCTTGGAAGCGGATATGGCCACGGGTCCAGGGGAGTATGTAGACTTTGCCGCCTTGGAAGGTCAATACCCTCTAGCCGATTTTTACAACGACATTGCGGACTATGCTCAAAAACGCTTTGATGAACTTCAAGAAGAGCTAAACCGTCTTGGCGGCGTAGAAACCATCGTCGAGTTACTTAAGGGGGCGGTAGCGGCTAATGAGAACCCTTACCCTCAGATCATATTTGATTTCAAACCAACAGTTGGAGGTTCCGATCAGATAGAACCCCCATCAATTGTTAGAGAAACCGAAAAACCTAAAAGGTATGTCTCTTTAATTCGCAGCAACTTGTGTTGTGTCTTTTCAGCCAATTGCGAAACTTCCCTGGTGATCACCTACACCTACTAAATATCCCTAGTCTGTATAACGGAAAAAGTAGTGTAAGAGCACTTCAACAACGAAAGAGCAATGGAGAATCATCCACTTCTGCGGTTGAGTCTATGCCCAACCCGCCTACTTCAAATCGTGCAGGTTCATCGCAACCAGCAAGAAAACGTCCAGCAGAGATGGAGGACGACTCACCTGAGGCTGTCTTATCTAGTTTCAAAGCCGCTACTTTGGAGAAGAATAAGGAAAATCGCCGCGGCGAAGCTGTAAACAAATCGTTGCGGATGGTGGATCCACAGCCGAACTCTACGCGCGTTGAGTGGGATGGAGATAGCCAGCAAAATCTTCCAGAAAAGCCCAACAACAAGAGAGGCAAGAAGCGAAAAAGGTCCCACACAGATGGGCAAAGTGATGCGGACTCAAGCCAAGATGAAGGCTTCCAACGAGATATGAAAGTTCACGATCCCACTCTCAGACAAACCACCGTGGTAACAGCTCGCACTCGAGCTGAAGCGCGCCAATCCAAAAAACCACGTGTAGTACAAGTTGATGGCGAAAGGTCGTATCATGACTCCTTGGCTTCTCACACTTTGGTCGCCGACGATGCTGAAGACTCGGATGACGAAACAGCCCAGCTGCAAGCCAATCGAGAAGAATCACGACGAGAAAAAGAGCGAGAAAAAGAGCGAGCCAAAGAGCGAGCCAAAGAGCGAGCCAAACGACGAACCAAAGGGCGAGCGAAAGAACCAGCATCCCAGCATATTCCCTCCGGCCAAAACGACTCCAGACAAGCCCGCGCCTCACCAGTACCCGTAGCTGCTGACGACGACGACGACGACGAAGATGACGAAGAAGGAGATTTGCAGGAGCTTCTAAATTTCAGCCAAGTCGCCAGCACCGCCCGCACGCTCACTCGCCACCACGCACCATACCGGATCCAAACCCGCACGCCGTGGTCCGACGACGATAACGACCAGCTCATCAGCTTGATTGAGAAGTACGGCTGTAGCTGGTCGCTCATTGAACAACGGGGCAACTTCGATCGTGAAGTCAATCAGGTCGCGCTTAAGGATAGGGCGAGGAATATGAAGGTTACGTTTGTTAAGTATGTTTTCCATCTATTCATATATCTACCTTTTCGGGGAATTCTACATGGTAGATCTCGTTGTTTTGCATTCATCCCGATCACACTAACACACTCTCTTTTTCTTCTTCCTTACAGAGCAAATCTCGAGCTCCCCAACAACTTCAACAATATTCCCCTAGGCAAGAAAGAAATCGCCAGCATTCGAACTACGCATCCGGACTGGGAGCCGGACTGGAGATGAGGCTGTGGATGGGAATGGGGATGGGGACATGTTCGTTAATGGAGTTCACGCGGGTAGATTCTTTTCTATTTCATTGTACTTCATGCTTACTTACTTCAATTTAACTGCCCGCTGTCAGGTGTCTCGTGCTATGCCTTTTATTTTGGGGGAGAGAGAGGGAGTTATGGTTAGATATGGATGACTAGCGGGTTGCTTTTTTGGTATATCACGCTAGCCGGGAACGCTTTTGGAAGCGAATATGCATATGCATGCTGGGTTGAAGCTTCAGGGGTTCGGTATTTCTGCGTGTCTGAAGTATATCAGTTAGTGTTAGTCGATCGGGTCAGTCAGTCAGTCAGTCAGTCAGTCAGTCAGTCAGTCAGTCAGTCAGTCAGTCAGTGTATTATGCTGTGCACTCAGTACTTGATGAAATTGCTGATGGATAAGGCAGCTAACGGGGAAAAGTGCCTTTTCATGGGTTGGGGGATATCCGTTTTCATTGTTTCAGTAGATACCAATACCCATACCAATACCAAGTAGACTTTGCATGCATGGATAATAAGCATCTCTGCTCGTAGGGTGGTTTTATGCAACAGTGTTCATCCATCCAATCATGGATATCATTTTGCGTTACAGTACTTTTATGTGTTGTTTGAATGAATCACCAGTAGTAAGTAATCGTAGGTAGGTATGTATACCAACCAACTATCCGACTAACTACTTACTAATCGTATAACCATCTATCTAGTTGTTCAAGTGAAATATGGAGATTGAGAACTCATATATACATACGTACATACACATGCTAGAATCTCAAAATTATACATACATATACATAGATTAGTTGGATATCGAAGTTTTCAGTTGGTATATAAGTTACCAACTGGCGGACTTTTCTTTTAGGTGTTTGCTAGATGAATAGTGAATAGTGAATAGGTGTCACTCTAACTATCTATCTACTCCCCCACCCAACCAGTATATCCCTTCGTTGCATAATCATACTTGCGCAGTACTGTACAAATGTTATATAACACTATCGTACAGATACCATCACTCATACACTGCCCCGCAGCCATAAACTTCAAAATGGTCGTCAAACTATGCTGTGTATGTTGTGCTATACTACTGTATTGTAAACCATCCATCCAAATTTCTCAATAGGCAAACGCCGTGCTGTGCCGTGCTGTTGCTCCAAGACCCAAAACACCTCTCCGAATATATATACGATCGTCCCGTCCATTCGTCTCTCATCAATTTCGTACAGCTAGGGATATTCATCCGAACCACTGGTTCCCTATCGTAACCGTCTTACCCCTCACATCCGATATAAATCATTAGGAAAAAAACAAGAATACGCTCTCATCCCACTATCTGTAGATGTAGCATCCACCTCTTATACAGCCACCTCTTCACGGACCCAATCTATCCCGTATAATACACAAGATCCCATTATCCGGACAGATCTTCTTCCTCCCCAACTGCTTATCCCTAGGGCCGGTGGGACCACCCACGTATTTCCAGAATCCGAAGAACTGTTTCTGTTTCGGATCGGTACTAGCATACTGCGCATCGCCCCATTTACCCTCAAACTCCATGGCGCTAACCGGACTCTTCTCATCCGCTGCTGAGAACTTCTCATTCGCAATATCGTACTCGTAGAAATAGGAGCTAAGCACAGGATCCCAGAGCGTGCCACGCGATGTATAATCTTGTAGAAGTCCGCCAGGTAGATTGAGATCCGGTATTGTGTGATCGTGCGTTCCAGGCGTGGCATAATTTGCATGGCTTCCGCGGGCCGAATACGTTATTGGACGTTTTCCGCTCTTCTCCACAATAGAATATAAGAATGCTTCGCCGTTCGAATGCTGACTATACCATACAGCTTGCGGGGTCCCGTTCACAAAGCGTATCATGTTGTGTTCCCAATCTCCAATGTGATCTCCAAGCTCCTGGCCCAAAACTGTGTTTCCTTGATTGTAGGCGTAGAAATACATATAGAAGACGTCGGTCGTGCCAGTGTTATCGCGATGATCGGAGAGAATTACGACGCAGGATATCGCGGACTCGGTGCGCCCGGTTGTGCTGGAAGGTACAACGCCGGTGAGGAAGGCGGGTGAGGTGGTAACGTCGACGATAGATGTTAGGTAGACATCAGGTCCCCAATTATTCAGAGCAGCGAGGTTACTGAGATTAAGAGGAGATGGAAGATTGTCGGAAGGAATGAGTGTGTTATTTACTTGCGGTCGAGTATTGGCTACTTGCGCTTGCATGTCCGATGGAAAGTAGGTTTCGGCTTCGTCCAGCCATACAAGGGGAGCTACATAAGAAAAAGATTAGTGATGAATATCCAGGATATAATTGGAGTGCCTACCATAGTCGAAAACATATTTCGGCAGAGTGGTATTTGGTCTTGCAGATGCTGTAGTGAAACCCAAAGCTGCCAGCGTTAAGCACCCAAGCTGGTGTTGTTGGCGGAGGAGCACTACAATGAGTAGGGCAATAACTACAACCTTCGCAGAACTTGAGTCAGCATCTACTTCGGCCCAATATCTCCGCATGCGATATTACCTCCAAATAGACGGTTGGTCCTGGGCAACATCTCCATCTTGCTATTCTTTTCGCCCCGACCACGCCCCCCTTCTCCTCTTTATCGATAGTCATATCTGATTTCTCCGTCGTAGTCATTTTTGTTTATAACGTTCGTATAACTCCCGTTGAGGGAACCTAAGTTGTTGAGGACTCAATGCGCCGAGAGTCTAATGCGGTCCTTGCGAGGGTTGCCACTTGCAGATTTCGCCAGTTGACCCGAGCTTTTGTCGACTTTCTTCTGGCTTATACCGTTCGCCGATGAGTATATAAGGCGGTCTTTATATCGTAGGAAAGCGCATGTCTTTTCGCGCCAAGAATTGGGTGTAACGAAGTTAGTCTATCTCGACAAAACAAGCAGGTCTTGAGATCATGCAGAGCCAGCTCGTGCAACAACTGTTATAGCTTATATTCGCTTTCTCGAGGTTCGAAGCTGACCCCCTTATGTAAAAAGAAAAGGTGAGTCAATCAGCTGTACTAGGAGAGGGGAACGTGTAGCCATCAAGAGTTTTAGATGGTTGAAGACATCACTATGCATCTAAGCAGGGTCCGGCATGCGATGGCTGGAATTGCCGCACGAAGGGTAGATGATGATGCATATTCGTGGAGAGCGGTAAGCGGAGACGGACTTGGAAATGTCCAAGCTTCTTCTAAAAATAACCGATTGGTCGAAATCGCAACTGCGAAGTCAAAAAGGTCGTCACCACACCACCAGCTTGGGTCAGATCGATATTTCATGGGATGGGAATGATCACTTTTCATGAATCCTGACATGCACGTATCAGAAGTCATCCGTCCTGCTGCTCACTGGTATTCCCGTTCCAAAAGGACCAATTAGTAAGTCCTCAGCCAATGAACTACCCACGATTTGGAAATCGTTCCTAAGCCTTCGTTCACTTCTCTATTTACGAGCTATTTCCTAGCTATGATTTACACTCCATGCGCAGTATCAGATCCGGTATCGACCAGAGCCTCATCCCCTAATCATCGTCCCTTGTCACTCAGTCGTCCTAATTCATACCATCACACACATGGCACACACTGAAATATGACACGCATAAAAATGACAAGAAAAAAAAAATATGTAGTTAATGAATGAGTGATATGCGCCATCCATGCCCATAATCCTGACCTTCAGAAGTGCCTTGCCCCTTCATCCTATGCACCAATACAAAAGAGACAATTCCATCTTCAAGTCGCTGTTGTTCAAAATCCCCAGAAGGATTAAAACAGCTCTGAAGATGATCAAAAGATTACGTAGATCGCTTCCTCTTTCTGCCCGTTTCTCAATAAAAAATATAGATGCTTTCACCGATCTCGATCAGACTCTTCGTGCCCAGGACTTCTTGAAGGAGACCTAAGACTTCCTATTATTATATTTCGCAGATTTCCTATTCGAGAACTTCCGTCTGCTCGTCTGCGCGACGGCTGCGACGTGCCCGATTCGAGATCATCTGCCATTTCTTCCTCGAGATCACGGGATATTGGAAGTGCCGCTGATGACGACCTGTTGACAGTCTCGGCAGCTTGAGCTTGTACATCATCGTCACTATCATCGTCTCGGTACGGCTCATACCGTGGACTGGAAGGAGAACCTCGAGCAAGAGATCGTACAACATCGCCTTTACAAATCGGACACGTTCGTCGACGAGTAGTCAGCCAGGGGGTTCTAAGGATTATGTTAGTTAGATGCGTTTGGCAGAAAGACTCGATTGTTACTCACATGCAATCCACATGAAACTCATGGCCACATGGCAGGCTCATTACTTGGCTGACCCCATCGACATATTCCTCCAGACACACAACGCATTCGACTTGTTTGCCCATATATTTCTTCCACTGGCTTGGCGAGCCGACGTTCTTCTCACGCTCATTACCGCGAGGTGGGGACATGAGAGTCGGAACTTGCAACGGTACTGAATTGACCCGAGATAGATCTCCAGGCTCGGGTATTCCGGTTGTGGTTTGCGACCTAGGGCGTGGTCGGCTAGGGGTCTGATGTTGAAGAAGAGGGGTGGTGGCGGAGGAACTCGTTGGAGATGGAAGAAGAGGTGACTGATTACCACTGTTGTTGATTGTTTGGTAAGTCCTGACAGGAAGTTTGTCAACAACTGATTTTGGTGCTCTCCAGCGGCGGCGTCTTATTCTGGATCTGAGTAGTAGTAGCGCGTAAACTACAGTCAAGGTGACCAAAGGACTGACAACCAGTACTAATAAAGTATCCAGGAAAGGACTAGCTCCATGAGTGGGTGTCAATGTAACCCATAGCCCCTCTTCCTCGTCGCCACTGTCATCATCGTTTTCTTCGTTGCTTTCGTCATCAATATCAACACTACCAGTGCTACTAGATCCAGGTACAATGAACTCGAAATCTTCTTCGTCATCACCAAATATTGTGGTCAAGATTCCCTTGGATTTACTACCTCCGGAGCCGGAATCTTTCATAGCTTCTTTGCCTTTAGCCTTTTCGACGTCCGAAGAAAGTGTCGCGGTATATTCACCACTCCCCGGTGTAATACTACCCCCTCGCAGTTTTGGTGTCTGTTCAGATTCTTCTTGTTGCGAATTGCCTAGACTCTTCTTTCCGGTATTTGTAGGCTGAGGTAACTCATTTTTAGATTTGTCGGCATCTGGATTGCTATTTTTTTTGGAGTTGCCTTTGCCCGTTTCTTCGGACTCTTTGATGTTGGCTGAACCCACCAAGTCTGGATCCCGCCAGTCTTGAACACCAATAACGAAGTCATCCGCCAAAGCAGGCTTGTTCCCATTCTTACCGTTCTGCTGAGTTTTCTTGTCTATCTCTGGCTTGTCCTTGTCGCTAAACTTAGACGCGGAAATCTTTTTTGTGCCGCGGTTGTCGTCGTCTTTCCAATCATCTACCAGTACCCAATCCAGCTGACCGCTGCTTGGGGGTCTACTACTGTCTATCTTCAAGTTTCGACCACCACCACCAAAGAATAAGGACCTAAACCAACCCGGTTTTTCCGTCTCAATAGGTGTCAACTTTTCGTCAGTCTTCAAGGATGCCTTTGCTGACTTTCTGGAGTTCGCTCGAGCCGTTGAGGTAGACTTCGAAGTCGCTGTAGTAGGGGTAAATGTAGGTCCTGGTACCTTCTTCCCAGCTTTTCTGGGCTTATCATTCTTTTCCTGGGATTTTATCTTCGTCTTGCCACCCTCGTCGACCGAGCCCTCCGTGAAAGTGACCTGTCCTATGAGCGAAGATAGAAGATGGGCTGTAGTACGTGAGGTAAAGACCGCTGGAATAGTAACATTCGAAGTGTCACCTCGGGCGTACATCTGCGTTAGTGGTCCACCGCTTTTATCATCGCCAACGATCAAAGCTTTTGCCCCTCTACGTTGCGCCCATTTAACCTTCTCCAAAAATCCACAGCCACCACGGCTAAGAAGTACAATTTTGCCCGCTATCTCAGCACTCTCCTGTATTGATTGAATGTCTGCATGATTGCCCTTGGAATCTGCTGCTTGTTTGTCGGTAGGTTTCGATACTGCTGAGCCAGGTAGAGGATGATGTAAATAGTCGTCAGTTCCGTCGTCAACCGAAGGCTCCGTTTTGCCATTCTCCTTGATTGCAGATTTGCCTTTTACTGTTTTCTTATCACCAAAATTCTCTTCCCTCCCGTTCGATCTCTTGCTAGATTCTGATTTGCTAGTCGTCGTCGTGAACATATCTTCTCTATCCAGGGTTACCGCGCCGGACTTTGCAAAGCTATCCACCCAATTTGGTACATCACTGCACCCTAATTCGCCCTCAGCACCTGCGGCTACGAAATCCTGCCGAACGCTATCATCTCCAAACCCACTACCTATCCATAACTGCCCTTTGAGGCCATCCGAAGGGAGTAATGGCCCAAACGCTGCAGGTCTCGCCAAAAAGGCAGTTGTGTTATCGTGAGTGAGGGTTATGATCGCATTGGGGGGGAACAACGAGAACGGGGCTCGACTGGAAAACAAAGATTTTATTCCTGTTTTTGGGACTGTCGAAGAAGCTGACACGGTCGCTGGTGGATGAGAAGATCGCAGGGATACAAAGGTAAGGAAGAAAGTCGTAAGGAGGAAAGCAACGATTATTACGACTCTTGGCGCTCGCATGATGGGTATCGTATCGTGTCGTATCTTGAAATTTATCACGAGGGGGCGCAGATGGGTAGAACAACTTCTTCAGCTCTGCAGCTGCCTCTTGCACGAGCTGGGTCGCATTCGAAACTCGAGGGCGAGGAAATTCAGTACTCGGTACGGTGGTTTATTATTGCAAAAGATGGAATCAATAGCGGAAGTGGAAGTTGGGAGAAGTTGTATAGCAGTTGGAATGAATGTCCTTGGGAGCTAGTATGGGGTGACGCTCAAATTGTGGCTGACCCTCTTACCCTGTAACCGAGCGGGATATGAGTGCAGCTGTGCAGGTGTTGGTGTCCTGTACCTTGTAGATCACACCACGCAGGCTGGAACATAAGTCATTGCCTCCTCAGATGACAAATGTCTTTTTGTCTTTTGTGTTTGCTTTTGCTTTTGCCGTTTGCTCGTCTCGTGAATGATCTGATTCACATTGTTCTTGCACACTGGAAACTGCGAATTGCTCTCGAAAGCATGCAAAGCCCACTCCATCATCTCTCATGACTTTAAAACTTCTTCGGCAGCTGGTTGGCTGTTCTCATCAAATCTAAGATGGTAGCTATTTCCTCATCGACAGAAAGTCACCGCCACCGCGTTTCCCTCGATATATCCGCTCACCTTCCTCAGACGTCTTGTCAGTGGAGGCCACACACTTCACGGTTCTTCTTTAGCTATCCCTTCACGTCAAAGGACTGGCCCTGTTCCTCCGAGCATCCCACTGGCCAGGTGGAATGGGTCTCATCAGCAGGAACGAATTCGCCGCTAAAGTGGCCTTTATGCCAACTGTCTCCATCCCGCTACAGTCAAGCTCCAGACCTCTGCTGAATATGAGAGTGGTGCTTGTTGTTCGAACTGTGCTTCTAGTGGACGCATAAGCAGTGTTGTATGACATTCTTCCCTGTGGCGAACTGTTAAGGCTGGTGGTGCAAGTACCCCTCCAAAATCACTAAGAACCACACATGCATTAAAGAGTGAGGGGTTTTCCGCTCTTATTCCAAGCTATTCAACTAGCTAATTCATGCATGGCCCCTCTATGCCACATCATGTTGTCAGCCTGCCAAATTCACTTCGTGAGATTCACGGTTCTGCAATGTCTGTCTATGATTCAGGTATTTGATTCATGTTTCGATGAAGCACCCAGTTCCTCTCGGTGAGTTCATGATGAATGGTCCGACTGGCTGGCAGGCATGTTATACAATGACTCCTGCACGTTGTAACCTTGGAGGTGTTTCATATAGTCGTTCGTATTCTCTGACGGCCACCCGGGCCTCGGACGGTACGCTGATAACAGCTATCGCATATACGCATTTACAAGGCTATGCCCATGGAAGTTCTTCAGAATGAAGAGTTTCTGATCTCTGATTGTCTCCGAACAGATGACGATCAGACATTCATCTATGCAATGTCTTCGCCAAGCGACCATCATGTTTCGATTAAGTGTCTATCGAACAATTCTATGAAGAGTACTGCAAGCATGCGACAGCATAGAATACATGCTGTGGTGGAAAACCACTTACTGTGAATATTTCAATAGAGGTAATGATGCAATTGTTATGTTATGGATAAGGATAACATGAAATAACAAACAGAAAGAGCCGAAATGTTTTCCTTACTCATTTCATTTGTTATCCGTTCTCGCCTCTGGATTCATATACTGCTATACTCTCCTAGCATATCTTGTAGGTGTACTACCTATCTGACTTCGCTTCAAAACTTCGATACTTAATCAAAATATATGTTACTTCTCAGATCTATATTCTAGCAAGTATATATATAAGTTCTTAATGTTCAAATTTTACTTGGACAAATAGATACACAAGTGCTCAAAGTTCAAATTTCACTTAAACAATCAGACATCTGAGACTAGTCGGATGGTTAGTACGCCCACTAGTTGTTTCTACCCGCTGCTCATAACGCATCTGTCAATTCATATTAGATGTATATGCACATTATCTCCTCCCAAGTCAAATCGTGCAAAACTCCTGTTTTTCAACATAGCGTCTACAAGCCTCGCGAATTCATACACATGCCCTGTTTACGATCGCATTTTAAGATTACCATAAGCAAGGTCTCCTGCATCCAAGCATATTTGTAGATGCTGGGCTGAGGTTCAACTCGACCCGTCTACCACCTCCAAGTCTCTCAGGCAAGTGTCAAGCTCTGTGAGCTACACTACCACTGTTTATCTTGACCCCAATCGAGATTGGCTTGTCACTGTTTGTTGCTGAACTGACATGTATGTATTTGCTAACTTGTTGTAACACTAAACCCTGACGCTGCTCTTTGTCCTGGCTCGACCACCCATTCTAATACAAACTATCAGGTCTCTACTTCACCGGAGGCTCCGTTAACCCTGCACTTTTTTTTTTTTTCCAGCCCTTACGTCGTAAGCCACCAGTTCAATGGCTATCAGTGAATCTACTGACTCGGTCCCTTCCTTGGAGCAATTATTGCCTCGGGTTTCTACAAATTCATCAAAATGCTTGAATACGAGACTGCCAATCTTAGTTAGGACAGTGCCCGAGTAGGAGAAGCATTCGATCTAAACGCTCCTGTTCGCATGCAAAAATGACAAAATGGCGTCAGCTTCGATGATAATTGCACCTGTGTCATTGGTAAAGATTTGAATGGAGTCCCCAGTCATCATGAAAATCGAACAAATCGGGTCCACGGCGTCAACTATGGCACCTCAGATGTGAACGGGACGGGCAGAAGATCATTTAGCAGTTCTCCGGCCATCTATATCTCAATGATCAGTTGGCGGGTTGGCTTGACGGAGGTATGCATGTGAAAGAACACGTCGTTACACCAACCAGCCCGGCCATTAGAGACACATTGGCAGAGATCAGAGGCATCTCAGTGGGAAAGAAGTCTTCGGTGAAGATTCCCCGAGGTCGAGGCGGATAGCAGGAGGAAATTTGAGGGATAATACTTACAAATCATCAGAGGATTGGACAGGATACCACACATGAGGACTTTTTCGAGAAGCAAGAGTCAGCGAAGGTCCATTCCTCCGCATTGACGTTCAAAATGATAATAAGTAGTTGATGTGGTTTGTATCTTCCAAACACTTTATGATTCTGTTCGCTGCGGATTACTATATGGGCAGCCGACGTAGTGTTTGGATTCAATCTTTTACTACATGGAGTTTTCGCTACTAGACTATCTTCTATCAACAGTAGCTGTACTAATTTCTTTTGAGCTCTCTCTTTTAGTTAGCAAGTATATATGTAAGTTGTCAATGTTCAGACCTCACTTGAATAATCAGATATATGACTTAGTATTTTTAAAAATGAACAAATCTATGATTGAAACCTGAAGTTGGTCGATGAATTAGTGCACTTAAAGATACATTATACTTCGATTTGACTTTTGTAGTTTCTCTCTTTCGTAAGCCTTCCTGATACGTCCAGTAGCTCCATAGTTTGTTCGTTCATGCACCGGTAGATATACCAGTTCATCGATCGACTAACATCAAAGGTTAGATATGTAAGACTGAAGTATACACTTTGAGATATCTTTTCTTGAAAGTAGATAACTAAGTTCTCTATGTCCGAGTTTGACTTGAACAATCAGACATATGATATAGTATAAAAAGAAACGGACATATCCGCACTTAGAAATGAAGAACCGTTGAGGACATGAGGCTCACAGAACAGACGGTAGATCTCAACACGTTCGATAATTTGGAGGAACTTGAGGAATTACTATCATTAATATTAAACAATTTGCTAGCATAATATAGTCTACCATGTCGTGTACTGCTTATTAGACTCCGATTAGGAACTTCCAACCATCCACCGCACATCCTCACACAACGGCATCTAAACATCCATCTTCCCCTCCTCAAACACAAACACCAGCCACACACAATCCCAACAACCCCAAAATCCTCTCACTTGCCTTCTCCGCCGCAGCCATAACGCCAAACTGCGGATTCACCGTCAACGGCGCCACAATACTCGCATCCACCACATGCAAATTGCTCATTCCAATCACCTTCGTATCCGTATCTACACACGCGCCAATCCTACAACTGCTGCTCCAATGATTGACCTGGCCGCGCGCATACGACGACCCAGTGGTGATGTACGTTTCGATTTGCTCGCGCGTGGCCGTCTGTGGGATGTTCATGGGCGTGAGACCGGCGGCGGGAAGCGCTTGGAAGATGTCGTAGATGAAGGTGCTGATGTCGAGAGCGTCGCGCGGGTTGGAGTAGTAGACATCGCCGGAGGCGCCGGGGATGCCGTTGTTATCGAGAACAACGCGGCCGGTGGAGAGAAGGCCGGATGTGCCGTAGATATTGAGGGTTATGGTGTTGTTGGTGTTGAAGTCGGCGTAGCCGGATGAACCAATGGTTCCTTGCACTGGATAATTGTTTGTTATTATATAATTTCTCGGAAATATTATGGTGAAGAGGAAGGAGAAATGTTAAGTCTGGGTGTTAGAAAATTAAGGGGTAATGGTGGTGATCATAGAGTGGCGCAAAGGAATTTGTGTAAATAGTAAAGTAGGGTGTACTTACAGCCAGCAACGCTGTTATCATCATGTGTGATAGTAGTCCAGAAAACCGAAGTCTGTCCAGCAGTAGCATAGGGGCCACTACGCGAGTCCAGATATAATTCCTTGTCTGTTGCCAGTGGATCGTTGTAAGAGTAAGCATAAGCCTCAATAGTCGGACCTTGCAGCTCAATAAAGGTATTAGGATTGTCGAAGAGACCAGCTCCAATGGATGTGGAATTAATCCAGTCATCGCTGGTCATATTCTGGGACAGTTTTCCAGCAGCCTGAAGGCTTGCGAGAGTTGCTGGGTCGCCAATTCCAGAATGCATCAAGAGTCCTGGACTTTGCAGAGCACCTCCGGATGCAATCACTCTGCCGGTAGGAGTAAGAGCAATAAATGTTTCGGATCCATTCACCATAGCGATAACACCAGTAGCGTGATCACCCTCCCGTTCAACCCGCAGCACTTGGGTCGAAGACTGTAGGTGGAAATTTTCGTGCTGAAGAGCTGTCTGCAAGTAAGTGGTTACAGGACCGCCTCTTTGTCCATTCGCATAGTCGTAAATAGGATGCCCAAAAACTTTGGTTTTGTCATCTGCTTGTGCGTTGATGTCTACGTCCTTGTATCCAAGTCCGTCGACTAACCACTTTCTGGCTGCGTCGTAACCTGATTGTAAGTATCGAACGCCATTCTGGGAAGTAAGATTGGTAGATGGCTGGCTAGCATAAAGTCTTTGGATTGCTGCGTCCATGTCTGTAGATTTCCACTATGCCAATATTAGTCTCAATACACCAAAGCAAATGGCTCTGTTGCCGCAATCACTTACACCTTCGGGAAAATACAAGTCCCAATCAGAAGCAGGGGGTTCGAAGAACAAGCCCGCATTGATAGCTGAGTTTCCACCAATGGTGCAACCCCCGTACGCGTTCACTACGCCTTGACACATAAGATTTCCCCCATCACTGAAAATTGATGAGTAGAGTCCCGGAACATCGACCCTTGTCAGGTTTGTGCCGGCAAGCCAGCTCTAAGATGTGTCAAAAAGCTATCCACCTTTTCAAAGGAAGAGACTTACTGGTCGTCGTGCATCCAGATCACCGCCGGTTACACCGTATGATAAACCTCCTCCCTCAAGTAGTAATGTCTTGAGACCGGCCTCGCAAAGCCTGGAAGCGACTAAGATTTGAGGTCAACCAATGTACAAATCATAGTAGAACAATGATATCGACGAACCTATGATACCCGCAGGCCCAGCACCCACAATGATTGCGTCCCATTGTTCACTACTCCATTCTGCAGCACTTACTGCTCTACCAATAAGTCCAACGACAACGAGGGCGCGATTTAAGAACAACATTGCAAGATGTGTTTGAGATGAACAAGTGCACATCCACGAGGGCTGTCCGGCTCATTTTAAACATCAATTGACTTCGGACGATCCTCAGCGAGTTACGTTAACCAGGTTGGCTAGCTGAAAAGCTGTATGGTAAGAGAAGCCTCAAGGGGATTACCGAAGCCTCAAGGGGATTACCGAAGCCTCAAGGGGATTACCGGACCCTACGCTAAGCTTTAGGGTATATTTTGGTTTTCTGGTAGCACTGCACTACTTAGCAGATACGAGCTAGCTGCACTACTTAGTAGATACGAGCTACAAATTCTAATAATAGGGGAATTATCGACCCAAGGCTTCAACTGCCGTTTACTTCAGTGTAAGCGGTCAACCTTTATTGTGGGAATGGCGTCGTAAAGCTTCGTATCCGCAAGCCGCAATTTTTCAACCTAGTAACGTAGTAGGAAAATGTTTCATTCCGCAAGACACTGGTGGAGACTTCTCGTCAAACGTCTGACATGGGCTCGTTTGCAAGGCATATATATGCCTGTGCATGCGAGAGCCAAATCTCAGCTCCCGAACTGCAGAAAAAAAAAGCCACAATCAACTTCCGGATGTATGATGAAGTGAAGATCTATTTGTCTAATTTTGCAGACTTCTGAACGCCGCCCAATGCAATCGATGTTGTATACATAATCCTACATTTCCATGTCGTAATCCGTTTTTGTAATCACCTGTCCTACCATTATACAACCGATTCCCTATCTTGTGATGCACCCAAGCCGTCAAGTTGCTTTAGTATGTATTGATATAAGAACAACATTGTACCGCTTTGTACACTCGTCCATACAGCCCGTGGTCCTACGCCCCGAAACCAGCCGGCTATTCCCTCAGTCTTGTAGATGAGCTTGAGGCCAGTAGGTACTGAGGACGTATCGAGAATAGCGGAGCCGGGACGAGGAGTATGGGTTGATGGTGATGACGTCGATATAGACCGACTCTGTTGCTTCATAGGGCCCTTCGAAATTGATCTAGTATGACCAGCATAGGAAGTGGAATTATTCGTTGACGCATGCTTAGCTGAAGGTTCCGGTCCGTTGACTTGAGTCTGGATTCTTGTTTTTACCACATCTAAGGGACAGGTAATTACTCCAGCGAGTCCACCTGCTGCCGCTCCTGTGAAGAGTTCTAGTGGCAATCCAATATCTCGACTTTTCTTCCATTGCCTTGCCCAAGTTTGTCCTTGTTCGTAAAACGCAAATTGTAATGCAGAGAACGGCAGATCTCGAAAGATAGTTGCCTTGTAACCATAGAAGAGCGCCGAGAAACCCTCTTGTTTTACTATTGTACGAGCCGCATGTACCGTGCCTTTATAGTTGTAGCCTGACTTGAAAAATGGATTGTTGTATCGCCCCTGAAGCTGTAATCGAGTCTTAAGGACTTCAGATGGTACATATACAAAAGAAGCAGCAAAGTCGGCGACAAAGCCTATGATGATAATCAGTTTAAGAAACAATTATTCTAGTGCGTGAACATACCACTCGAAAGATAGGCAACTTGCGGGGTAATGCCATAATCTATCATATGCCTCTTGCTGTACTCGTAGGTTCCAAAAAATATAATAGTACCTGGAAATGACCCAAGCATGGCAGGCAACCATCCTCCATATAAGCCCCGCCTTATGCCTTCTTGTCGCCAAATCGTGGAATATGATGACGATAGTTTTGTATATTTCGGTGGAAAGTGAGGGTCACCCTGCTGACGAGTTTTGACCGTATCAAGAGAGTGCATCAATAGATCTCCAGTAGTTCCACCTAGTCCCCCAGCAATCATAGACTATCAAAATCAGTGCTTTGCTTGTTAAGTCGAAGTCATGATCTCACATGTAAGTAAGGCGGCCTTGCCTCCTCTTCATCCTTTTGCGGTGCCATGATTTTCGATCCAATATGGCCCGTTCCTGCTCTACCTTCAACAAATTCTCCCTGCGCTTCTTGCAGTCCATCATCCACGAATCCGAATGCGTTGCGGGCATCTGTCGAAGCTGTAGATCCGGAGGAAACCAGGTTGGCAACACGAGAGGCTAGGGACATGGCCCTTCCCCAATGTCACTTGTGTCGTCACCTTCCTGATTTCCGGATACAAAAAATCAATGAGGTCTCCTTCGCGATGTTGGGGAGATATTCGGGTTGAAGATAAGTGTCACTGAAATTTACATGATAGACTTTTTTTCCTCACCGGAAGCTTCCGCGGTTCTGCTTGCCTGGACAAGACTGAGGCATCAATTCTTCAACCTTGCGGCAGGTTCAACTTTACTGATATTTTGAAATGTCTACTTCGTATTTATCGAACGTAAGTTATCCTTGCGCAAAAGTGATAGCATCCAGCACAAAGCACAAATGACAGAATGGGAGAGCGGCAGCGTCTGGGTTGTTCCAGCATACGTCGTTTGTCGTAGTTCTTAGACGATACCTTTTGGTGCTCCTCCTTCTGCATTGTCAGGCACCGTAGCATCGGCTTTAGCTACTCACTGTTAATGAGAAGTGAACCATGATGAACCGTGATATAAATCTCGTATATCTCTCACGTTCAACCTGTGCTCCACCCCTTTATTACTCTTGTCCTTCCTTTAAATTCCCACCATCGAATTGGGCCGAAACTAGAACGAGGCCAGACAATATACTTGAGCTGCCCAGTGATCAGGCTCATGGAAATAGGCCCATAATGATTACTGTCCAGACTCTTGTTGGGGTCTGCGTTGTCACCCTCCACCCAAACATGTCCAGCTGGAATATCTGCATAAGGATATGGGTAGGGTGCTCTAGTATAGACTCTATCCCCTTCAAGAGCTATGATTCTTTTAACGCTCATTGTCCCCGGATGTGCGGGACTCCTGATAAGTTGTTAGTAATGTGTTGAAATTGCACAATGAAAACGAGACCTCAAAATCCTTACCAGAGTGAAACGAGCATGCCTCGCTGCAGATCTTTGTATGGTCTGCGTTTATCCACAAAACAGCAGTCCTTCGTCCGACTTTCATTGTAGCTGTTATTCAGAAATGGGTACATTGATGGTCCGTTAACAAATTGGAATGCGGCAACATGGTCATCGAAGAAAATTACCGCTGGAACCCATGATACGAACGCAAAACTGTAGTATGTAAATTCGGTCAAAAACTTGGGCACTTTGCCACTCTTTATCGCGGAGAAGATACGTTGTGACATTCTTTTGGAAGCTTTGTGGATTAGGAGAAAGATCTCGGCTTGGGCGGAATAATCGAATCAATTTGCCAACATCTCAACCTTGTCTTTTGGCTAACATTCAACACCACCAAAAGCAAAAAGTCATACCTGCCGAGTTGGATAATGCACTTGTGAGCAGCTATTGGATTCTTTTTAATTTACGACTAAGCGCCATTCAATTCTTCTATGCGCCTGCAATGCACACAAATCTCCCTGCCCAATTTTAGACAAGAGCAGAATGCTTTTGATGTACCCTTCCCAAACTGATTTTACATGACCTCCATTTGGTTCTCGTCACTCTCGCTCATGCTCTCATCTCCGCTGACTTCGGCGTTCTCTCGTTCCCTCTTCTCCATCAATGCTTGGAGTTCAGCATCGTCATTCTCCGTAACCGCTTTTGGCTCCATTTTCACGACACAGTTTCCACCTGCACCTTCAATGTTTTTTCGAATATCAACGATTGCTGCCTCCAATGTCGAAATTCCCACTTGCTTCTCCAAACAAGTACTTGTAAGAACGTATAGAGGTGGCGAAACTAGCTTGACTTTAACCTGGTTGTCAGCCGTGTTTCTTGCCTCGGCCGTCCTTAAAGCAGTCTTGACTGCATCTATGCCTTCATATCCAAAGCATGTAACCTCCACATCGGCGCGGACTTTGGTAGGCTGTGGTGTAAGACGCTTTCCGATGTATGATTTCAATTCATCCGCAATGACATCGTTAGGGAACGTAACCTCCTGCCAAGTATCTGGATTTCTTTTCACCTTGTGAGCTTGATCGAAGATTTTCTTTTGGGAGCATAAAGCCACTTACGTTATGGATAGCTTGAAAGCATCAACAGCATGTCCAAATTTCTTGTTCAGCGGCCAGACGATCTTCTCATATAGATCCTCGATTGGGTGTTTGGTCTTTTCAGCGACGTGACGCATGATTGAATGCACCATTTTGCCCTTGTTGTAACGCTCTTCGCACTTCACAATATCTTCCGGTGACACTCTTCGTTTTGAGAGATCGATATAACCTGCAAATGATTAGTTACCAATTCATCAGGACTTCTCAGCTTCTGCATACCCTTTTCCTTATCGACTCTAAGAACAACAACGACTTCGTTTCGGCCAACTCGAATGAGCTTCTGGATACTTCGAATACGACGTCTGGATAATTCTGAGAGGAGAATCATGCCATCAATGTTATCATATTCGAGGAGCTTGACATAGGCACCCATTTCTGCGATCTATGAGATTCATACTTAGCACGCCCTCAAGGTAGAATATGCGCTAGCTTATTCCCTACCTGCTTTACGTTCACCATAACGAAACTATCGATCTCCGGATACTTCTCTTCGTAGAATCGGCAATTTGTGAGAGACATGATTGCGGCTGTTTGCGCTGCTGTGCGCCGGGAGTGAAAATTGTGTTCCTGTTGAGCTTCGTCGCTTCTTGGTGTACGGGCGCAGATTTCGAAAGATATGTGTTGGGCCGACCGCGGCGTACCGTTCTTTGTAGCGTGCGAGAAATTGTTCGTGATACACGTCCTTTAGAAGAGTCACAATCTGGATGGCGAGGGGTGGTGGTGGGATGGTCTCGCTAAAAGTCGGAATATTTTTTATTGGTGCAGTGCCGTGACGTTCACTTCAGTGCGTCTGACTTCAACTTCCTATGTAAGTCGAAGCTTGTGAATTCCAAAGTCAAGAAATCAATTATTCTCTCCCACTTCAGTAATGCGCTTTTCCAAAACAACATTTATTGGCTGCAATCGAAGATGGGAATGCCATACACCCGAAATGGAAGTTAATAGCAATAAGCACTGATTCTGCTAAGATATTTGACTTTCGGCGCAAACATGTCCTCTCAGACGATATCCTCCCTTGCCCAAAGCTCCACAAGCTCCATGGATTCGACGATAGCTTCAGCCGTGGCCATGGCCACCAGCATGTCGAAACAAACAGATATTGAAGCTCCGGGTTCTCTGCTCGGAGTGTTCGGCAGGATGGCTTTATTCATCATTAAGGTGATTCCAGGAATTCTATACTGGGTAATTACCTTTACCACGATTACAATGCCAACGTTTCTTTTTACCCTATTTTCCACAAGCTTGACGTTTACCATGAATGCAACCACTTTGTATGATTGTCCTTATTCTCATATGCATATCGGTACTGACATATTGGGTAGGATGTTGATCGTGGTAGCTTTCGTGTCGACCGCGAGCTGGTTCGTTCGGTATCGGTTTCTTAACATGTACTCTCGACTGCCTCCAGAGCCGCAGAGAAAGGAACCTCAAATAGATCTCTATCCCGATACACAAGAAGAAGGGTCGAAATCAGGATTCTCTAATTATTTGGACGAGTTCTTAAGTGCTATCAAAGTTTTTGGTTACCTAGAGCGCCCCGTCTTCCATGAGCTTACTCGTTCTATGCAAACGAGAAAACTCATAGCGGGCGAGACCTTGAACCTGGAGGAGGAGAAGGGCTTTTGCTTGGTCGTAGATGGTCTAGTGGAGATATTTGTGAAATCATCTCGGGAGAGCCACGAATCGGACTCTGATCCCATATCTTATGAACGAGATGATTCGGATAGTGGCATCGACAATCCACGAAGAGGTGCACATCAAGGCTATCAGTTGTTGACCGAAGTCAGGAATGGTGCGCCTATGTCGTCTCTGTTTTCCATACTTTCACTATTCACAGAAGATGTCAAATTGAGACACTCTAGTGATGATGCCTTTGACGCTAGTTCTTCCAGCACTCCCTACCGCAATGATAGTCCGCGCGTGTTCGGTCACAGTCATAATGCTCCACCATCCCTTCCCACAAGCCCGATCTATGGCGCTCCCAGCCATGATGGACATTTAGAAGATAGACAACGACGTGCAAGCACTGCCGCCAGCCCGACTGCGCACGGGACGCTGCCTCAGATCCCGCCCCTGTCCTTAGATTCTGCTGCAGAAATTCATTCTCGGCGTCCGAAGCCGAAAAGACTAAAGACAAACTCTGTTCATCCTGACATTGTAGCAAGAGCTACCGTTGATACTACGATTGCCATAATACCCGCCAGTGCATTTCGCCGCTTGACTAGGGTTTATCCTAAGGCTACAGCACACATAGTTCAGGTCATTTTAACAAGACTCCAAAGAGTTACGCTCGCTACAGGTCATTCTTATCTTGGTCTGACCAGCGAGGTATTGCGAACGGAAAAGCACATGAACAAATACACGACTTATGAACTGCCGAACTTCCTGCGCGGCGATGCACTCGAACGCCTAAAGGAGAAATTCAATCGTGAGAGAGAAAGGGCGGGCGCCGAAGAAGGCAGCAAAGGAATTGCTCTACACAATGCTGCTGCTGGCCGACGTCGGAGATCTAGCAATAGTCTTAGAAAAGAAGCCACGATTCATGCCTCCTCGGCTAAAGGTTCTCCGGCGTTGTCTCAAAGTTTATTTGAAACTACAATCAACGACACAGGTGTCAGCCCGAGCCCGGGAGATCTACTCACAAATATCCATATATCGCGATATGGTGGACGGAAGCCTGCCTCAAGTGTAAAACAAGACTCAGGCCCTCAAGTATGGCATCATGACGTGCAAAGCCCCCTCTCACAGAAGACTTTTAACCCATTCAATGGACCGGCAAACCCGCGCAACACTCTTCATCGCCAAGAGTCGGTTGATGAGGATGGCATGTTCAGAGGATCGATTCTAGAATGCATATTTAAGGCCATTGGTCTCACAAACACTAAACAGGCACTTCGAATGTCAGATTCTGTCGAGGCTTCCCCTCGACTAGTATCTTACGACCAAAGGCGGCAAAAAGCAATTTTTACTACTAATGCATTTGGATTTATCGACCCATATGAGGGGTCTATCGACGATAATGAATCTATGACTTCAGGCGGTATCAGTGCTGGCGGGTATCCTAGCACACAAGGTCTTGCTCAAGAACTCAAAGATGAAGTAGAAATTGTTTACTTCCCAAAAGGCTCTGTTCTGGTCGAGCAAGGAGAAAGAAACCCTGGACTCTACTATGTCATCGATGGCTTTCTTGATGTGAGCGTCGCCGTGGACGAGAACTCTGACTCTGTGGTTCTTGGCCAATCATTCCGACAATCTGCGGCCAAGCAAAATGGCGATGACACTCTGCCTACGCTCTCGAGAACGAAAACAGGATCCGCGCGCTCTCATGCATCTGTCTTTGGTTCCTCAGGAAACGAGAATAAAAAGCGCAAAACTGCTGGTCGGAAAAGTCTGGCGCTGATCAAACCCGGTGGCATCGCTGGTTATATCGGAACTATATCTTCTTACCGCTCATTTATAGATGTGGTAGCGAAAACAGATGTTTATGTTGGATTTTTACCAAGAACATCGCTTGAAAGGATTGTTGAGAAATACCCCGTCGTACTTTTGACGATGGCAAAGCGCCTAACCAGCCTACTACCAAGACTCATTCTTCACATCGACTTTGCACTTGAATGGGCCCAGGTTAATGCAGGCCAAGTTATTTACCATCAGGGAGATGATAGCGATGCCATATACATAGTTTTGAATGGGCGTCTTCGACTTGTAGTCAATAATGATGAAGCTGGTATGAAAGTTGTCGGCGAATACGGCCAGGGTGAAAGTGTTGGGGAGCTTGAGGTTATGACGGAATCTGCGCGACCAGCTACACTTCATGCTATTAGAGACACTGAACTGGCTAAATTCCCAAAGACTTTGTTCAATAGCCTCGCCCAGGAGCATCCTGGCATCACCATCAAGATCTCGAAGATCATCGCATCGCGCATGCGAGCTTTAGTCGAAGATCCAGTATTCGTTCAAGGAAAGGAAAAAGTCACAGGTGCTACTAATGACAAGGTATCGTCTACCGTCAATCTTAGAACGGTAGCAATTCTACCAGTGACAGCTGGCGTACCAGTTGTGGAGTTTGGTAGTCGTCTGATGAATGCCCTCACTCAGATTGGAGCAACCAACGGTGTTACGTCCCTCAACCAGGCAGCGATCTTGAACCATCTCGGTAGACATGCATTCAGCCGCATGGGAAAACTCAAGCTTTCGCAATATCTTGCAGATTTAGAAGAGAAATATGGCTTGGTATTGTACGTCGCAGGTAAGCTACAGTCATCTCATGATGCTATCTAGCAAATGATGAACATTTTGAACCACGAGTTACTCTTTACAACGACGACCAAAACATGCAGGACTAAAATTTCCCTGGCTGCGTACACATTTGTTGCTTCTTATACATATTCATAGGTCTGGAGCTGTCGCTAATATTATTCGTAGATACAAACGTCAATTCTCCATGGACTCAGACCTGTATCAGCCAGGCTGATTGCATTCTTCTGGTCGGCTTAGCTGACGGTTCACCAGCCATCGGAGAGTATGAACGATTCTTACTGGGAATGAAAACCACCGCGAGGAAGGAGCTCGTATTATTGCACAGCGATCGTTTCGCTGCACCAGGTGTTACGCGAGCTTGGTTAAGGAATCGAGTATGGATTAATGGTGGCCATCATCATGTACAAATGGATTTCCGAACCAGTGCTGTACCAGTTCACCCGCAGACTAGGAAATTTGGAACTGCGTTGAAGCAGCGGGTTCAAGTAATCCAAGCCGAGATTCAGAAATACACTTCTCGCCGTGTGCGGCAAACACCTCTTTACTCTGCAGAAACACCTTTCAAAGGCGACTTCCACCGGATCGCAAGACGCCTTTGTGGCAAGTCAATTGGTCTCGTTTTGGGTGGTGGTGGTGCTCGAGGTATATCACAAGTTGGCATCATCAGAGCAATGGAAGAATCAGGTATCCCAATTGACATAATTGGTGGAACGTCGATCGGTTCCTTCATTGGCGCGTTGTATGCCCGTGATGCAGACGTCGTTCCAATGTATGGACGCGCGAAAAAGTTCGCAGGACGTATGGCTAGCATGTGGCGTTTCGCCCTAGACTTGACCTATCCTTCTGCATCCTACACCACAGGACATGAATTCAATCGCGGTATTTTCAAAACCTTTGGCAACACTCAGATCGAAGATTTCTGGTTAGAGTTTTACTGCAATACTACTAATATCAGTAAAAGTCGGTCGGAAATCCACACTAGCGGATACGCATGGCGGTACGTGAGAGCATCAATGTCTCTCGCAGGACTCCTTCCGCCACTTTGTGATGAAGGTAGCATGCTGTTGGATGGCGGCTACGTTGATAATCTCACTGTCGCCCATATGAAATCTTTAGGAGCAGACGTTATATTCGCCATTGATGTTGGAAGCCTTGACGACAACACACCACAGAACTTTGGCGACTCACTCTCCGGATTTTGGGCCTTTGCGAATCGGTGGAACCCATTCTCACCTTACCCGAATCCCCCTACGTTGGCCGAAATTCAAGCACGTTTGGCATATGTGTCAAGCGTAGACGCACTCGAACGAGCTAAGACAACGCCGGGATGTCTCTACATGAGACCCCCAATAGACGAGTATGGGACTCTTGATTTTGGGAAATTCGATGAGATTTATCAAGTAGGGTACAAATTCGGGCAGGAGTATTTAGCAAAGATGAGAGATCAAGGTATCCTTCCGTTAGGTGATGAGACTGAGGAGAAAAAGGCTTTGCGGAGAACCATGGCTCCACGACGAGCAAGTATATAGTACTAGTATTGTATCTATGAGCGATAGAGTCGGTGCTTTATATGGAGTTTTGGATAGATCATGAAGACACGCCCACACATTTATTGATATGCCACATGAACTAAAGCTGTATTCCGACGTACAAAGCCCCACATTCTTTCAGACTTAGTGAGTGATTCATTGTAAAATCAAATTATAGGGGCTGGGCTGAGCACAAACGCCGCGAACCGAAAGACCGAGCCTTAAGCCGCTTCCCGCCTATCGGAGTTGGCCGAAGCTCCTAGATTGCTCTTCGTGAAACAAACAAACTGTCAATTAGTTATTTGTCATTGATTTTCCCTTCTCCCTTTCGTATACAAGCTCCTAAGATCTGAATTTCGATCGAAACGTATCGCTGTTGTACTTCCTACGATTTTTAGAGCGTTTGCAGTCTACCCAGCCACAATTGTACATCATGACCGCCCTGTCTGAGGTCAAAGCTAGCTCTAAATCTCGACATCTCTTTCTAGGAACTTTTATTCATTGCAAGAGTCTCGATGAGCTAGAAATTCTGTATAATGCAGCTATTCTCGTTGACGAGAATGGCGTTATTGTGAAAATTGCAAAAGATTGTTCTCGGGAAGATGCGGAAAATAATCTTCTACCAGAATTTGGCTGGAAAACATGTGACGTCGTGGTTCTGGAGGCGGCAGAGGGACAGTTTTACTTCCCGGGCTTTATAGGTATGCACTTTTGATATTTCGTGAGGATTTTCAAAAGATTTCGTGTTTTTCGGTACGAATTGTAACTCACAAGATTACAGATACTCATATTCATGCCTCGCAGTACCCCAACGCCGGGCTGTTCGGCAAATCTACCCTCCTAGACTGGCTAAACACCTACACTTTCCCCTTAGAAAGCAGTCTTTCCAGCGCTTCCAAAGCATCCCTGGTCTACACTCGCTGCATTCAGCGTACTCTCTCCCACGGAACCACCACCGCCGCCTACTACGCCACCATATCCGTGCCCTCCACCAATCTCCTCGCCGATCTCTGTCTTCAGTATGGTCAACGAGCGTTCGTCGGCCGCTGCTGCATGGATTCCTCCTCGCCGGACTACTACCGCGACGAAAGCGCACAGGAATCACTCAGATGCACACAGCAGTGCATTGATCATATTCGAAAGATCGATCCAGCTCATGAACTTGTCAGTCCGATCATCACGCCGCGCTTCGCACCGAGTTGCTCGTCGGAGCTCATGACTGCTCTGGGGAAACTGCAAAAGGAAACTGGTTTGCCCGTTCAGACGCATATCTCTGAGAACAGGAATGAGATTGCGTGGGTGAAGGATTTGTTTCCTAAGTGTGGACATTATGCGGGTGTGTATGATGACCATGGGTTGTTGACGTCGAAGACAATTCTAGCGCATGCGGTGCATTTGGAGGAGGAAGAGATCCAGCTGATTAAAGACAGAGATTCGAAGATTAGTCATTGTCCAGTGAGTAACTCGGCTTTGACATCGGGGATGGCGAGGGTAAGGAGGTTGATGGATAAGGGATTGACGGTAGGATTAGGGACGGATGTAAGTGGTGGGTATAGTGCGAGTGTGTTGGAGGCGGCGAGACAGGCTAGTATGGTTAGTCGGTGTGTGGCTGCTGGGGAAGGGGGTGAGGGGAGAGATCAGTTGAGTGTAGAGGAGGTGTTGTATCTGGCGACGAAGGGGGGAGCGAGAGTAGTTGGACTGGAGGACAAGGTTGGTGGATTTGAGGAGGGAATGGAGTGGGATGCGCAGTTGGTCGGTTTGGGTTCTGTGTCAGATGAGGAGCAAGTGGGCAGCGGAGAGACTGGACCGGTGGACATATTTGGATGGGAAAATTGGGAGGAGAGAGTGGCGAAGTGGCTCTTCAACGGCGATGATAGGAACACATTGAAAGTATGGGTAAAGGGAAGGCTAGTGCATAAGAGAAGTCCCTAGTTTTCTTTCTGGTTGCAAAACGCAAGAAGATAGATAGATAGGCCATATAGAGTAGATTCAAACTGTATGTAGAATTATGAAATGTTATAAGATACAAAAGTCTAGTGTTCCCATCAAGTTTGTGAGAACAACCGTAGAGGAGAGCATGCGGTCGTTTGTACGCGATGAGCATATTAATGATAGCAGCTGCTCCCCTTTCGTCGCTGGAATAGTCTAATACTCAACATGTCCTCGGCGGAGCCGGGACACGAATAGGCGGCGGGGGCGGGGGTCGGCCCTGATGTTCAGGTGGCTCAATAGGTTCGTAATTGTCCCAAATCAAGCGGTCTCCCAAGAAGAACTTCCCACCCCACACATAATGCATTTCCTGGGCTGCCCACCTCATCCACATATATTTCAACGCTTTTCCCAATCGTTTTGACTTTTGCTTTATGTCCTCCCAATCACTGACTCCCGTAACTTGAATACTTCTCTCGCACTGCCAATTCTGATTATATGACACCTCCCGCAGGAAGCTTAGCAACTCGTCATAGCCGTAGTTCCTCCACCGGTCGGTCAAATGAAACATGTGTATATCCTCTCGACGTCGGATTATATCGCCAAAATCCATGGGCGAAATGGTTAGCATAATAGAATTCAATTCCCCTAGTCGCGCGCGAGATGCAAGCATGTTGATTGCTTTTGCGAATGGCTTCCCCCGCATTTTCGCAAGCGATACATCGAGAGTAACACGCTGGATCATCCGACTTGCGATCTGATTCATGCCCTTGAGGGTATCGATGACATCTTGCTGCTGGCGGAAGGCGAAAGTAGCTTGAGACCAGAATAGAGCTTTCGTCTCGAGGTGCGTCAATCGATTTACCCGTAGAATAGAGAGACTGATGTTAGTAGAATGATCGCCGGCCCGTCTGTGGGGTTTGTACAGAGTCGGGTTGAAAGCATTGGCTGTCTCGTCATAAAGATAGAGGCCGAAATGTATGGACTCGGCCCTTGCATCGGAGCTGCGCTTTGGGTAAGGAACTACAAGCAGATTTGAGGGAAACAGGTAAGAGTAGACTTGATCGCGAAGTTCGCGGGGGAGCGACAGAAATCCAACGGCATTACCCTCTGGCATTGCAGATTGAGATTGTTTTGGGGCACGTTGAATGTCCGATGATGGTGCTTAGGTAGTTTTAACAAGAATGAACGAGCTTTTCCCTGCAGCGTTCGGAGCTCGGGGCTAAAGAAGGCGCTTGATTTGCTAATGCCGACTAGAACTAGAATAACCCTCTACTCTGCTCTGTACGTATATCATAGACACTCACGTGAAGCGAGCCCTATTCTCTAATCTATGATGTGAGAATTCCAAAAGTGACAATGTTCCTAAGAGAATAGGACATTGTTACATTCTAATTGTTCAGTCACCAAAACATAGCTGAGAACAGAAGATTTCCCCAAAAGTACATATCTCTATTTCTCTAAGTTAACTCCGTTTACAAAATGTCAACCCAAGGAAAAATCAATTACAAAATGAACCCATACCCAAATCAAATACAACTCCTTCGCCCCAACTCCTCTTTAGTGAATACAACACTATTATTTTTTGACAATAGCGACATAGATTCGCTCCTCGCCCTTCTTGTAGTAATGCTTGCCTTCTGAGTTTGTTTTAATTCCACCAGGGACTAGTTTTCCATCCGCCTTGAATTTATAGTCTCCGGAACTTGATTTATAGACTTGTCTCTTCTCAGTCTTCTCAGGCTTATCAGTCTTCGAACGACTGGATCTCTTATCATCACTGGCATCTGTCCTTGGTCGGTGTGTTAGATTCTCAGCGGGATGACGGTCATTGGCATGACGGCTAGTTGATCGTTCCTTTTTTCTCCCATCTCCATCGTTTGCTGCACTGGTAGATCCGGGTGGTGCGTTGGTAGAGCCGGTTGGTGCGCCGCTACTAGATGATTGTCCTCCACCACTATGGGCAGAGGAGAGTCAGTAGGTGTGCAATCAAATATGCGCAAATACAAATGATGAAGCTTACCTGTTGTAACCCCTTTCATCAATATTGGTCGCCTCAGACTTTGAGCTTTTAGGGGGGTTTTTCAGGACCCAAGTTTGCTTGTTGTCGTCACTACTCCAGGCTGAGCTGGAACCCTTGCCATCATGACTTAAATATGTCATGTAGTACAGGCATTGTCTGGTTGACACACAATTTTGATAGGGGTTCCATCGGAGGGGTCGACCATTTACATCTAATGGATTGTCATAAGCAAAGCGATTAGAATTATAGATAGTAGTATGACCGATCACGTTCGAGTAGTATAAGACATATTTTTCCTCGCCTTTGATGTCTTTCTTCTCTACCTTCAGGAACATGGTTTCATTGTAGGTGGTGACAAAACCATACTTCAAGTTGTTGGTTTTTAAGTACAAAGCAATTTGGCCTGAACAACTCCGTTAGAATCTTGAAAATCACAACTTGGAGGGGCTCTCAAGCACAGAAAAAGCAGGCCGATTCGGAGCAATATACTGTAGCTGATTGTTGTTGCCAAACGAATGTCCTAGAGAATCTGAGACACTGTAGTCTTTTGGAAGTTCAATCGCGTTTTGGATATTGTTTTTGGCCCGTAATTTTTGCGCTGGAGAGAGGGGTCATCTTACCTAGAAGTACCCGAAAATTCTGTGAGAAGTCCATACCTCTACGTGCGTTCATCCACGCATATATAGGATGGGTCCACCACACTTTGGCTTCTCCTACGACACGTGGCTTAACCTCCCTTGAAGTTTTTCCAGTACTCGAATCATGTTCAGTATAAACCTTACTTGCAACAAAATCTGGGAGTTTGGAATTGGCTTGCTGGCAGGTGCTTGCCTTGGAATCACCATATCGCATATCATAATCTTTGTCCTGCAGCGCAACTGTGACTGGAGCCGCGGCCTGCTGGAAGAATCTGCCTTGAACAGAGTGCTCTTCACCGACAAAAAGCACCTCATTGTACAAATGATTTAAGTCTTCCGGATGGCGCACACTGCTGCTCTGCTTGGGTTTGAATTCTAAAATGTGCGCATTTGGATCGTCGCTTGGGAAGTGTTTTTCGTAGCACTTGACTACTTCCTCTTCAAAGTCGCTCCAGTGAACAAGAACTCCTCGAAACTCGAGGTCTCGGTGGATTGAGATGCTTGTAGTCGAATTTCCTGTGGTTAATAGATCGGGGAGTCTGTCGGCAAGGAGATCCCTGCCTGTTACTGCTTCGGGTGCGGTGTGACTTGAAGTCTTCACAGTGTGAGGGAAATTGGCACGGACAGCGACAGACATTTTGTATACAAGGTGGGAAAGGGGAAATCGAAGAAAAATATGAGTTCTTTAAGGTTTGCCGCGTGTTATTATTGAGCCCTTGATGCTTAACTGAATGTGAAATGTTTTGTAACTACCACTAGGAGCGAGTAATGTTTACTTTTTATACACAACCGTATGAAAGAGAACTCAAAGCTATGTTGTAGATTTGCTCGTAGACAGCGCGTAAACTGGGGGGCCTTGACGAGAGGTTGGACATTGATTAGTAGAGCACTTACGTTGTGTAGCGTTTATAAGAAAGACCGCGCGCTTTGGATCCCTTGGATCACGGGCCCACGGCCTCATGGCTTCCCAAATCCATGATCAAACGTATAAATCAACACTCAATGAGGTCTGCTGGCTGCCGACGGCCTCATTTTAGGGCGACTAAGAGGTATATACGGTAGTTGGCGGCTATTTACGTTCCACTCTGATGTTGGCGGCTATTTACGTTCCACTTTGATGTTGGCGGCTACAGTCATACCCTTAATTCAGGTATTATTCTAAAAAGTATCATTTCTATTTTTAGTATATTGGCCCTTTTACGACCCCTCTCGCCAAAGAGTGAAACAAAGACCTCAAGAACTGTACGTTATTGAGCACCACCAATCAAGGTGTTCTTAAAACCAACATCGATTGCAATCGTGTCAAGCGAAAAGACATATAAAATGTCCGAACCAGCTCAAGATGATACGAAATTGGAAAATCAAAACGCCGAAACAATTCCAAAAATGGTGGCACAAGAAGGCTGGATTAGAGATCGTTTGAAACCAGGGCATAAATTCACCACCAAGAAGGCGACCTGGCGTTCTGGAAAGTTGGTCTGGGATAATTCTGAAAAGCCGGCGACCTGGGAACTTTCTGGAGAGCCGATCAATGAAGCACCATACTCAGACTTCTCGAGAGCGGTCTACGAATGCACACTTAAGGACGGCGGCGGAGAAAAAATGCCATCCCGTGCAGTCGTCAAGGTCTGGATGCAGTATGTGACAATCCTTACTTCAGTTGAGAAGACAGCTACTAACAATTGTTAAAGAACCCGAAAAACTCGCGATTCACCGAATAGTAGTGATTCGGGTTACGCCAGTCATCCAGATTGGGAATTGGAGCTCCAAGCTTTGGCTGCACTGAAGCACGCCGCCGAAAGATCAAAAGAGAAAATGCCATATAGACCTTTCCCGTATGCTTTAGGGCTGTGCGTAAAAGAACAGGGAGAGTATCTGCCCGTTAAAGGAGGCTATCTGGTCTATCTCGTAATGGAAAAATTGCCAGGTGACCACATTTCACCAGATGATTTTTGGGGGAAGTGGGATAAAACGGCACGCAATCGCTTTCGAGATGCCTTCATAGAATCATACAGGTTGATCGAGCGCCTTGGAATCGAGCCTAACGACAAAGCAATGAGAAATCTACTTTACTATCGTAAGGAGAATCGTAAGGAGGGTCGATGGTTAGTTAGCCTGATATGTGTAACAAAGTTGAGTCTGCTAATGATAATGATAGTTACCTCATCGACTGGGAAAATTGGCAGGAGTGTGATCCTGACGATCCTTACCCTCATAACAGTTTGCTCCTCGAATACGGGATGATTGGAGATAGAGGGCAGACAATGGGAGACCAGCGTTGGAATTTTGATTGAAGCAAATCACTTAAGCTTATAAGTTATATTTATTCTTTAGAGAATCTGTGAATCGCTTCACGTGAGTGTCTATGATGTACGTACAGAGCAGACAGAGTAGAGAAGTAGCAGGGTTAATTTTCCAAAAAAAAAAAAAAAATTAAAATTCATACAGTAGAACTATGCCCCACGTGATGGAACTACTTTACCCTCATTCTCTGCTCGTGACTTTCATCTTCCCCTTCCCTTCAACACACATGACATGCGTCGCGCCAACCACCTATCTCAGGCTCTCAACCTACCAAAGAAATCTCTGTTGGTCCGAGTTTGCAACTCTATTCGCTGCGCCAACATGTCAACCGCAGCGCAACCGCAATTTTCGTCAAACACGGAAAATTCCAAAGCGCAGGAGCTCCTGCGGCCATTGCTCGTGGGCAATGGCGGGAAATGGACCTTGATTGATAGTGGGATGGGATTGGAAAGGAGGTTTAGATTCAAGACTTTCAAGAGAACTTGGGTGGGTTTTTTTGGTTTTAGCTTTTGGTGGGGGAGGAGGGGGCAAGATGCTTCTACGACACAGCTACAGTGATGCATACATGGTGAAGGTGCCGTTGAGCTACATTTCGGTATTCGGGAACTATCAGGATGAAGCTAGAGACGGTATAGGGCTATATACTTGCAGGAACAATGCTGATACGAAGCCCAGGAATTCATGAACGTCGTTGCAGAAGAATGCAAAGTACATAAACACCACCCTGAATGGTCAAATGTATGTTACAGTACTCTCAGACAGATCTGGTAACAACTTATCCCACCGGATGCTAACATAGGAAAGGTGTATAACACGACATTTATCCGCTGGACAACCCACTCGCCACCAGGATTATCAGAGAAGGATCTGGTGATGGCTAAGTTCTGCGATGAGCAAGCTGCGATGAAGGAAGAGGTACAGGCCGAGAAGGAAGAAAGTGCAGGGGAGGATGTGGGCAGAGAATTGGCGGATAGGGTTGCGAAAGAAGGTGGTGATTGTTGCGTGCCAAAGAAGAAAGATGGTTGAGTCAGACCAGTCATAGGTGGATAGTGTAGAATTTGATTGACTACAGGTGATACAACAAACTATCTCAAGGAGACCATATTGGGTTATACTAGCTCACAGCCCTGGTCATCTCACGTAATATTCTGTTATCTACTGATTAAACCCCCGGACCACCAGGTAGGGAGTCGAGGGTTACGGAGATCTTTGTCGAAATATGCTCCGCCATGGGAATTTCCCGTTCGCTACCAGTAATCGTAGAACAAGGATTCATAGCGTCTACCAAGTAAGTGGTATTCCGCCAAGCAAATCCTATTCATTGATTCTTGGCCTTCTCCCTCTCCCTCTCCCTCCTTGCTGCAATCTCGAAGAACAAACTGCCATCATAGATCCGTCTAATATCTTCCTTCTTCATCCTGCCATCTTCAGGCCACAATAAAATCCAGGTAGCAATCCCTACATAGCTTTAGTATCACATGTATCCAGCCAAGAGATATGGCACAACTCACACTCAAAGAACGCTCCACCCCACCCAACAGGATCGGCGATACATCTCTGCCCCTTCAGATAATTCATAGTCTCCCAGAATGTGATTCCTTGCTTATCACCACTTGCATATTTAGAAAAAATATCCTCGAATTTCTGGGGTATAAAACGACCCTCATTGTCGTATGTGCCCGAATCTGACCCATGCTTATCCTTATGCACATTTTCGGTATACAGGCGGAAAAAGGGGTCTGGAAGAAAACGGCCATTGGGAAGGGTCGGGTACGAAAAATTGACGTGAATGATGACTACCGCTATAAGAGTGAGGATGGGGTTGTATGCTAGGCGCCGGAACCCTACGTAAGTGTCTTGCGGCCACTGGAACGCATTAGAAATTGTGAGACTCAAGAGGCGCTTACATTGGCACATACGATGACTTGGTCCGAATCGCGGTCGAAGAAGGCGCAATGTTGCTGTAACACCTATATGGTCTTTAGTATCGGTCCTACTGCCTTCCTGGAGGATATAGTACACTTAAATGCCTATTTCTCCTAGCGTAGTCGTCCTTTTCCGTTCCATTTGGCGCTTCTACGGAGGCTGCCTGGTTTGCTCTCGCAGTCCCTGCAAGAGATCATTCAGTTAGCAATCTTTCTAAGATTGTTCCAGGCTCTTTTGATGATTCTTTTGCGTACCAGGATCCTTCAACACACCCTCCTGGCCACCCTTTCCTTTCTGTATGAATGGCAACCTCTCCTCCGTCACGGGAACTTCCTCGATTGCAGTTTGGAAGTCATCATCTTCTAATCTTGCCGGCGCCATGGCTTCTCTATTTTCTGTCTAACCGCGATGATGCTTTTCCCAGTTACGTGAAAGTATTTCAAATTCGCTTTACTTTTGATTAGTTCGCTTTGCCGAAGGATTTCAAAAGTTGCTGAAAGTAGACGATATTTATGTAGAACTGATATCACGAAATCAGAACGCGACGTGAGAAGATGAATAGGACCAAGATATAAAAAATTTATGTCACTAGTTCCTTCCATGAGTATCGGTACATTCGGACCATAATCCCTCAGCAGATCTTGGAAAAAACTGCTTTCCGATCGCATGGCCTTACTAGCCTTTGAACCTAGTGACGTAGGATAATAGAGAGCAACATCTGAGTACAATAATTCCGGCATCATGCTTTCAGGTACCAAAGTTATCAGCAGATTGAGTTTCAAGCCTCTTCACATGTGAGACTTCTTCACATGTAAGACTTTTACATGTGAAAAGACTCATTGATTGCTTTTTGGCGGTCAGATGGAAATGCTATGAAGGTGGTGACGTTAGAGAGTTTTCGAAATGCGCTGGAAGTGGACCCTTCGGCAGCGTCCGGACTACCAATAACAGGAATCGCATTTCCCACGACAACCCACTTTCCACTGCTAAAGGAAAGACACTGAGACAGTATGTCATTGATGTTGTGCATGTTACGCATTATCCCATGCCGAACATTAATCGGAATCTCCTCTCGCTCTAGCTGCCCACCTTTCAAACTCACCAATGACTTCCGGCGTAATTTGCTTCTTTACCAATTTAATCGCGCCCAGAAAGTCCTCCATTTTGGCTGGCTCTCTCTGTCCCGTCTTAATACATCTCTTGATAGCGGCAGAAACAGCCTTGCTACATATCGATACTAGTTCCGCTCCTGAATACCCTTCCGTGAGTCTAGCTAATTCAGAGATATCAACATCATCCGCCATTTTCGTCTTGCGTTGTCTCACGCGCAAGATCTCCTCACGACCAGAGAGGTCTGGTGGAGCGACATAGATCAGTTCGTCGAAACGTCCGGGTCGAAGGAGAGCGAGATCAAGATCCTGTGGTTTATTTGTTGCTGCAAGGACAGTGACGCCTTTCAGACTCTCGATACCATCCATCTCGTTTAGTAGTGTGGTGAGAACGTTGACACCGCTATTGGCATTTTTACTGTCCCGTTTACCTCCTATCGATTCGATTTCATCAAAAAATATGATGCTGGGTGCTGCAGCACGTGCACGTGCAAAAATATTCCTCACTGCTCGTTCTGAATCCCCCACATATTTGCTAAGTACTTCAGCTCCCTTCACAGCAAAGAAGTTGAAACCCATCTCTGTGGCTACAGCTTGAGCTGTAAGAGTCTTGGAGCAACCAGGAGGTCCGTAAAGAAGAAGACCCTTTGTGGGGGACCCGCCGAAGTCTTGCATGATTTCCTGATGCTGGTATGTTATTAGTATAGAGATGTGATCGTGATAGAAGTATGGCACCTACGCGGAAGGGTGTTTCAATAGCCAGCTGAATAGCTTCCTTGACTCTATTCTGACCACCAATCTCATCCCATCTGACCTTGGGTGGTCGTAAAGTAATATCATGCATAGCACTTGGTCTTACTACCAGGAGTGCATGCTCGATATCCGCCTGAATCACGAAATTTTCATGTGTGGATGAGTTCAGTTCAGATTTTTCCAACCTCTTTTCCGCAGTTATATGAGCTTGGTCCAACAGAAGCGCTAGATCTTCTGGTGTATACGCATGGGTTCGTTCTCCAAGATCATCCAGTATTTGATCGCTAGTCTCAGGGGAGATTTGAGGCGATAAAGATTTTAAAATTGCCTTTCTTGCAGCTGCATCTGGAATTGGTAACATGATGTCCGTGGCAAATCTGCCTCTCTTCCTGAGAGGCATGGGTATTTTGCTAATATCTGAAGTTGTTGCCACAACTAAGACTCGCGGTAAAGACGTCGGAGGCTGATCTTTAGCAAGTTCCTCTACTCCTTCGCAGATAGCATCTGTGACATCTTGCAGTGTAGTACCATCCTTGGTGACAACCGCATCCATGTCATCGATCACTATAATACTAGGTTGAGCTAGCTTAGCCTCCTTGAATGTTTTCTGAACTTCAGCGGGCTTGGTAGTACGAGTTATCTTGCGCACTTTCCCCCAGCCCGTGTTGGCAATCTTGTTGACGATAAAAGTCTTACCCGTACCACGACCACCATGTAAAAGCACAGCAGGAGATCTGCGAGCCTGGGTGAACTTGAAGTGACGATTGAAATCGCTCAAGAAGTTATTCAGTTCTCCAAGTGCTTGATCGATTCCAGCAATGTCCACGAGCTGAAGAGACTTCTGCTCAATAACAGCAGTTGGAGTCGCTCCGCCACTGAGCGCTGCAGCAGATGCAATTTTAATCGACGATACTTCATCATATTTTGCAACGCTGGATCTTGATCCATTCACCGTATGCACAGTGAATGTGCGCTTCTCTCGTCTGACCAACACATCCTTGAATGTCATGCCAGGAAAGATCGTCTCTGCACGAGCTACAACCAGTCAGCTGCATGCCGACAGAATTTTGAAACTCGCTGCTATGCAATAGAACATGAAACTGGACAAAAGTGAAAGAAAGTAATGTCCGTGGAAATGCAAAAGAATTCCCTACCGAAACAATCCTCCAATACCCATTCCCAGCACTCTTTATCCCTCCCTCTCAATTCCCCTGTATCTCCCTCCGTAGCTCCCACATCTTTAACCTTCACCTCCTGCGCCGTTGCCAGCTCTCCTCCTCTCGCAATGCATACCTCATCGCTTAACCTAAACCCGCAAGCCTCTTGCAAGGCTTTACTAACCTGCACCACTTTCCGACTCAACTTTTCTGCAGCAAGCCATATCACTGCTTCCCGTCTCGTGTGCTCGCCTTCATTGGTCTTCCACAGATAACATGTTTCCCCAGACTTCAACTGCAAATCCAGTAGAATGTCCGTACAGACATATACACGTGATGTATGTTTAAGATCTGGTCGTTCCTGAGACTGACTTTGGTAAGGGCGAATTTTAACCTCTAGAACCTTTGGCGCATGCGAAGACATATTTTGGCAGAAAGTGGAAGAAAGGTTCTGCACACAAAAAATCAATCCAACGCAAAAAGGAAGAATTCATGGAGGGGGGAAAATGCAAAAAAATTAATTCCAGCCTTGTAGGGGGAGCAGGGATCGTGCATACAAAATTATAATATGCCGGCTGACCTAGTTCTAGCCCTAGCTCAATTTTACTATACCTTCCACCTCCAGCCTTGATCCAGCCAAACCAATCCAAAGGCAGCAAGCACCTATGCTGCCCGCACGCGCCCTCCCTCTGTCCTTCCTCCTCCCATCATGGACAGCGCGTCAATTGGCCTTGCTGCTCACCCAGCAACGACGAACGGTGTACGAAAGCGCGAGCAACGGCAACGGCAAAGGCAACAGCAAAACGAAGAAGAATAACAAAAGCGGCGAAGGGATTTTTGGCCCGCGAACGGAAGCATACAGAGCCCCGCGCGCAGCAGCACCACCCAGGTCGCTCTTCGAAGAGCTGTTTCCAGAAGAGCGGACGGTTGTGAATAATGAGAAGCAGGCGCCAACGGGACAATACAAAGCCCTGCGCGCAGCAGCACCACCCAAGTCGCTCTTCGAAGAGCTGTTTCCAGAGGAGCGAACGATTGTGAATAACGAGGAGCAGACATCGCCCAGGGAGATAACGCATCCTGATAAATTGCCTACATTTCAATGGCAGGAAATCGCTGTGTCCCAATCGACTCAAGATATAAGAGAGCAGCGGAAACGGGAATTGGAACGGGCGGAGGCGGAATGGGGAACGAGTGTTGAGCCGCGACGTATGTCGTCTGTGAATCTTCAGCCTATGCGTGAGGTTGAGGAGCGGGAAAGAAGGAAAGCTAGTGTACTGGTATTGAGCAGTGCGAGTAAGACATTAGAGGAGAGTGATTTCTTCCGGTTGAGCCCGAAGGGTCGGCACATCGAGGGATGGACAAGTGGGATCATAAAAAGTATGTCTGGCTCTTTTTGTTTCTGAATTGGACAAAATAGCTAATCAACACCCCCAACCCCCCCCCCAGTTATCCCCGGCCGAGACCCCCATACCCTCGCTCCCCTCGGTCATTACTTCATCCTCTTTACCTCTTACGCTGCGGCTCGCGCCTACTTCGATCAAATCATCCGCCTGCATACACTTGCACGAACATACCCCGCCAGTAAAACCGCTATCCTGCCTCCACCAACCGGATACCTCAAGCCCAGCGAAGATCTCGACGCACTCGTGCGCGGATTCTCGTTAGTACCTGCTTATAGTCGACTTTCGCTACGTCAGCTACACAAGCCGTACCGGCCATCGATACTGAAATTGCTATCTGATGGCGGACCGACGATAATCGCGCGACAGAAGAGCGGAGCCGAGGACATGGTTCTGTTTTCACTGGAAGGAGCGCCGTCATTGTCGGAGCTTGATGTGGTAAAGATATTGGAGGATGATGGGAGAAGGAGGAATTTGCTATGGAGGTTGGCTAAGGAGGGAAAGGTGGTGAAGTTGAAGGATAGGAGTGAGAACGATGAGCTAGGAGCGGATGGGATGAGGCCATTGCGACTGCTCAATGTGGTAACAAGGTATGTCGTGAGCTTTGCGGATAAATATGAGGCTCGACGGTTTGTCAGGGAATGGCACCGGAGACCATGCCCCTTGCAGAAAGAGTACAAGCTTGGAGACGAACCACCTCCAATTGTTAACGCACAGATAATGTGGTAGAAATGTATATCGTGAATTTCATCTCATCTTCTCTGTATAGCTTCTCCATATCTCGTCCGCAGGTAAAGTGATAGAATTATGGACCAAGAACGAGAGGGTGTTTCAAGCACAAAAGAAAAGAAAACACGCCAGTCAATTTAATACCATATAAAACACGAACCAAACTCCGTCCATAATCTCTTTCTTAAACAAACAAGCAGAAAGCACAACCACCATGTCTTGCCTTTTCTTGCCCTGCATCTTTGCATCTTCTCATCATCATCATAAAGGTGTCCTCTCCCACCGCAGTCCATTGTTCAACATCCATCCCTATCCTTCTAACAACACTTCCCGCCCAATCCGCTTCCGCTTCCCTGGGCACCCACGTCCACACCTTGCGAGGCTGCTTGATCTATCTTCGACGTATCCACGATCCTCTTCTTGATATCAGCCGCCAGACTGTAGAATGCCTTTTCCACATTGATGTTGCTCTTAGCAGAGACCTCGAGGAAGGGAATACCGAGCTCGTCCGCTAATGCCTGTCCGCGCTCTGTAGAAACGACTCTCTTATCTTCCCAATCGCATTTGTTTCCTATGAGGATCTTGTTTACGCCTTCAGTAGCATGTTGCTCGACGTTGCTGAACCAGGTGCGGATATCTATTTATCGACTGTCAGCAATCAAGTCCGACGCCAGCACGATTCTTTCCCGCTATTTCGACTTCCTCAACAGCAGGGTTCCAACAAGGCCCAAAAAACTCACTATTAAAGCTTCTCTCATCTGTAACATCATATACCAACAGGATACCCATCGCACCCCTATAATAAGCCGTCGTAATCGTCCTAAATCTCTCCTGTCCCGCCGTATCCCAAATCTGCAACTTCACCCTCTTGCCATCCAGCTCAATGGTTCGGATCTTGAAGTCGATTCCGATTGTGGTGATGAAGGACGGCGTGAAACTATCTTCGCTGAATCGTAGAAGACAACATGATTTACCAACTCCACTGTCGCCGATTAGGAGGAGCTTGATCTGCAGATGGAGTGGGCGGATTAGCTAGCCATTATTGCAAGAGAAAGGGAGCGAGGAAAAAACAGAAGGTTCCTTCCCCTGCCCCTGGATGAATGGGAATTGAGGGAGAGCCAGCAAGACGGAACGGCGAGAACAGGATACACAGGAAATAAAGAAACTGTTTACCAAAAAATCGTAATTCCTCGTTCCGGCCATGTCGATAATGTAGTATGCGAAATTGTGGTTGAAAATCCCAACTCAACTATGTCCTGGTATGCGTATGTAATTTCTTTATTTCGCTCAAGTAGCACACCCAAGGAAAGCTGTGCTTGCTTGCTTGTGCTGGTCGGTCGTGATGGTGAATGTGTGGGGTACAGGGTCTGTTCGGTGGGTCAAACAATTCGAATGTCGGTCTCGAAGAAATCCAGATGTTGGATGAGCTCTCCTTGTTCCGCGGCCGGGTCGAAATATACCACGAAGCTGGCAGAGGTTTGTTGTTCTATTAGGTAGGTAGGTAGGTTGGATAGATGGATGGGAAGTGCGTCTAGCAGCTGTATGGAAACGTAGTGGAAGCAGACAGACGCGGCTTCCGATCAGGCGTGTTGATAAAGGACGGCAGATGGACTTTCCGTTTGATTACTGTACTGGCATGAAAGGAAGGTCTGGAAATGAGAAAAAAACTGGAAGGCACGGTTTTAGACAGGAAGTGAGACTGCCAGCCAACTAAAATCCAAAATAATGTCGAGTATTATGTCGAGTATTGTGTCGTAAAGTCAAGCTTAACGAGATGCGTTGCGGTGCGGCGTCTATTCTGATCTGGCGGTGGCGTGGCGTTTGGCGGCCAGATTTCAGGTACAGCAGGTACAGCAGGTACAACACCATGTGTGTACTAACTGATCGACCAACCAACCTCAAACTTCGAAAACTCAACCAAAATATATACATTTGAGATCTTTATTCTGGCAAGTATGTATATAAATTCTCAATAACCAAATTACACATGATCAGTCAGATATATAATCAGTACAAACAGAAGTGTTATTACATCACAATTCATGCTATGGGTATAAGAGGTTCTGAAATCGTACTATTTATAAATCATTCTCTATCTGTGAATAACGTTCGTAGCTGTTTGATGTGGATCCACAATTTGTCCCCCTATTGTCGTACAGGTGTAAGTATATCTTCACTTGGCCTCTCTCTCTCTATCTTGTTTTATCTACCTCAAGAACCTCCAACCAAATGCGATATCTTGCGTATATTTGTTGATACATGTGCCCTCATCTGAGCCACTTTCCATAGCTCCATCTGATTCGCTCCAAGACCTTAAGCTGCACCTGAATGCCGCTGTTGATATTACATAAATCATTAACATCCTCGAGGAATTCCCGTTCAATTTCGCCTGGGAACAATCGGTGCGCGCGTTTTCTGAGAACATGAACTTCGCATAATAGAAGACCGTGGTCTTTATATGAGAGGAGATTATTTTGAGTGGGAGTTGCGATAGTGAGGATTCGGTCGATATTGCGAAGGACCCGAGCTGTTCGTCCTGCCTTTTCACCACGTCGGAGTCCCCTACGGTTTCCAACCAAGCCCCCCAGATATCGGAAGGCAGCAAAGCAGACCAAAACACCGGGCGTGAGACCAACAAATCCAAAGACAAGTTCCTGGCTTTTCAAAAGTGCATCGATTCCGCTAAGGGCAACTTCAACATCAACCTTTGTCTTTTGCACCTGGATCAGTAATGTCCTTATCAGATCACCGCGAACTGTGCCTTTGAAAGGATTACGCATATCCTTTTCATAAGCACGTAGAACTGGCGTGAGATCACCTTCCTTGACCTTTGCTCTGATCTCAGATATCTGGGTTTCACTTAAAGTGCCCTGTCCAACGTTTGCCGCTTCAGGATTATCTCGGGCAAAATCAACAACCATACGTTCAAGACTAGCCATGTCGCCCTTCAAGCTCTCTTTGCTCATGATTGCAACCTCGCTATCTTGATCGTGACGAATAGTTCTGATAATCTTTATTGTAGGATCTACAACCCAGTTGATCCAGAAGTCTTGCACAGTAACTCCAATGTCTCTGATCCAAGTGACGATTTCCGCCTTTCTGTTAACCAGAATACGTAGAATAGTTGTAGAGGATAGAAGTAACATGCTTGCGGGGAGCCAGTATCTTGTAAGTCTTGATGGTCGTCCGTACTCGCTTGCAAGGCGTTGTGAATTGGCGATGTGCTTAGGGACTTGCGATTTTAGAATATGCTGTAGACGTCTTGATAACTTGCCCGTTCGAGTACCTTCGGATGCATCTGCTGTAGAGATCTCTGGGTCATCCTCCACGCTTGCAAACACTGTATCTTCAAAATCGGAAACTCCTTGTTCAAGAGCAGTGACATTGCGAAGAACAGTGTCCATTAGAGCGACGCTTCTTTCCACAACAACCTTCCAGTCTTGATTGTCAGCTTCTTCAGCTTTCAGCCCTGTGCTCTCCACATCAATGTCGAAGCTCAGCCCTTCATCCATAAGAACTCCAAGTCCACTAGCACCCATCTCCCTCAACCTCTTCAGCCTCGCCTGATTCTGTCTTGCTTTCGCTTTCGCCACCGCGATGGGCGAGAGCATTCTCCTCTGAATATCCGCCACCGACCTATCCCTAACACTCTCCCTCACCAGCCCGTAAAACATCTTCCACTGCCCCGCCAAGCTGGACCCCACGTCCCTCCCACCAGCCTGCAACGCATCCCCTGGGGCCTCCCTCAAATGAGCCAATCGTAGTCTCGACTCATTCCAAATATCCTTCCCCCAAGCCCACAATCTCGACGGTGAAGCTTGCACAGTATAAAGCCCCGTGTACGTATTCGAACCCAGCACCTCATCCCAATACCAGATATCATCGCTCAACGGAATCGTCTGTTCCAGCAATGTGTTAAGAATAAACCCATACGTTTGTACCGTCGCCTTGCTAACCAAGAACCATTCCAGCTCCGTCACATACGCGCGCATGAACTCATCATTTTCGTCCTCCGCAACGAAACCCTGCAGATTTGCATGTTCCAGCACCAACAGAATCCGCCATGAAGACAGTAGCGCAGTAGAAGAGGAAGTCGAGGATAAAGCTTTGACCAGAGCTTGTAGTTCTGCTATTCGGGGTGAAGCGGCGACTTTCTGGCTCTGTTCAGAAAGAGCGCTGTCATTTACTGCGTGAGGAAAAGGTGTGAGTTGGACGCGGTCGAGTTGTGCGTCGACTCGTCGAATCTGACTTTAGCAACGACATATAAATTAGCAACCAGCACTAACAAAGTAGCGGAGAAGGGCTGTCCTTACTCTGCGACAATCGACATCGCGCCTTTAGCAACATTGATTAACCTGCGTGGCTCAGGTTGTGCTCCAGAAAAGAACGCCCGAGTGTTAATCTCATGGAGGGGAAATTTCCAGGCGGCTGGAAGCGGGCGAATGACGAAACAAGAAAGTTTAATTTGAGCTTTTTTGTTCGACGTCTCACTCCCACTCACTTAGAGTCTAAATCCGGCATTCGCAGCATCAACAACAACAACCAAAAAGGCTGTAAATTCAATGTTCTATTTGATCTTGATGCTAATCAGACATCTATACCACACACATATATCCTGTACCACTCGACTTACAAACCTTTGTCAACAAAGGTAGATTTTGAAGTCTAGGCATGGGGGTTAAACTAGCTATATCAACCAAAGACACAAACATGATGCTTAATTCTATATATAAGCTACGTCTTGGAGGGTAGCTAAACATTTGCACAAAGCTCACATAGATACAGCTGTTTGATTAGAATGTTTACAAGACCTCTCCAATAGCCAAACGCGCTCCCTGCTTCTCATCTCCAGCAGATGCTCGATCAAGCTGTCTTCACCCTTTATGCTCTTTGGTATTTTGTGACTTGAGAGCATCTTGCATGATGCTTAGGGTCTTCTTCTTGGCGTCCTCATTATCCTGCAACGCGTTGGCACGCAGTTCTATAACGCACCGATATGCATCCTCCACAACCTGGTGGAACCGAGTCTTGGGCGTTTGGGTTCGAATCTCTTTCCGAACGTTTTTCAGAAGTGTCTTGAGCTGTGTATCCGGAAATATGTTGTTGACCGTAAGCATCGTCATGACCCAACTGACTCCTGGAGAATCTCGCAAGTTGAGATAAGCTTTCAGTAGAATAGTAAGGCTGACTACATCAAGTTTGATCTCCTTTGACATCCGGCCATGTGAAACAGTTGTCCAAAACTGTATTGCCTGGGAGAGGTGCCCCTTGTTTACAAGAATGCTGATGATTTGAGTAAAAACCTGAGCCGGAATAGTGATACCACGATCTTCTAAGGCACTTATGGATGTCCTGACCGAATCCATGAATTTCACATAGCTGCCTCGGTATTCACGCTCTAATCTAGGTAGTTGATAGGTTAGAAGTGTGACTAGGCCTTCGCTAAGATCATAGCCTTTCTCTTTCGCTTTATGTATCAATGAGAGGGCATGGTCCATCCCCTTGCCCTCTATCTGCAATGAAGCCTTCACGGCATTGCTGAGAGCCGCGGGATGAATGAAAATACCATCATCCTGTGCTTCTTCGTAAACGTGTAGGGCTTTATCAGGTTTGCCTTGAGCCAATGCTTCAATCATCATCAGACGAAATGAATGGATGTCCGGAGGGCGTTGTTTATACGTACATGGCAAGCATTTCAACTTCTTCTGTGCCTTCGACCAATCACCATTCGAATCTGCAAGAGCAATTTGTCGCAAAAGCATCATAGTTGAATCATTCGTGCACGAGATGGATATTTTTTGAATGGCATGATAAAGTTGACACACCTCCTCGAAGTTGAAGCTCCATGATTTATAAAGTCGGTTGAGGATGGTGTTGACAGTTACGGCGTTCACGAAGGTAGATACAGAGTTTGCATAGCTCACCCAACGAGCCATCGCATCGATCTCTTTGTGCTTTGCATATTCGTCGACCATGAGATTGAATAGATATGGAGTAAAAGGTACTTTATAAAGTTCCAAGAAAGACCGAAGGAAATCCTGCGTCTCAATTACAGAATGCGACTTGACATATTGTTGTAAGATGGGTATGAAGATAGACCCGTAAACCTCATTGTCCGGTTGGAATTCACTGATGCGAGCAAAATCGCTCTTTACTCCGTCCCAATCTTCTTTCATTGCTTTTGCCAAAGCGAAATGGCCAGCAATGCGGACGTCGTCCTGATGCCCGAAATTTTTCCAGAGTCGCTCTCGGTAGTTTTCCGCAGCTGCAAACTCTTTTGCTTCTATACAAAACTGTATGATCGCACCGTAGGCGGCCTGTGGGTGGGATGTAGCAGATAGGGCAGCCTCGATGCGATTGAACCGAGCTTGAGTCTGAGAGATATTACGAGATGTCCGCCATTCAAGCCCAAGCAGTCTCAGAAGTACCGTAGTCGTGAGTTTTAGATTGTGAGTCGTCGCGGTCTTCAGAGCTGCAACGACGATGGCTTGAAGCTCGCCAAAGTGACCAAATCTTTCCTGGACAATCGACGACTCCACAACAACATTCGTAACATCCCAAAACATTTGTTGGTTTACTGGAGCATTGAGGAAATGTTTAAAGAAGAAGTGAATTGCATCCCTATGATTTCCAACGTGGTGCGAAGCAATGATGAAAGATCCCATGGCTTGATCCGAAACGGTGCTACCAGCACGCCTAGTTCGCTGGAATACAGCTACAGTTAGATCATACTGTCTCAAGCGGCAGGCAGTAAAACATATCTCAGAGGCCAAAGGTAAAAGTATAGGTGCTATAGCCTTTGGCCTATCTGTAAACGCGGTCAGGTATAATGATGCAGCTTTCTGTAATTTATCTGAAGCAACGAGTCGTCCCGATATGTCGACCGAACGCTTTAGCAGTGATTTTATGATAATGTGTGGACCAAACAGGTTGAAGTCATTCTGACTTATGGGGCCAGCACTCAGAATGATATCTAATATCCTTTCCATATCCTCCACCCGTCCGACCGTCTCACAATTCGATGACAGTAGCGCCGCTGCATCCAGTACACATGGTTCAAGGCCATTGCCCCGTGTATCAATGCCTTCTTCAAAAGCATCGAAAAACCGCAGCAAAGCCGCATCAAGATCAAACGAGCCGTTTTGGTTTCCTAAAATCTGCCGAACATCGAACGCAAGCCGAGATTGGCGGTCCAGGGGGACGTGAGTCTCCTTCCGATTTTCTCTACTCAATCTTGGCGGTTCAATTTTCTCTATTGGAAAGTGATTGATTGGCCCCTGTTTGCCCAGTTCGCGTTTAGGCAAATCCTTATGTTCAGCATCAACCTCGGGGGCTTCATTTCCTCCATTCAATTGCTCATCAGCCGCCACTATTTCTGATCTTTTGACGCTGCTTGCCCCACCAGAACCAGAAGACCAGGACCCATTTTCCCTGCGTTGAAGAGCGTGATCCGCAAGCTTTTCAAGCAGGTGAGCGCTGGAGTTGTGATAATGTCTCGATTGCCTTAATTTCGTCGCGTTATCGTGGACTTGTTTTGCAGAATGTATCCGTCGTCGGCGATCTTCCGTGAGAAGCCCTGCACTGAAAGCGACTGTGCAGGAAGTTCCTAGGGCAAGTTTTCGCAGAGTTCGTAACGCCCCCTTCGACGGCACAGGGAGGTTCGATGGCATCGTAGTGACTGCCCAGCCATACCAAATGATCTGGAGTTAAGTGCTCGGCACGGAGAAGATTTTGAGTTGTGGTCTGATAGCATCGAGGTTGATCCGGGTGTGAAGTTTTCAGCCGCCGTAGTTTCTAGTACGGTAGCCTAGGGCTCCTCTGCAATATAGGAAAAAGTTAACTTATTACACCAATGAGTTGTCATTTCTTCCAAAAAAAAATCTATCAACTTGGGTATTCATGATTTAGGTACTTTATTTTATTCCCTAGATAACTAAAACTTCAAAGAAGCTAAATCTCATTGTCCCAGAATTCCCGCAAGTTTCATGGACTATTTTCATGTAAAATTGATACCAAGGACTCTCCGCAAAGCTTCAGTTACTTTGCGGGGTCTGTCGCGAGCTTTGTGCTTTCAAGACCAATCTCAAGCTAAGTGAGTATCATGACAGCGATGGGATGGATGGCCAAAGCAGTGTGCGCAAAAAAAATATATATATATTTCTCCCGGCATCTACAAAGCCTCGTCACATGGATGACTCCCATAGAAATCAAGTCTTAGCAAACAGGTGTACAAGAAGCAGTATCAGTATCTTTACCCTCTCCTTAGGCGTCGACCCAACTTTGTTCAACCATTCACAGTAGCTTCACAAGACGTCTAGGTTTCATGCTTCAACGCTATCGTTGCTTCTGAAGTTCTATAGGGATGCATTGCTAGTCAGACCAGTATCAACTGATCATGATTCAGATAATCTCGATTGGGAAGCGGCAAGTTTCCATAATCCTTATTGCAGTCTGGTGGTTGTTGGAGGGTTCTCTTTTTAGATTACAGCATCGGCAGATCTAAGCCTTTTGACTTGCTATGATGATTTGAATATGGGCATCTCGATGTACCAGTCAACTGGTATAACCCGTCGATGGATTTGAGGGTTAATCTTGCATTGTTGACTATCCCGCGAGTCTGGATGATATAGACGGCATTGATGTCAGTCGCAAGTATTCCGATATTGTCTCACTCGATCTATAGGCGATTTAGGTTATGACGCCTACTCTTATATACTTCTCCGATGCTGCCCAGCGGCTGGTTCTGGATATAGCTTTAGATGCGGAAGGGCTGTTGGGGATACAGTGCAGCCTTCGAACTCATGTGGGGGACGAAGGAAACATGCTCTTGCTGATTCTTGCCATTCACGGATGGCGATTGAAGAGCATGATCATTATGCATCAACAGCATATATGAATACGCTGGCTGTTGCAGCGGACATGAGAGCTATAGCCTATCGCGGAAGCCCTTTCTAGGCCAGGGGCAAAGTCGTTTAGCCGACCCCCAAAATACACCCAGCCATTGAAAATTGGATCTGTGGATAAGATCCAGTATTGAGATATCTCGTATGGGACACTCATGAGCGGGATATTCATAGCCATGCATCCAGGTCTCACAACTCGATTATGATCTTTTGGACCACGCCATAGCTATTAGCTCCTGTGGCAGACACCCCCATTCCTGTGTCTGAAAGTGATGTCCATGGGCCCAAGACCATCACCCATAGTAATATGAAAGGCGCCGTTCGGGAAGCTTTTTACTCATCAATTGTGCCATTCGAAAATGAAATTTCAATGACGATGGAGCCCGTCGATGATATCTTGCTTAAGACTTGAGGTCTATAGCTAGTCAGTGTTCACATGTGGTGCTTGAGATGCACAATGTGGAAAGCACAGATGAGGGATTACGCACCTTGCTTCAGTCCAGGGTTAAGCTCTGAAAGACAGCTTCCATACTCCATTGTCAGTGGATAGATTAATGTACCATAGTGATAGGCTGGCTAACATAAAGGCCAATAGGCTATATTAGTTATGTTCATACACAAAGTCAGTAGGTATCAGCATCAGTACCATCAGTCCATATATTATCAGTGCAATCGAGTGAGTTTAGTATCATTCTTTCTATCGTTTGGTTAGTAAAGCTTTTCAAACAAAGATTAGCAGTAGCACAAGCAACTTCCAAACTAGCAGTTTGGACCCCCATCCAAACACATTCGTGACACTGTCCTCATGTGTGTCCTCACGCCTAAGTAAAGATCCTGTACGATGACAGATACAATGGCTCGTAACCCCACTCATCGATTCCAAGCGGCAACAGTCACAAACAAATAAACAAGCAAGCAAAGCACGCACCATGCATACAAGAGGATCCGTCCTTCCGAGTGCGGCTACAAATCTCCGTCCGTAAGCTCATAAGCAGCAGTACAAGTTGTGCGGAGATTATCCACTTTCACCACTTGTTCCTATCATATCCACTTGCCCCCATCATATCCACTTGCCCCTATCATATCCACTTGCCCCTATCATATGAAAGAGCGCAGTACAACAACATTCCTACCATGCAAAGCATGTCGAGCCCGAAGGATGAGAGTAATCCGGGCAATCTGCACTGCAACCACGCAAGGGGCATTAAGAGCGGTTATGTTCAGCCCATGTACTCGTAGATGCATTGCCGGGTATGAAACTAACGTCAAAATTGTGTAGTATCTGATTAGTAAAGCTACATGGGTGCGATGCTGCAGTTAAGATGTCAAAGTGTTTAGTAAGACCGCCTACTTTGTGCATTTACTGCAGCTTTCTAGAGAAACGAAACCTCCTGTTGATAGAACTGTAAACATTACTCACTGATGGTTAATTCCAAATAGCCATACGAACGCTAGTAGGCGTGTTGATTCATCATAGGCACAATCCAGGTATTAAAGTTCAATATCCAAGGTAACTTCTATGACCTTCTCTTTCAAGGAGACATTCGGCGTTACGTTGTTGGTGAGTAATCAAATGTCCGTTCTGCCGAAGTGTGCAGATATATCTCCTATCTGCAAATGTACAGGTGGTCCATGAAATAACTTGGTGTAACCCTAGTAAAATAGGAATCAGTGCTGCGAGTTCAAGATATGCAAAAGCTTACTTTGGATTGGTTGTGAAAAGATTCTGTACCATGTTGCTCAAGATGACGCCGAGGAATAATAACCAGCAAGCTTATTGGAGGGATATGTGAATCTCTCGCCCTCCTAGATATCGGACTCTGTTTTGTCCCTCAACGGGCTTTGAGCATCTATGCAAGAATATTCAAAGCCGGAGATCAACTCGACAATCGCCAGGATGCGGCCACCATGTTTGACATCAATCACCATAGCCAGTGCTATCCCTGAAGAGTTATTTCCAGGCTTTGATCTGCACCTCATAGGGCAGGAAAGGATTCCATCACCGAGTGCCCGTTATGCACATGGGCAAAATGCAAAAGTGCCCCTCAAATGTTACATCGCCGGCACGGTTGATGCGTGGATGGCCTTTGCGTCACTCGGTGATATGAAGGGTGGGAAGATTCGTTATATTTATTGGGCATGGTACGAAGATACTTCTGAAATGAAACCATACCGATATCTCAAAGAAGGAATGAAAACACAGCCCGTCGATCAAGATAGAGAGGCAACTATGTAGCGGTAAGGGCTGCAACTAGGCGGCGATGCCACACTGGACTAGGGACGGGTAGTAGATGTGTCCAAAGGCTGGCAGAGAGCGGATAATATTGAAGGAGTCGGTTGAGATAGTGTGTGCCCTGTACAGGATGTGGGAACATCTTCAGCTATGCTCAGGTCCGCCAAAAAAAAAAAAGTCCCAGCAAGAAGTTAATATTGACTTTGCTGCGAGAAGGCGTAAAGTTTTCACAACTTTTGATGTTTATGTAAATCCTGATTCGAGCGGCGCATCCCACAAAACACGGATGTAGATCTGGGATTGTCATTTTAAGCGCCTAGAGTTTGCTTCGAGCGAAATATCACGACGGACTTTGGTCATGAAAAATGCCATGACTAGGTTTAAAAGTTGTTGACGAATGTGGCCATACTAGAAATGTTGAAAGTTGTGCTGACTTCTTGAAAATACACGTCAAAGTATAATGAAAAGATCGGCTTATCAGGTACAACAAATGCGCAAGATTCCGCGAATCGTACTCTGATGCACTTGATACCAATCATTCGTTCGTGCTATCCGTGGTAGGATTGTGTGTACACGTGATAGAGCTATGAGATGTACTGTACATGCAGTCAGCTTACTTCCCCGCCAGCTTGACAGAAACATAGTAAATGACATGCTCAGAACTAACGTGTTTCCTCTTTTGCTCTCCATCGATGTTCGATTCGAATCGGGTAATAACGCTGCATGGGCAAGGACGGCATTGTCGAAGTTTAGACAACAGTGCTACCAGGGAATGAGAACACTTGACTTCCTCTTGAATCTTGATCGCACGTTCTCATATCATCCAGGTACTGTCGTCGAGGAGGCAGGGCGCGTATCTCGATGCTATCCATTCTGCTGTAACCCGCATTCTAGACCAAATGATTCAGCTGATACGACGGTGCAATTCGGAGATAACCAGGCCACACCAAGAAAGCGTTTTTGTGAGACAATATCTAACACGCGCTTGTGACCTTTGGCTGTTGGTGATGGGGGGGGAAAAAGGCTTTTTGGATCCGTGAATCGCGATTCGCTGTTGGACGACATCGATCACACTTTCGTACACCAATGTACGTAGAGGGAAGAATAATACGTCAACAAGGATCCGACACAACCATGGCAGCATGGGCAGGCGTATGGCCCCAACAAAACTCAATTATATTCTCATTTCCTGGACGATAATGTCCCCAAGAGAAGGAAAGTAATCTTCAGAGGTGAGAGGAACATTTCCGAGTGGACTGTAATGCTTTCGTGGAGATGCCAGTAGTGTCTGGCGCGTGAGAGGAGTGTGAGGAGCGTGTGAGGAGCGTGTGAGGAGCGTGTGAGGAGCGTGTGAGACGGGAATTATATCATGAATGACTAAAAGACTCATCACCCATCCATCACCCATCACCCATAACTCATCACCCATCACCCATAAGCCATAACTCATCACCCATCACCCATAAGCCATCAGCCATAACCGGCCCTGGCCGCTTCGTACTTTGTACAGCGTACAGTCAGGACCTACCTTATGGTAAGGCTGAAGCGCGGCAATCTCAAGCCTATTTCCCCAGCCCCCAGTCCCAGTCCCAGTCTGAATCCTGTCGGTGTCGGTGCTTTCCTTACATAAACCCATGCGAATGATCCTTTCATTTTCTTACTGTACTCTCTTACTTGGGACTTCCCCTGCACGGAGTCGGGGAGTACAGAAAGTTCTTGGAGGGAAGTATACTATGTAAGTTACGGAGTGTACGAAGTAGGATTTGGACGACGGCTATAAGAGAGCGATGGATGATATGCATGAATACATGTATGCATATGTTGCATATGTATGCATAAATAGATGTAGGCGTGCATAGATTTTCCTTATTTTACGAAAGTACAAAGTACTGGTATTGATTGACTTTGTGCAGGGCGAACTTCCGTACCTGGTATGCCAAGACTGATGACATAACGCTGAGGTCGGTGATTACTCATCGGCTGGGTCGCGAAAGGGGCAGTACTAAAGTAAACTTCTAGATACGAGTACTAAAGTAAAGTAAGTACCTTTGCCCAGTCCAAAGGTCCAGAGGTCCAGAGGGAGAGAGGGAGAGAGGGAGAGAGGCCCTTGGCACGGGAAAAGGAGAAGAAAGAGAGGAGAGAGAGGCAGCCACTGCACTTGGTCCCTGGCCGGGGGCAATATGGCCGAAGACCGATTCATCCATCGGTGCTGGTGCCGGTGCTGGTGCCGGTGCTGGTGCCGGTGCTGGTGCTGGTGCTGGTGCTGGGCAAAGTGATGAGGGATGGCGGATGGGATGAGGGATGAGGGATGAGGGATGGATGATGGAAAGTGGTGGAAGTGGGCCACCGTAACCTTGAAAGGTGCAAAGTAACTAAAACCGGAATACACGGAGAAAGGGTGAGTAAAAGATATGTAAGCAAGCAACAAGACTTGACTACCATCCCTTGTACGTGCAAAAGAGGCAAAATGGCTATGGCGCATGTCGCATGTCGCACGTCGCACGTCGCACGTCGCACGTCGCACTGGAGGTTAGCAACGGGTCGGTCCCATGAATAAATACTGTACTGGCAACGTTTTATTCGTATGAAGGCCGCAAACCGACGGACGGGCACATTTCCGTATTTCCTTCCTATTTCCAGCCTTTGGCCCTTCCACCTTCTCCTCGACTCCATTCCAGCATTCCAGCACTCCAGCACTCCAGCACTCCAGCATTTGTCCTCGTGCCCGGAATAGTCCTCGAACCCGCAAAAAGCAACAAACGACCTATCACGTGTGGGAGCCTCCGGATAGTCGCGGCCTCTTTTCTCCATAATAGCTCGCACGCGGAGAACAGCCCGAGTGCTACTTGCATGCTACTTGCTACGTGCTGCTTGCTAATACACACCACAGCCACGCAGAACGGCGTGGTGAAATCATCAAGCAACCACGCAGCCCATCTGCACGCTCGTCTTAAACCTGGGAACTCGTACGTTCGTTCGTACCTTCCATCCTGTCCAACATCCGACCCCTGTGATACATATCCCATCATATCCCATCATATCCATCCGCCCATCCACCCATCCACCCATCCACCCATCCATCCATCCATCGGCGGCCGGAAACCCTTACCTACTGACTTACCTTACCCGGCCTGACCTGACCTGCGCTGCACTGCACTGCACTGGACCACAGCAGGGAACATAAGAGTACGAGAAACAAATCTGACCTACTGCACTTATTAAGAGCACGAGTGGTAGGGTATTTCGGATGCCCCAGTCCAGTCCAGTCCCTTCATCGAAAATCTTCATAACATAATAGCGCCCGCTCCAGCCACACAAATTCATTTGTCAACCATTTTCCATTCCGAGATCAGCAAAAGTCACGTCCCGGCCATTCAACAAAACCGTCATTTTTGGGAAGGTCTCCAGAATTACTTCGCACACGATTTCTCATTTCCATTTTCCCCATCATGCAGTCCATTGCGCCCGCTCCCGTTGCGCAAATGCAAAGCCAGGTTCGTTCAATTTTCTTTTCTTGTGCCTTCGTCCATATAAGCCTCTATAGTATAGTATAAGTCTATCACATCACAAAACTTCCCTCACCTATCTTGTACCCCTCCATTTTATTCATATCCCAATCCAGTTTAGAAAGCTCTTCCATTTGCCATTTTGCTATCAACCCCCTAAGAGACCCTTAGATCCCATCAAGCTGACTCAGTCGCGCAGGAAATGAGTGCAGATAATGGTAAGGAATTGTCTCTTTTTTGATCTTTCTCCATTGATGACCAACCCTCCAACCTCCCCCCCCCAATACCCGGATAGGCATGAGAAGGGATATGAGTAAAATATTTATCTTCGTGTCATGTTTGCGCCTCCATCACCATGCCTCCTACTTATCCCCCTTGTTCACGTTGCTTCTGCTGACACGCCTCACTTCTTCTAGAGTTAAGAAGTCAGCTCATGACCTCAATCTCCCACTCGCAACCACATAATATACAGGCACATGGCTACAATAACCACGACGTGCAAGCTTCGAGCAGTACTTCTCCTCACGACCACAATATAGATCCAGGACTCGGTGGCCCGATGATGTCTGAAAGCGGAGGAGACGACGGCGATGGACGGAAGGGCGGAAAACGCGAGCTTTCGCAATCGAAACGCGCCGCGCAAAATCGAGCTGCTCAGGTTCGTACCCTTCTTCCGCAATTATTATTTTCTTGTCGACGCGATAGTTGAGAGATTGTCACCGTGCGAAGTGTCGGTCGGATAAAAAAGTTCATGTTGGTTCGACATTTATGGTTCTCTTGCTTTGTCACTTCTCATGTCATCCAAAATTCAACCACCCCCAAGCTTACATAATCTAACTCTTATCACACAGAGAGCATTTCGGCAGCGCAAGGAGGGATACATCAAGAAACTAGAAGAGCAGGTCCGCGATTTCCATTCCTTAGAGGAAAACTACAAGGCCATTCACGCCGAGAATTACTCCTTACGCGAGTACATTATCCGACTCCAGTCGCGACTGATCGAATCTCAAGGCGAATTTCCCCAACCACCACCGAATATCAATCTAAGCCATTCATCGTCGCATCCACACCCGCAGCAAAGACAGCATGAGTCCTTAGAGCATATGCAACGGCATGATGGAGCTCCGATCGCACCTATGGGCCAGATTGGCAACACGCTCCAAGCTTCAAGGACGATAGCTGCTGCAGGCCTCAAGCACTCCGGCGAAGAGAGTCAACAGTACAATCAACAACCGGAGACTAAACGATTCAAAGAGGACGATGCCAATGATGAGAACCTCATTCGGTCACAACTGACTGCTGACGGTTTGCCTCCTCCAGTAACCTTGTAAAACTCCGCACGTTTTGGTTCTTTTTCTTCTTTTTTCCTTTGCTCCTTTTGGGCACACGGCGTTGATGAAGACTGGGGAAACATTTGGGAAGGAAACGGTACATGGGTTTGGAGTTGCTACTTGTAGTAACTCTGCGCTGATTTCATCCTTGCATTTTGTGTTATTTGTTTTTCGGCTGGCGTTTGTCCACCTTGTGGATTATTACTTTGCCCTTTGTTCTCCGCAACTAGCGGCAAGCTTCTACGAGTATTCTTGGGGTGTGGTCTTGTGTTGTGGTGTGCTGTCGTTACTATGTACGGAGGAATGTTATCGTTTAAAAAAATATTGCATGTCAGTTAGGTTTCTCTGAACCAAGCAAGCGAGGCGTGCAGGGCGGTTGTTGTCGTGTCCCCCTAAGATGGATTGTCGGAGGTTGTAGTTCGGGGACTACCGACTTTACCGGAGTTACCAGATTAAGTCAGCAAGGCACCAAAATGCGTCGAGTCTTACTCAGCTCGAAATGACTTTCGGAGTCTCGGAGATCGAACGAAAATAAACCGCCTTCGATGGAGCAGAGGGAGTTGGATTTGGGTGGTGGATGGTGGATGGTGGATGATAGCGAATCAAAAAATTAATGACAGTCAAAATGAAATACTTATTACATAACTATCCTTAGACTATCTGGGAGTTCTTTTTTCCCTTTTAGAGGAAATGGAAGTGCAGTGTTGTTGAAGCCCGAGTGAGATAGAATCTCTTTTCTTCTTGAATTGACAACGCTTAATCTGCAAACATACATTATGATCCCTTGATCATGCATATGCATTCCCCAAATCGTGTTCCTGGTAATAGATTTAGCATCATGAATGATCCAATTCGCATAGAAAAGAAGATAGGAAAAAGACAATTCCGCACTAACCTTGAAATACTCCGCGCCCTTCTCCGCATACTCCTCTTTCGTAACCTTTGCATCCGCCCACCTCTGACTACCCGCCCATTTCGCCGCGCCCCTCCAAGCATCCAGAACCGCATCGCCCGCCCTTCTAATCTTCAACTCACTCGCCATATCCGCCATCAAATGCGCCCTCAGTCCATCCCTCAACCTCTCATCGAAGCTCTCAAACAGCGTATTCCCCCCCGTCAAAAAGATATCCCTCAAAAACTCCTCCTGACGCATCGGACCTCCCAGCCCCGGTATACGCTGCGTCAGGATATCAGCTGCAATCTCCACCAAGCCCGCCTGGTCGAGCCCGGCAATGCTCGGCTGGAAGATGACTTCGGGGACGCGGATGCGCTCGACGTTCAGATGGAGTTGGTGGGCTTCTTTCGTACTGGCGGGGTCGAAGGGACGGGGCCCACGGAGAAAGGCATGGATGAGGGATTTCGTCCAGTCGGTTTGCGCGTCGTGTGTGTGCTGATCCGTGAACTCCGGGTCGTATTTAAGGAGGTCGGCTTCGAGTGTTTTGAGGCTGGCGCCAAGATCTTCTTCTTCTTCGTCATCAGACCCTGCGTCCCCGGTGGCTACAGATCGGTAAACACCCCAGTCATCATCATTGGCACCGAAGTTGTCATCATCGCCTCCACGTCGACGTTTCTTAGTCGGATTGTCAGACGCTAGGTTGGCGATGGTTTTCATGCGGATTTGTGAGGCTAAAGATTTCCTATTGCCGAGATCGGCCTTGAGTCTTTCTTTCTCCTTAATTTTCTGAAGCATGGCAGCGCGAGCATTTCGTCGCTCCTGCAGCCAGCCTTCGAGATCGTTTTCACGCTTTTCGTCATCAACTCGTTGCTCTTCAGCAATGCGCGCTTTCTCCTTTTCCTTCTCTGCTTTGGCACGGGCACGAGCCTCGTGATTAGATTTCATGAGACGTTGATGTCGTTTTTGCTTGAGGCCAGCTTCGTCTAACTGATCGTCCGGAATCTCGAGCATGGAGAAATCTGGCTCTTCTACTTCCTCTTCGATTTCTGGACCACCTACATCCTTGGTTCTAGCTTTTCTAATTGACTTGTCAAGTTCTTTGATCGTCCTCTCAAGGGCTGCCTCGTCCTTCATGTCTTCGGCATCAAGGAGCCTCTTCGCTTCCTTTTTAGTTTCGTTAACTAGTTTACCTTGTAAAGCCCTGTAGTAGTCCAGCTCTTGCTCTTTTCGAATCAGTCTCTCTAAGCGCATTTTGGCGGCTTGCTCTTGTAGTCTTCTCCCGCTCTCCTTCCTTTTCTCGGCGATTCTTGCTAATTCTTCTTCACTCTTCTGTACAACAACTTCTTCGGTGTATGGGTATTGGATGACACGATCTCTGTCTTCCAGGCCTGTCCAATCGAGGTACTTGCTTAGCTCTTGGTCATAATCTCGTGATAGGTAACAATGCTCTTGTATCATGTACTCCATCTGGGAAGCACTTAGCTTGCCGGGAAACGTTGGATACTTGAGCTTAATAAGCTTTAGAAGATATTCTGCACTTTGCGATCCACCCCAGTTAAGTCTGGTTGCTTGGGTAAGAATCGCTTTCGAATTGTAAACCGGGATGAGATGTGTCGAGCTGTGAGACGATGACACAACGAGTCCTGTCTTGCCATTATTGTAATCGTAAGAGAAGAGCGAATCAATTCCGTAGGCAAGAGAGGGAGCCCCATAACATTCAAAGACGATTTCTGTCATTGCTAGACTGCCATTAGCATGATGGAATTATGGCTTTGAAGCATCCTTACATTTTCGCGAATATGGTAGGTTTGCAACAGCTTCCGTCATGACGATTGGCATATCTACGCTTCCCTCTGAATCGACTCCGAGTTTGAGGAAGATAGAGTCCAACACCTGTTCCATCACATCCCAATTGCTAATGATACCACTGCCTGCCTCGAAAGCATTTCTCATATGACCTCTAGCTGTAGTATCCGCATAGACATCAGCTCCAACGAATGAATATGTCTTGCCTAGCTTTCTGTCCCGATATTTGGCGAAGAGAGGAAGGATATTTAGGCGTGGAGAATCTTCAAAAGACCAGCCAGCTCGGGTCGCCGATGATCCTGTATGGTGTATTAGCAATTGATATACCGAGGCTTCGTAGTCAACGACTAGGTAGTTTACTTACCATTGTCGATTACTATCGCGGCCTGTCCAGGACCGCGCGATTTGGCTTTTCGATATCCGTCTGATTGAGGCGCAACGTACTTCTCAAAGTGGACTTCCTTCGCAGGATATAAAGTAGGTGGAGGAACTACATTCTGTTGCTCTGATGCAGGCGCTTCATGACCGGTCGCTGAGGGCGCCATCTTCCTTTCGAAGGGAGTTGCTTGATTGCAGTTTAAATCATTGTTTGATCGAATTCGCGCTCGAGAAGATAATTACGCTTGGAATTGCAAGTTAAGATATGCTAGTAAATGCTCGAATTTTAGCTCATTGCCTTACTGGGAGAATAAAGGCCGAAGTTCACAGTTGTTGTTTCCTTTTGCGATTCGCGAGGCTGGTATTCTTACCACGAGGCTGTTGAGTCAGTCACCAAAGCAATGCAGATATGGAAGGAGTGTGTATCTTTAGAAGAGTTTTCTCCATGGTTTATATGCAAATTACTATACTGGTTTCAAGCACATAATATGCGGAGAATTATCGAGAAACACAAAAGGTCATCATCGAAGTCGTATTGTAATTGTCATTATTTATTTCTCACTATAACATGCTATTCGGATTCCTCTATCTCCCCATCACGAGGGTTCCTTGAGACTATCCGTTGCTACAAGAGAATTAGTATGCTTTCCGAGATCAGTAGACGTAACTGCAAATACCTTCCAAATGGAACAGAACGTTGGACTGGTAGTTCTTGAACATCTGCGCCACTAATTCAACGTTCATGTTCTGGATGTTGATCTCCTAGTTGGTCTTAACACTGCACGGCTAAGATATGGTGGCTGCTGCAGCTCATACCTGAAGATTTCTGTTGAGGAGCATGATTGCTTCATTGAGCTTCTCCTGCTAATAATCAGTCACAGTTTAAGGCGATCATTTCTTTCTTAGAAATTAGCATACCACGTTCGTGATGATTCGTCCTAGTAGCAGGTTCTGCTGGTGTTCGTGAGGGCTCTCCTATAGCACTGTAAGTTTTGCTGAGCTACCAAGGCACTTCATACATACCATGATGTATCTTTCCTTTCCAATCGCTCAATGAATGTAGACTTGCTTGAAAGTTGGCCCTTTATAACATAACGTTATAGCTGTTGAGTTGAGAGCCCGATAGAACAGGTACGGGAGGGTTAAGCTTACACGTGATTGGTCGAATGCGCTCATGCAGTAGGTTGGGAGCTTGAACATCGCGACGAGTAGCTACACCCAGCAACGACAACTACAATAATTTCGGCTGTTCACGACTCAATAATTCGCAATGGCGCCAGCAACTTCCGAGGCGGAAGCTCATCAGCAACTCATCGATCAACTTGACATGCACTCGGTTCACAAGCCATTTCGCAATTCCCATTGGAGACCGAATCAACGTCGCAACAAAAACATCAAGACAATCCTTGGAGATGCTGTTCGAAAAGAAGCTTCTCTAATGCCTACACAAGATAACAGTGGCACAGCTACTCCTTTCTCCGACGACGCTACTACCTCCACTGACGGCGACGCAACTCCATCTGGCCCCGTAAGCAATTCTACACTTCAGCCAAACCTCGCGCAAGCATCTAAGAACCTATCAAAACTGGTATTGGAGAGGAATATGAGGACAAATGGACTTTCTACTGCGCCAAGTGCTACATATACAAACATTGAGTCCGCGCCGTCGTTGGCACATGCAAAGCACTATTGCGATATTACGGGTTTACCAGCGCCTTATACAGATCCCAAAACTCGGCTACGGTATCACAATAAGGAGGTCTTCGGGGTGGTCAGGTCGTTGGGTCAAGGAGTAGCAGAGCAGTATTTAGAAGCGCGAGGCGCGCATACAGTATTGAAGTGAACGTTCGTGGTCGCATTCAATAAGGATTATCAGGGAAGGAATCCAAAGGTCAACAGTGCGATACCATCCAGTCTCCATAACCACCAGCGCGGTGCTTTCACATGGCTCACAACAAGGACGTGTAATATGATAATTTATGAAAAGAAAGTTGGGAAGGTTTGAAAACCGTTGGAGTAATGTCTGACCGACAAAGTCAAGCTCATTCTACCCACCAACCATCTTTCAATAGTTGGCTCAAGAAGACGCTCCGGCTTAATCGCGATCATGGAAGTTTTGATATCTGCCAATACGAGACGGGCTACCGAGAACATATAGAGAATGAGACTCAGTCATCAGGACATCATGTCCTGATCGTCGCGGCAATGTCAAGTTCGCGCTGATGAAATATGGGCTCGATTCTCATAGTTATAAATCTCGCAGGCAAAGAATAAAAAACAAACCTAATGATGATATCAGACAATCCTGAGAAAGAAGTGAAGAGGTGAGGAAGCTTAAAGGAGATCTGTTCTATCCCATGATCGTAGAAATTCGCTTTCTTTTCCATGGACTTTTTCGAAAACAGTGTCTGTGATTCAAGCTGCAGAAGCTCGACAGAATTTATTTGAGCCCGCGACCAGCCCCCCCACATTGGACTCGAATTCAGTTGGAGCACAGACGCGCCTAAGCCGCGCTCGCCGCGTTTCTTTCAACGGTCCAACGAAGGAAAGGAAAGGACAACTCTCTTTTACAGCCAACCGCTAATATCAATTATTCTAATTCATTGTAAATTTATTTCACAGTTCTCAATATCTTCTATCATACTTCTGCTCCAATTTGGAACGAATACACAATGCCTACCATGTGGTTATCAGATTCCCAGAGTAAGTACTGTCTCCTACAAAAGCGCAGTTTCGAATTACTTTGCGCCAAACAAGACGACTCTCCTCCAGAACACAATATGGCCTTTCTAGATCCATATACTGATAGCTGTGGTGTATAGAGATTGGGGTGGCATTTTGCTCGGGTGGTAAGTGCAAGTCCTTGCCTTGAGCTCTCGCTCATGTAGCAGAGCTAATGGGCTGTCATAGGCGGGTTCTTCCTGACTGGAGGAGTGCTCATGTTCTTCGACAGAGCTATGTAGGTGATCAATCAAAAAGACGATCGCGATGCAGAACTAATTGTAATATAGGCTCGCAATGGGAAATGTGCGTATTCATAAAGACTCGGAAAGTCCTCTCAAGCTTACCAGTGACAATCCTCCAGATCCTTTTTCTGATCGGTTTAACTATTATAATTGGGCCTCAAAAGACGATGCTATTCTTTGCGCGAAGGCAGAAACTTAAAGGAACAGGAGCATTTTTCAGCGGACTTGCCCTGATTTTAATGAGATGGCCCTTGATCGGATTTTTGGTGGAACTTTACGGCATATTCATTCTATTTGGTGACTTTTTAGGGACGATAGCCGGGTTCGCCAGGAACATACCGATCATTGGCCCTTGGATTGGTGCAATGGTCGATAGAAGTGGAGTTGCGATGAGGGGTGCGGAATTACCTGTTTGAAGAAGCAAGCCGTGGATACGATGAGCACATGCAACGGAACCGATAAGGCACAAGACTACCACGAGACCATGATGGACGCTAGATGAGATGGAAGTTCGCGGGACTTTAGCATGCAACAAGATGCTCAGGTTGTATATAGGGGAGCTTCCTCGATGGCTGATGTATAGGGCGTCCCAAGGCTTAGACTAAATGGCAACAGGCGAAGTAGAGCATATGCTCCTTCAAAGTCGCTAATGAATGATGAAGAAATGTTTGGGATGGCATAAAACAAGTCGGAATGTTCCAGGTTATAGATATAACCAGTCCACATGAGAAGATGACGTTGCTAGCGGTCGTGCCGCAGCTCGTACTGTGATATAAGATTTCCATTGAAAGCTGCATTTACAAATGATATCGAAAAATGACTTTAAACGCCGAAACCAACCAATCATGCTCATTTACATAACTACACAGCACGAGTTCTGCTTCTTTGCTTGTGCTATCATAATATTAGCGGCTTGCATTTCCGCGAGTTGAAACGCGATGAAACTTACTATAAAACATCTTGCTCTGCGCGCTCAAACCATCACTCTTGGCTACCAACTCATCAATTTTCTCCCCTCTCTCCAAAACACTCTCGATAGTCTTATGCAACACGATCTTGGTCTCATCCAACTCCTTCTGAATCTTCATGATACTGTCCGCTTGTTGGGGGTCCTGATATTTTGTAATATAATCATCGAGTGGTGGGAAGGAGATAGTTGGGTTCGAGGTAGCCCATTCCGACTGAGGGTGGGCGCTGATGAACTCATCGACAACCTTAGAAAGAAGTTGATGTGCGACAAGGGCTGGGTATTCATGATCGGAGATTATTATGCCGCAAATACCTTCGCTTCGTCCATATGCGTGAAATGTGTTGGCTAGATGATACTTCAGTCAGCAAAAAGAGGTAGAAACCACAGCTGGGAGAGCGATCTTACAATCTTGTTCGATATCTTGCCTCTGGCCCGGCTTTGTTCGTTCGGCGACCGTCTTACTGAATACTGTCATAAACTCGCCAGCACTAACGTCCACTCATCAGCAGTCTGCGCATCAATATACACCATGAACAGTCGCACCTATTTCTTGTAAATCGTCCGAATGAGCTCAACTCCTTCGCCGAGCACAACTCGTGTGCAGGAGTCTCGTTGTTCTTGATTATCTGATAGCGGTCAGCTTAATGATATCAAGGCTAGGATTGCGATATACCCCAATGTAATGCAACTTCATGTTTGCGGCTGTGGATTATTTCTTGTAACCGTAGAAAGTTCTAGGAATATAAAACTTGCTTGAGAGGTTGAAGTGTGGTTTTGTTCTTATGTTGAAACTCGTTCGGTGGTTACCTCATGCACAGTATAATCAATACATAACTTATCTAGAATCAACGGACATTCTTTTCGCCGATACTGCCACACCCCGCTTAGAACTATTCACTAAGCATATGGAGGCATACACTCGTGACACTGTAGCTGAGACATAAAATCTGCCACATTTTGTCTGTAACAGATCCGAAGATTGCAGAGGAAGGAAAATCATGTCTCCTACGACTCTAGATTCCGCCGAATCACAGTGGCAAGCGCAACTTGCTGCTATGAAGAGCGCCTTGGCAGAGTTGAATTTGCCTCCCAAGTCCACAAATGGTGAAGCAGAATCTTATGATATTGATGTGGATTTCGACGACGATGATGAAGAACTCACTGGGAGCAGTGGAGATGATGTTTGGGACTTCATCAGTGATAATGATGACAATCTATCCGGTAGCGATTTCTACGACGATATCCCTGGGCTCTCTGACAGCGCAGATGCTGGAAGTTATGGACCTCAATGGTTGAAAGCTAAATGCATGGAGCTTGCTCAAAGGAAACAAGGACTGTCGGCAAATGATCTTCAGGAACAGGTCATGGCTATAGTGGCTTCCGATAGTGGTGAAGAAGAACTCCAATCGACTTTGACAGACATGATTGGCTTCGATGATTTGGACTTTGTGATCGAGATCATTTCACATCGGAAAGAAATCACTGCTCCCACAGCGGTTACTAGGACTAGAGACGATGGTATCTTCACCGGAAAGCTGCAAACCAAGAAACAGCGAGAGGAAACTTTGAGGCAGAGAGACTATGAGCACAAGAATGCCGTATTAGGTCCCGGCCTTAACAGAGGTGAGGAGAATTACCCTCATGTGTATAAATCTCATCATGCCGGCAATATACTTGACTCAAGGGGTAGAAAGTATGCTCTGCCAATGGGTAATGAGAGAACAGAACATGAAGTAAGCTCTATGTATTGCCACCTTTCGTGAAATCATTGTGGTCCCATATCCGGCGCTGACGCTTTACAGAGATATTCTGAGTATACAATTCCTGCAGGTAAGGTTGGCACACTTGGTGCAGGTCGACGACTCGTCGAAATCTCCGAGATGGACGGTCTTTGCAGGAATACTTTCAGGGGCTACAAGTCCTTGAATCGTATGCAGAGTCTGGTATATCCTGTTGCGTATAAGACGAGTGAGAACATGCTCATTTGTGCTCCCACTGGTGCAGTAAGTATCACTTTGTTTGGCTCCTTCTTCGCCATCATTTATTGACACTGGTCTAGGGTAAAACAGATGCAGCAATGCTCACGATACTCCATGCCATTGGCGAAAATGTTACACCATCTCCTGCTGAAAATTCCGAGTCTACAAATTTTGTGGTTAATCTTGAGGATTTTAAGATTGTCTATGTTGCTCCAATGAAAGCATTGGCAGCGGAAATTACAGAAAAGCTGGGCAAACGCCTTGCATGGCTGGGTATTCAAGCTCGTGAATTTACTGGAGATATGCATCTTACAAAGAAGGAGATCCTTCAAACCCAAATCATTGTCACCACCCCTGAGAAATGGGACGTGGTTACGCGCAAAGGCACCGGTGATACGGAATTGGTTCAAAAAGTTCGACTCCTGATCATTGATGAAGTTCACATGCTTCACGATGATCGAGGTGCTGTCCTTGAGTCTTTAGTTGCTCGTACAGAGCGGCAAGTCGAGAGTACCCAGTCTCTCATTCGAATTGTTGGTCTTTCTGCGACCCTACCCAATTATATTGACGTTGCCGATTTCTTGAAAGTAAACCGATATGCAGGCCTATTCTACTTCGACGCCAGCTTCAGACCAGTTCCTTTAGAGCAACACTTCATTGGCGTAAAAGGCAAAGCTGGAACCAAGCAATCTCGAGACAATATCGACACTACAGCATTTGAAAAGGTTCGAGATATGCTGGAACAGAACCATCAAGTTATGGTTTTTGTTCATTCAAGAAAGGATACTTTCAATACTGCCAAGATGTTATATGAGAAGGCCATAGATGAGGCTTGCATAGATCTGTTTGATCCTTCCAATCATCCTCAATACGAAGCAGCCGTTAAGGAAATGAAGAGCTCTCGAGGACGCGAGTTGCGTGAATTGCTACCAAAGGGTATCGGCATCCATCATGCCGGCATGGCTCGATCCGATAGGAATCTCATGGAAAAATTGTTCGGAAATGGTGTTCTGAAAGTATTGTGCTGTACTGCTACACTTGCATGGGGTGTTAACTTACCCGCTGCTGCGGTAGTCATCAAAGGGACACAAGTGTACAGTGCCCAGGACGGTAAGTTCATCGACCTAGGAATTTTAGATGTTCTTCAGATTTTCGGTCGTGCTGGTAGACCACAGTTCCAAGATACTGGTATTGGTATGATTTGCACGACAGCCGATAAGCTAGATCATTATCTTCAGGCTGTTACCTCTCAGGTTCCTATCGAATCCAGATTCTCCAAACATCTGGTAGATAATTTGAATGCCGAAATTGGTCTGGGAACTGTTACATCAATTCCTGAAGCAGTAACATGGCTTGGATACTCGTATTTGTTCGTCCGGATGAAGAGAGATCCTTTGACTTACGGTATCGATTGGGCTGAGGCTCGAGATGATCCTAACCTCGTACAACGTCGCCGGCAACTGTGCATTCAAGCTGCTAGAACGCTACAGCAGAGCCAAATGATTATATTCAACGAGACAACTGAGGAATTACGAAGCAAAGACGTCGGGCGTATTGCTAGCCAATTTTACATCCTTCACACCAGTATTCAGATCTTCAACACTATGGTTAGTAAATTCACACTCAATTTGTTTCACCTGGACTGACCGTGTAAATACGAAGATGAAACCACAAGCGTCCGAAGCCGACGTATTAACGATGATTGCTATGAGTGGAGAGTTCGATAACATTCAGTCGAGAGATAACGAAGCTAAAGAATTGACTGGTCTCCGAGAAAATGACTTCGTTCCTTGCCAAGTTGCCGGTGGTATTGATACCCCACAAGCTAAGACGAACATTCTGCTTCAGTCTTACATATCCCGAGCGCAACTCGAGGATTTTGCGCTTGCCAACGATTCCAATTACGTTGCTCAGCAAGCTGCTAGAATATGTCGAGCTTTGTTCATGATTGCCTTGAATCGTCGCTGGGGTCATCAGTGTCTTGTGCTTCTCTCCTTGTGCAAATCTATCGAAAAGAGAATATGGGCTTTCCAACATCCTCTGCATCAATTCGAGCTAGCTAAACCAGTCTTGAACCAATTAGATTCCAAGGAGAGTCTTTCTATTGAAACGCTGAAAGAAATGGACGCAGCTGAAATAGGCGCCATGGTACATAATCACGCCGCAGGAAAGACGATATCCAAGATCCTGGACAACTTTCCGACTCTCAGTGTAGAAGCTGAGATTGCACCTCTGAATCGAGATGTTTTACGGATTAGATTGTGGTTGACGCCGGAATTCAAGTGGAACGATAGACACAATGGCACTTCAGAGAGTTACTGGATCTGGGTTGAGAACTCTGAGACTTCTGAAATATATCATCATGAGTTTTTCATACTCAACAGGAAGAAGCTATACGACGATCATGAGCTCAATTTTACGATCCCTCTCTCTGACCCACTGCCTACGCAGATTTATGTAAGAGCAGTGTCTGACAGATGGCTTGGGGCCGAAACAGTATATCCAATCTCTTTCCAGCACTTGATCAGACCCGACACAGAAAGTGTGTATACCGATCTCTTGAATCTACAGCCACTCCCCATTAGCGCTCTTAAGAACGCGGCACTTGAAGAGATTTATGGCAAGCGCTTCCAGTACTTTAATCCTATGCAGACGCAAATATTTCACACGCTTTACCACACTTCTGCAAATGTTCTTCTTGGTTCTCCTACAGGTTCTGGAAAGACAATTGCATGTGAACTGGCAATGTGGTGGGCATTCCGAGAGAAGCCTGGCTCAAAAGTCGTCTACATCGCCCCAATGAAGGCGCTTGTTCGTGAGCGAGTCAAAGATTGGGGAGCTCGCTTGACCCGTCAGATGGGGTTGAAATTGGTCGAATTGACAGGTGACAACACGCCTGATACGAGAACTATCAGAGATGCGGATATCATCATCACTACGCCCGAGAAATGGGATGGTATTAGTCGTTCATGGACCACGAGAAGTTACGTTAGACAGGTCAGTCTGGTCATCATCGATGAAATCCACTTACTTGGTGGAGATCGTGGTCCTATTCTGGAGATTATTGTTTCTCGAATGAATTACATTGCTGCGGAGACAAAGAATTCGGTCAGACTCATGGGAATGTCGACCGCATGTGCCAATGCTACGGATCTTGGTAACTGGCTGGGCGTTAAGGAAGGCTTATTCAACTTTCGTCACTCCGTCAGACCTGTTCCTCTTGAAATCTTCATCGACGGTTTTCCAGAAGTGCGTGGCTTCTGCCCCTTGATGCAATCTATGAACAGGCCGACATTCTTGGCTATCAAGACGCATAGTCCAGATAAGCCAGTCATCGTCTTCGTCGCTTCTCGAAGGCAAACACGTTTGACAGCCAAGGACTTGATAAATTTCTGTGGGATGGAAGATAATCCACGTCGTTTCGTTAAGATGTCAGAGGAAGACCTTCAGCTCAATCTTGCTCGAGTTAAGGATGATGCCTTGAAAGAAGCATTAAGTTTTGGTATCGGTCTACATCATGCTGGTTTGGTGGAATCCGATCGGTCGTTAGCTGAAGAATTATTTGCCCACAACAAGATTCAAATCCTAGTCGCAACATCTACTTTAGCATGGGGTGTCAATCTTCCCGCCCATTTAGTTGTTGTGAAAGGTACCCAGTTCTTCGACGCAAAGATAGAAGGATACAAGGACATGGATCTTACAGATGTTCTGCAAATGCTAGGTCGTGCTGGACGTCCTCAATTCGATACTTCGGGAATTGCACGCATCTTCACGCAAGATTCTAAGAAGGCATTCTATAAACATTTCCTGCATACTGGATTCCCAGTAGAATCATCTTTACACAATGTCCTAGACAACCATCTTGGTGCTGAAGTATCCGCCGAAACTATCACCACCAAGCAAGATGCTCTGGACTATCTTACATGGACATTCTTCTTCCGTCGGCTCCACAAGAATCCATCATACTACGGTCTTGAAATCTCAGCCGAAGAACATAACACTATTACCGCACAGCAAATGGCCAACGATTATATGATCACCATGGTTGAAAAGTCTCTCAACGAGCTCGCGGAATCAAAGTGTCTCGAAATCTACCCCAACGGCAACGTCGACCCAACACCCCTCGGCAAAATCATGAGCTACTACTACCTCTCCCACAAAACTATCCGCCACCTCGTCAAAAATGCCAAACCCGATGCAACATTCAAAGATGTTCTCTCCTGGATGTCCTCGGCAACCGAATACGACGAGCTCCCCGTCCGTCACAATGAAGACCTCATCAACGCTGAGCTCTCCCGCAATCTGCCTCTCTCAGCTTCCTCCTTCGATAACCTCCCTATGTGGGATCCCCACGTCAAAGCCTTCCTTCTCCTGCAAGCACATATGTCCCGCATCGACCTACCCATCAGCGATTACGTCGGCGACCAAACATCCGTGCTCGACCAGGCTATCCGTATCATCCAGGCTAGCATCGATGTTCTGACCGAAATGGGATATCTTTCCTCCGTTATGCAGATGATTACGCTTCTCCAGTGTATCAAATCCGCGCGCTGGCCTACCGACCACGCCCTCTCCATCTTCCCTCATATCTCAGCTGACTTCAGCCCTCCATCCTCAACTCCCGTCCCCACAACCCTCCAAGCTTTCTCTGCCCTCTCTCCCCAGGCCTACCAATCCCTCAAAAATACCCTCCCCATCCCCTCTGCCCCGGCCCAGATGAACAAATTCGAAAAGGCAGCAAATGCAATCCCGAATCTCAAAATCGACGTGCAGAACGTAACGGCGCTGCAACTAACAGTTAGCATTCAGCGGTTAAACCCGCTGATGGATAAAGAGGCGAAGATGTACGCGCCGCGGTTCCCGAAGCCGCAGAGCGAGGGCTGGTTTGTGGTGTTGTGTCGGAAGGGAGCGGACGAGGTGGTGGGGATTAGGAGGGTGGGATGGGGTGCTGGTGGCGGTGGCAGACAGGGGAAGGGAAAGAATGGTGGAAACGCTGGGGTTGGCGTGGGGAGTAGGCCGGTGGTGAGGACGGTTATGAAGTTCCCGGGTGGGGTAGGCGATGGGGATGAAGGGAAGGTGGAGGATGGGAGGGTGTTTGATGTGTGGGTTGTTAGTGATGGGTATAGGGGGATGGTGTATAAGGTGGAGGGAGTGGAGGTCCCGGATGTGATGAGAGTGGTTGATGATGGGAAGGGGAAGGATGAGAAGGGGGCTGGGAAGGGGAAAGGAGTGGGCGAGAGGAGTGCTTAGATGTAGAGAGATGTAAGAGATGTGCTAGTTGTTAGGTTTTGGAGCAAAAGGTTATAGGAGAGAAGATCACTAGAGTACTGATTGATGCTCATCTCTTCTCCATTTTGGAGATGCTCATCCTCTTTTTGAACGGAAACAATTGCAAGAATACGGAGTAGTCACTTAGGCGAGAGTCTAAGAGCAGGTTATACTTGAAAATCACCGAGCCTATTCTTGTATTGATGAAATAGCGTAGAGTTGGACAAGCTCGTATAAATGAGAGAGCATAAGACCGTTGAAACAGGGAGAATGTGCTTCTGCCAATATGATATAGAAAAAGGTTTTCATTCCCGTTTTCATCATGATTCATCGACCAGTCGACACTATTCTAGTATCTGCCTCTGACATCACCAGCTCCATTTTACACTATTGGCTCCCTCATCCTCCGCGCAATTTCTTCCTCAAAATCCTCACCTACACCGATTTTCGTATCATTGCCAACCGATAAGAAAGAGAAGTGACATGTAGGGCTGCTTAGTAGCCGGATTTAATAAGGTAGTCGGCGAGTTTTTGGACAGTCTCTGCGGTGTTTCCGGCGATCATAGGGTCGGCGTAGCGGGCGACGATGATGGCTTGAGCGGTTTTGGCAATGACGAGGCCATCTTTGTCCTGTTTGATATTAATTTAGTATCATACCTCGTTGTGAAAAAGTGAGATGATCGCATAATGTGTAAAGACAGAAGGTAGAAACAGTCGTGGGAATGAACTATTCGTGGTTCATGAAAAGGTTGGCTCATTTATGGCATAAATAATATCATAAAAAATGTTGCAAACAAACCTTTCTGGCGTATAGCACCTTATTGTCCTCCTCCACCTTTGTGAGAATGTACTTCTCGCCGGCAAGATGTAGACCGTTTGCGTATAGACCATCTTGTTGACCGCTCAATCCTTTCACAACTTCGGCCATTTCTGTGGGTGTGATCTGCGTAAGTTTCATCAGCATAAGCCCCAGCCTCATCCTGATATTGCCGTCGACCGTGGTATTTTAAATGGGAGGTCGAGGGAAAACATAGGGGGGGATCAGAAAAGGGGGTTATCGTACCGCGAACCCATCGCTCGTAGCCCAGCAGCTGTTTCCCTCCAAATTGTAGATGGCTCCTTTCTCGACATGTCCGCTGCCAACAAGACTATTTTCTCATCAGTTTCTTGCTCCCTCTCATCTCCGCCCATCGCCTGTAGTGATTTCCTTACCTTGTGTCGATATATGCTACCGGAAATGGTCAGTAAAATCCCGTTTTAATTGCTCATAGAGGGGTTCGAAGGAGGGGTAAACGCGTGCGGGAGGGCTCCACAGAAAAAATGACTCAACGACTTACCTTGCCAAGACATCTTGAAAGATTTGCGAAGAAGTTATTATAAAAGAAGAAGTACTAGTAGCACAAGGTGATATGGTATCGCAAGATGAAGCTTTCGAGGAGAGAAGTCGTTGATGGTGATAAAATGTGATTAGATGGCAGGTAAGCTGTAACAGGCAACTTCTACTCTAAATAAAAAGCGTGAGGAGGGTCTTGGACTGGCACGGTTCGCTTGTTTAGATCCAAAGTTTTTTGGTGGGGCTGCACGTTGGGTGGTCGAAGGAGATTCGTTTGCTGATGAGTTGTTGCGTTCAAGGTTGTTTGCGGTGTGAAAGTCAGCCAAGTTCGCCTTTGTCTGTGTGTATTTGCTGCAATCGTACGGAGGAGTTGTCGGTGTCGATTTGTCGGTGTCTTGTTCTTTAATCAATGAATCAGACGAATCAATGCTGTATCCTTTCAATCTCTCCCCTCCGTCGAGAAGCATGCGGCCGGACCGTTGTACTCTACGGTTATTTGCACACCCGACATTCAAAGGCAACGAAACGTCCTGGTCCTACGGAGTAGCAGTGGCAAAGGGAATGTATCAACGTTCGACTGGCTGCAAGAATCTTATGACTTTCATCCTCCAAGTAGCTAAATCCTCATATGAGAGACAATATCAGAAACCATCTTCCTCCGCCCTTCAATGGCCTGGCGCAAAGCAGCAGGATCTCCATATTTCACGCCATGTGCCATGTGGTGATACCTCTCCTACTCCGTAGAACTACACAGTCCAAGTTTGCAAACTCGGTGAGACTGCCGGTGAACGATAACATGACACTTCCAACTGCATCGTGAGATGGCATCCAATCCATCACCTGGTAACCTCGACCATGCGACGGAGTATACAGCTGCAAATCCTACAGATATATTATGTTGAACGACTAGCTACCTTCGTAATTACCGGCCCCTTTCACGTGGCATCTGTTTGCGCAGACCAGTCCAACCAGTCCAACCAAGCCCCTTTTTTGAGGTCTGGATGCTGCCAATCAATATAACCTGATCGTACCTTTGGGACTCCTCCACCACAATAATGCCAGGAAAGAAAAGTGACGGTCTTCATACAAGTAGCAACAGTAATGAGTATGGATTCGGTGATAGGTTCCCAGGAGATTAATTATGGTACCGGGTTTTAAAGAATCGACCGTTGAGACTCCTTCGTTCCCCGAAGACCAATTTCAAAGGTTGTATGGGTGAGTCTGTTGATATCTTAATTTGGAGAGATCTCTTCATTCTATACTTTTATGCAGCTCATTTTGTTCTAGAAGGTCGCTGGCCGTGTTCCATTCCGTTTGCATTTCTGGTAGTGATAATTTCCTATTATCCGAAAAGAGCCCATTTCCCCTTCCAATGTCCTCGTATAGCAACTGCCGCGTAAAAGTACAGTACTTCTTCCTTCGTACAGTATGAGGAATTGTGATTTTCTTTTTTCTTTTAAATTGCTGATGCACCAGGGGGTGTAGTAATTGAGTGACCAAATTGTAAGCGAATGCCCTCATTTCTAACTACCAACACTCTTTAATCAACCATATTAAATATGGTCAATACTAGGCTTACAATATATAAGATTACATCTACTAATAAAGTAATACCCTGCGAATTTACGACCGGAAAGAGCCAGCGATTCTACAATGCGTTGCTAAATAATATCGATTTTAAACCACTTTTTGATGATTTCGACTAAATTACGGCTGGTCACTCAGTTAGTACACCCCCTGGTGATGGGTTGCAACTACACCAAGCCTAGCTAAGACTTCTGCTCTTCCTGGACTATCTTGGCCAATTGGACCGACAACGAGCTACCGTCCGCAAGCCTTCTTCTTGAATGGGGTCCTCTAGTTACAGGTGTAATGTCCGGTCATTCTGGTGGTAGGTATTCTTACATTGGAAGGTAAATGAAAGCCTAGACATGTTGTGTCAACGTAACACACGTATATAGACTTGGGAAGGCATAATGATTATCATACTCCGTACACCACACGGCGTTTCAAAGTCGGGAAATGCCACGCAGCTTCGTCGCAGGTCATTTCAAAACCAGGCCTGCCATTTTGCAGAACAACATAGGCTATTCGCTGTTTATTCTTCTCATATAGCTGGCTGGCTGATTGGGACAAGCTCTCGGCCTCGTCAGCAAGATGAAATATCCCATGTGGATACCTTCGTACAGACGGGTTACCCTTCTCGTCCTTCTGCTTATAATGATATCACAGCATCGACCATCTGAGGCACATCCTGGCAGCCAGCCTGAACGTGGAAATGAAGAGAAAGCCTGACAGCGTGTACTGTACCTAGATCTTGGTACAACGTCGGGCGGCTGGAAATTACCTCTTTTTTATCCTGCCTAACTTCCAAGCTTTGTGTGTACGTACACAGTACTTTATAGAACGAGACGGGCTATTACCCTATTCGAGCAATCGTTCTAGATACTGCAGATCTTACCCACCTGTCCTGTGAATTCACAGAGAGTGCTTCGTAGTTTTTACACGATCTCCGAAGCAAAGGTGCCTAGGTATGGATGGGATCGATCATGGCAGAGGAACCTGGCTTGATCTTTGGATCTTCACCCGGTTCGTCCTTTCATCTCATCTAATCGCGTCCTCGTATTGCACAGAGCAAGAGCCGCAAGGAGTGCCAGTCGGATGCCAGTTCTAGTAAGAATTAGTGACATTCTACATAGTATCTATTGGCTGAATGTAGTTGTAATGTAATACTTTCGTAGATCGAGAGCAAACGCTGAGTTATACAACTAGCAATCTAGGATCTCCATGTTGTGGTGATCTCGAACCACTGACCATAACCTAATTCGTGCCAAGCTTTTACCAAACGCCACGAGAAGTTAGAACATGGGAGGAGAAGTCAGGGAAAGGCAGGGAGAGTTCTTCAACGTTTCATAAAAAGCAATTGCTTCGTTCTACTGTAACGTCGCCATGGCCTGGTCGTGGTGGTCGCGGTAGTCGTGGTAGTCGTGGTAGTCGTGGTAGTCGTGGTAGTCGTGGTAGTCGTCGTCTGATATGTATTATGTAGCAGGCAGGCTGTCATGAAAGCGAAGTAAATCTTACAAGCTAGGGAGTAGCTATACACATCATTACAACTATGGGATATAGCGTCATTGCTATTTGACTCTGATGTAAGTTATACAACAACACTCGTTGCAAGCTTAAATTATACCTACCTACTCGCCGTACAGTGCTTTTTGGCGCTTTTATACCACTGGAGCTCGATTTGGATACGATATTGCACCCTTATATCAAATCGACACCTTTGGGGAAGTTGGAACTAGACGTCTCCGCCAAAATAACAGAAAACCTTCGTCCACCCTCTGTTCTGCTTCCATGTTGCTCTGCTCTGCGCTCTGCAGATACTGTATCCACTTGCAATTTCTATCAAGTCCAATTTTGGCTATTATATCTTCATCTCGTTATTGGATCACAGTAAATTACTCCATCTCCACACATGCTCGGGTATCCTAGGCACGCTGACACACGCGCATTTGATTCGCCGGCTCTTTCTTCCTTGCACCCAACACCAGTTTCAACACGCGATCTCAAGCCTCTTCAGAGAGGCAACGGCAGCCGCGCTTGAGCAGGTTGGACTCTCACGGCTCGGTCCTGTACTTAACCTTACTTACTCAGTAAGGACGAAGTACGGCGTATGTGCTTCGTAGAAATGCACCGTGGTTCTGCCCCCAGCCGCACATCCAAAACAAAATCGACTCCTTCCAGAACGGAATGCCGAGCATCATCCCATGTCGAAACATCTGTCGGATAACCTGTAACTGGTGCTGATCTCTTCTGACCCAATTCCCTCGCCCTGAAATCCTCGAATCCCGCCCAACTCCGACATGGGATGAGATTGTGGAGTTTTGGAAAACCACCACAAACCACCACAAACGACCACTACCAAATCCTACCTACCCTGCAGATCTATCTTGGAGACCGACCAACTGACCTTTTCTTTCGCCTGGCAACTGGACTGCACTGGCTCGACTGGGCAACGCAACGGGGCAATCCTGGCAGCCGATCAGATAGGCACAACGGTAGGATAGCAGGCCCCCCAGTCCTTTTCTCTGGCCCTGCTTCTGGCCCTGGTTGCCCTGTCGTCTCTAAATTAAACGACCTTGGGGGGTCCTATCTATCTCAAACAACCCAAATTCACTCTCCCACAATATCCGCAATAACCACAATGACACTGCGGAACCTCCTAACCAACTACGAGCAATCTTGCTCTTACTTGCAGCTGCTTATTATTTCCCGTACCGATGTCCGTCGGACGGGGACAGGGCTGAGATAAATGTAACTAAAAGATAAGTGTTATCCATTTCCTTGCTTTGCCGTGTCTGTTCTTCTGTCCTCTTCTTCGTCATATTGTCATCTTTTCCGCACTGCACCGTTTGCTTGGACGAAACTCTCTTCGTTGTTTCGCCTTCTCCATAACCCGAGAAACACTTCCAATCCTGTTCTTTGCTCTTCCACGTACTAAGCAACATTGACGATTTCATCACATCCTCTATATCAAATTCATAGCCAGTGCGTCAAGGGTCTCCTGGTGTGACCTGTCCATTCCTTTGATCATTTTCAACAATATTCTTCAGCACTCGTTTCACCTTGCACTCCCGCTCCCCCGTACAATCGTCATTGCCTTCCTTCTCTTTAGGTCGGCCTCCAACATCAGCAGACCCCATCTATAGTATCTGTCGGTTATTTCTTGCGGCTTGTGGTTTCAGGGAACATTTATGGCGCTTTCCACAAGATCGAAGTCGATGAGATCCCGATTTAGGGGTCGAGACGCCGCATCTCCTAGTGCAGCACTACATGTTACAGATGGTGCACAGACTCCCACTACTCAGTCCAACTCTTTTGATAAATTCCGATTTGGGGATGGTGACCGGCATAAACTTCCTGAGAGGCCAAAGACGTCGGGCGGGTCCAATAAATCCACAGCTAGCTTTCCAAGGAGGGCCAACACCGTGAAGAGAGAAACTCGGGATGATCTATACTTCAACCCACTGACAGCCCATGGAAAAGACGGACCTAACTTCTACAATTTTCCTCTGCCCGCCGCGCGACCGCCGCCCTCTCCTGTTCCCTCGAGGGTAGACTCGCTGCTACGACCACAGAGTCCTGATTCTTTTAAGACTACTGGGACTGCACCGAACGTGAGCGTGGCGGAGATTGGTATGGCACTTGGGAGCCCTGAGCATCCACCAGAAAATTGGCAGCAAGCTCAAAAATCATTCGAGATGGTTACCTCCCCTCGCCACGTGGATGGTTCTCACGATGACGCCGCCGCCCCAAAGCAAAAAGGTCGATGGAAGCTGTTTGGTGGAATGTTTCGGCCAAAGAAGGAAAAGACGCCTGCTTCATTCTACCAGCTCCAACCTGAGTCACAGAGCAAAGTAATCTCGATTGACCCCGCCTCACCGGAACAGAATGATAAACACCCAACGAAGATGCGTGAACGCAGTCGAACGACAATCAAGACTGCAAAGAAACCCGAAATGAAGAGGTCACAAACGGCACCCATGACTCCTTCTCTACCATCATTTAGTGCTACAGTCTCGACGAGTATCAGTGCTGGAACACCAGAAATTCGTGTTAATGAAGGTCCCATTGGTGTGGAAGTTGTGCGATCATATCCTCTAGAGGGGCCCAAGCTTGATGTGGACATACCTTCTGTTCAGATGGAGAGATACAGTGTTATGTTTGGAAGTGTATTGCAGAAGCCTTCGAGCACCTCATCTTCGCTGCTTCAAAGACGTCAAGCCACACTTGATAAATTGAAAAGTGCTGAAGAAGCTCTCGCAACAAAGGTAGGATATCTTGTCTGTCCGGTTTGAGAATTCATCTGATCATCTCGGCACTTTAGGAAGCAGAACTCGAAGCACGAACCAAAGCCCTATCGAAGAGGGCCGCTACCCCACAGAATGGACGTAATAGTCCTGGATTTTCCTTGTTCCCAAACACCCCATCACGACAAGGCAATCGCGACGGCTCGCCATCACAGGATCGCCTATTACACAGATCGAATACGTCACCTGCCGCCATATCACCTCGTCGTCCCTCTTTTGCTCCTGGTCTCGATAACGATCTTCATGCCGATCTAGTCGCTGAGGATGGTAGTGTACCAATAACTAAACATACTCATCAACGAAAACGTTCATCATCCAGTCCAATCTTAAAGAAAGCAAAAAAAGATACTTCTAGATCATCGTCCAGTTCACCAGGGCCACGGCCACCCATGCAACAACCTCGGACTTGGTCTCCGGACGAATCTCAACTCCTGTCGCCATCGTCAGAAGACTCAGATAATGAACCGGGCTTGAAGAATGAAGGGAATCTGTACGATGCATCGCCTTTACCTACATCGTTGAAACCTCGAATCATCACCCAAGAGAAGGAGCCACAATGGCAAATGATTAATGCCAAAGGAACAGATCATGAAGCTTCATCGTCTATTTCTGGTTCTACCACAAGCGAGACTAGTAACTCCGCTTCATCATCACACTCTACCGCATCTTTTTCTAGTATACTGGGAGGTGGAAGTGCAAAGACAACATCTCGAATGCAGGGATCCGTACCAGCACCGGGTAAAAATATCAAACCTGCAACAAACATCGTCATTCCTAAACAGGAGAAGGACAGTGAGCGAGAAGTCAGAAAAGAATCACCAACTTCTATCATCTCTCCCGGGAAGGACAAAGAGACCATGACAGGAATCCCTGTCAAATCTTCACCAGGACCAGGACCAAGACCTGTTATCTCAGCATTCAATACTATGACAAGAGCAGGCGCTCCACGACCAATATTAAAATCACCAGCCACCGGCATGCAAGGCCTCTCGCCAGGCCCAACATCCCGACCCACCCTGCTGAAAAGTTACTCAAATACATCTTCAACATCTCTCTCATCACCTCCAGCTCTACAGAAATCTCCCCTTCCACTCGGCGCCGGTACTCTTCCTCGTCCCTCCCACATGAACTCCGCGACCATCCCCGTTGGCACCGCCATCTCTACATCCGAACATACCCCCCGCGATTCCGACACATCACCCAGATCGAAGCACTCCCAACAGCCCTCCACCTCCTCGATCACTCCTTCTCTTCTCGACGTCGCCCTAGCCGATGACTTCGAATCCGCGACCATTCACCTCTCTGACTCCGATTTAGCTGAACAGAGACGCCGCGAACACGCCGCAAGCGTATCAATCGCGCGACAAATTTCCGTCAGCAGACAGCAAAGGCAGCTTCTAATCCCAATCCGCAACAGCACCTTACGCAGTAAGAAGAAGGCTGCGACTGGCGAAGATGTTGCAGGTGGAAAAGGGAGTCCCTCGGAGAGTGTTGCCAGCGGCGCGAGTGTCACCGTGAAGGCTGGAGCAGGCAGTGCTGGTGCGGATGATATTACTGTGAGAGAAGAAGGGAAGTCAAATACGCCTACGCTGGTTATGACTGGTGATGAGTGGGGAAGAGGAATAGGAAAAGCAGAAAGAGATAGAGTTGCGAGGAAGATGAGAGGAGAAGAAAATGAAAATGAGAAGAGGAGTCCGGTGCTGGAAAGAAAGGAGTGGGAATCTGAGGGGGGGAAATTGTTAAGTCCGCCGGGGGAGAAGAGAACCGAGGTGGGCATTGGCCATCAGTATAGGAGAAGTGAGCGGGCACTTGTGGTGGAGGTTTAGATTGAGTGGGGTGTATGAAGTTCCATTTGTTTGTTTGTTTACGATGGCGATTTAGGCGGGATGGAAATGACTTTACAAGCTTTAAATATTTTACACTTACATTTACATAAATAGGGAAAGAAGGAAAGGAAAGGAAAGCCCCAAAATGGGAAGCTCGGGAAGCAAGCATGGCGTCTGGGCTGGGCCGACGGAGTAGGGTAGGAATGGATTCCGCTGCTAGCTATTGGGTTCTAGCGCGCTGGGTAAATGAATATTAGTTACATAGGCTGGCTTGAATTATAAGCTTACTGTAGTTCGGGGTGGACAAAGACAATATTTCTTTTTTTTTTTTTTTTTTTTTTTTGTCTTTCTGGATTACTATGGCATATCTAATCCCTATTAGATCGGGCATGCCTACTGGTTTTTTTTTTTATACATGTAAAAGATAAAAAGACAAGGTATCTATATTCTAATGTCAACTATACCAACTTTTTTTTTTTTTTTTTTTTTTAGCTAGTAAAGGACACATGATGTCAGGGTTGGGAGTGTTTATGGAATAGGATGGCATTTACATTGGCAGAGCTTCTTTTTACGGAGCAAGCGAGAGCGAGTTTGGTTTGTATACTCCCCATATTTTCATTGCAACATTTTCCTGCATGTTTTTATAACTTGTCCATTTTCGATTCAGTTCAGATCTGGATTGATTAGTTTAAGGATGGGTTTCTTATTCTATTCTAGTAGTCGTTGATGACTTTTTCTTTTCTTTGTATATATTTCCTTTCTGCGGCATACTGCTGTGCAATATACCCCCTTGATATCCAATCTCTTGCAATTCAAAATCCGACGCTCCTTGTCTATCCTTCATCGTCCGCACTCTATGTCCAACCAAAGAGCATACTTAGATGTTCGTTCCTTCTAAATATCACATCGCAGTATACGTGGACGACGAACTCAATAGCTATTGTCGTCCTTCTTTGGTCATTTATTCCAGCCGTGCTCTATGGAACTATACTCTAGATCTAGATCTCGACTTTGATCTCCAAGGTTCCTTCTCCTTATTCTTCCTGTCGTCCGATGATTTGCTGTGAGACTTACCGGTATCGGGGTTGGTGTCTCCGGACCGTAGTCGTCGTTTTTCTCGACCAGATCCATGGGCATCTTCATCTTCATCTTCATCTTCATCTTCATCTTCATCTTCATCTTCATCTTCATCTCCATCTCCATCTTTGTTTCCATCTCCATCTTTGTTTCCATCTCCATCTTTGTTTCCATCTCCATCTTTGTTTCCATCTCCATCTTTGTTTCCATCTCCATCTTTGTTTCCATCTCCATCTTTGTTTCCATCTCCATCTTCACGTCCCCGGCCCCGGCCCGAACGTAAACGACGTCTATGATGTCTGCCACGCCCATACTCATGCGTATCTCCCTTTACACGCCCACTTCTCACATTCTTATCCCCCCCCCCCGGCTCGAACGTGTGCTACTCGCCCTCGCACTTGTGATTATACTCAAACCCCCCTTCTCCCCATTTAACCCCCTTCCCAGCTTCCGCTCTCTCCTCCTCTCCACAAACCCCTCCTCCATCAATTCCCTCCTTCCTATAAACCTCTCCTCCATCAAGCTCCTGCTCAATTGCCACCCCAAACTCTCCCGCATCACCGTCGCATGATTCCTTATCTTATTGGAAGTGCCCTGCTCCTCCTTCCTCGGTATTTTCACAAATTCAAAGCCAAGTCGGTTTTAACCCGCTCTTGATGCGTAGGTATACGTCGCCGTATTCGAGGGGGAGGAACCCCGCCCTATTGAGATCGATAGGGGGAGTGAAATAGAGGAGGAAGTGCCCGGCAGTGTAGGGGTTGGAATGCCAGGTTAGAGAGACGGGGGGAAGTTCGGGGTGGAGGGCGTTGTAGGCGAGGATTTTTTGGTGGACGGTATCAGCAAGGATTTGGGGGGAGGGGCCGAGGTTGAGAGGGAGGAAGGATGAGCTGCAGGGTGGAGTGGAGGGAATAGTTGAGAGTGGAGGTGTGTGTTTAAGATGAGATTGGAGGGAAAATTAAGGATGCTGGGTGGTTGGGATGTTAAGAGGATGAGAAATAAAGTTAAAAGGGTCTGGGCCGAACAGTGAGAATTGGAAAAGGAGTTCGTTAGTCTCTGGAGAGTAGGTTTACCTCTCAGTGTTTGGAGAATAACACATATAAAACAAAGAGAGTGAACAAAAAGCAAAACCTGCCAATTACTCCCAGACATAACATAACTCATAGCCATCTGAACATCAACCCCAACTTCACAATCTAGTGAACAAAACTTCACGAAATGGCCTAGAAAGTCATCAAAGACACCCTGTAGGCTTAACAGAGAAAAACTGTGCGTAGAAACTTTTACGCCAGCCAAGGCATGTAAAACATGCTCTCGATGCAGGACCGCAATTAACCGGGAATTATTTCCTTCTTAGGAATCTCTACTCGGACACAATCGGGCATCTTTAGTCTGTTGGTGGCACTGCCGACCAAGAATCGAGGGCCGATGGATTCTTCCTAACGGAGTAGACCCTTTTCAAGAGAAAGATCCACACATCGTAATATTCTTCCACAACAAGGGCCAGAATGCCGGCTTCGAGCGCTCAATGGGATGAAGATATTGCCAGAGAATAAAGTAGCAAGAGTCAGACGAAGGTACTTAGATGCAACGCACCGCGGCTGTTTGCGCTTGCGCTTATGAGCGCCAGAAGCATGAGAGCCGCGGGAAGAGAGAATTTCACATGCGTCAATCAGTAGATATAGGGGAAGTGGCACGACCAAATCAACCCGTAAGTCGCATCACACTTCGGTATTTGAATAAATAATGAACTTCCTACCACTACCTCAACTCACGCATGAATATTGAATACCATCCTTGATTGGGAGAAGTGGGCAAAAGGAAGCAAGAACGTACACAACTGAAAGCTTAGTGAAGCTCATATCCAACAGAGATGGCGTAAAGTGAGAAAATTACATTGCGCTCATCCATGCCTAGCTAAAAGAAGCACCATCTACCTAATCTAATAATTTTTGTCATGCAGGCAAGAGCTACATGTAACTAAACCCGCCTCGAACGCCAGCCATCATAAATCAATACTACAAGTTTTATCTCATCTGCGTTCGTCTAATTTCCAATATATCATCCCATCATTCATTACTACCCATCTCCCCTAGTGAGTGCCATTAACGCCGTTTTGAACCGGTTCCTCATATTTATCCCAGTTGGCAAGCACGTTACCAATCTTCGGTGAATTCGTGAGACGGTAAACATCCTCGAAATACTCTTTAGTCAACTCGAATGGTCTCGCAGTGACGTTGGGAATATATTTCCCAATCAATTTGCTCGGATCGATGGTTGTCTTGTTGATCTTCTTGAGTAAGAAGCTGCGGAAAGGTTTGACACCTGATCTCAAGAAAGTAGAGTGGAAGGGCACATCAATACCCTTAAGAGGAATGGTAGCAAAGCCTCTTTGTAGTTCGAGGGGTTTGGGCTTGGCTTCGGTTTGTTTGGCGCATTCGCGGATGATCTCAACAAGATGCGCCTTGACATCTTCAAGAGACAACGTTTGCATCAACTGTTGGATATCAATTTTTTGAGCTTTGAGGTAGTTGGTGACACCAGTGAGTGTGTCAAGAGCACGAAGATCACCAGCGCAGACATATTGCATGTTGGCGATGTTATAGTTGACAATTTCCAAGAGCCAGCTGGTTTCTTCGGCGATGTTCTCAACAACGTATTGGAGAGCTTGCTCATTGAAGGTCTTGGATATTCTGCTGGGGTTGACGGCACACATGGAGTAGTTGGATCGTCCCGCGGCATCTCGCTCAACTGCCACTTGCATCGTCAGACCCCTGTAGAAGACAACAGACACCAAACTTTCAATTGGCATAACCTCTGCAAGAGCGGCGAGAGCGGAGTATTCCCCAAGAGAATGACCAGCAAAACTGCTGTCGCGTTGAACGAGACCCTTGGATCGCATGTCCTCGAAGCTTGCCTTTTCCATGAGTGTCAAGGCAGGTTGTGTGAACTGAGTAGCGGAAAGGAGACCTGTTGGTGACCGGTAGGTGTATGATGTGGTGTTTTCATCAACCTCCTTGAACATCTTCTCTGATTTGATAGAACCATCCGCACTCACAGTCTCAAAGGTCATGGACATGTAATTTTGGCGGATAGCTTTACCCCGAGGTCCACCGAAGTGAATAGTGAGCTCCTTAGGGTTGTTCTTCACGATGTTGGTAATTGCAAATCCTAGTGCTGTGAGAAACAATTTTAAGCCAGAGTGCTTGAGATGACTTACCATAGTTGTCCATAAAATGCTTGTCGGCGCGATCCCAGACTTCCTTCGCAACAGGGCTACTAGCGTATAGCTCCATACCCATACCTTGCTCTTGAGAACCTTGACCAGTGAAGACGTATGCCGATACTGGTTGTTCAACTTCGGCCTCACCAAGCAACACCTTGTCTTCCGTCTCTTTGTTGCTGGCCTCAACTTTGATGATCTTTCGACCAGCAACCATACCAACGTGCTGCAATCTAACTTCAAGATCATCGTTAGGAAGAACCATACCAGTGAGAGATGCATGGAAGCTTCGGACACGGCCAATGTGATTCTCCGCGGCCCATGTCTCTACCAAGCTTCGGACAGCTGCGCTTGTGTACATGCCATGGGTGATAGTGCCTGGTAAGTTGGCATAGCTGGAGAACACACGAGACACGTGAATTGGGTTGTAGTCACCGGACACGCGAGCATATGTCTCATTTGACGCTGGGGCTCTAAGAGATAGTGGGGTCTTGCCATTGAGGGGAATGGCATTCTCAAAGTTGACGGGTTGTTCGATTGAGGAGCCATGTCGCTCAAGATAGTCAATCACAGGGTTGCCATGAGAGACGCCGGCTTCGTATTCAACACTGGCAACTTGAATGATCTCTTTAGTTGGTAATTCCAACAGGACTTGACCCCTTGTCTCGACACTTGAGAAGACCGTCTTATTCTTGAAGCGGACGAAGCTCTGCAGACGGAATGTCAAGGTTTGACCAAGGAGCTCGATATCGGCATCATCCAAGTTGAACCACTCCTTAGATCTAAGTACGGCAACATCTTTGCTGGTAGCGAGATGGATTTGCATAGGGGTCTCTGTCTTACGTTGGAAGGTATTTTCGAAGTCGGTGTAAGCACCACGGTACAAGAATTGCGAAGTAACCTCCATGACGGGACGACCTTCCCTGGTGATAGTGCCGCACACCTCAACCATCTTGCCAGAATCTTGATTGAGAACTGCATTGACTTGAGCGGTGGTCGCAACGACGTCTCCCTTCTTTAGTGGATCCGCTCCAGGAATCATACGGAAGCCGTTGGACAGATGGACAAGTTTTAGTAGATCACCGTCAATCGTCCTTGGGAAAATCGGCTTGGTAATAGCCTTCCAGCCAACTACAATGGCAAAGTCCATAGGAGCAAAAACCTCTTTACCAGGTCGGTCAACAAATGCTTCTCCAGTGTTTCCGACAGCGTGCACAAAGTCATTGATATCCTCACTAGTAATGGTTGCCTTGCCACCATCGAAGGTGCCGGTGACTGAAGCATCGAGATCAAGAGCCTCGCTACCAAACCAGGCGCGCCAGTAGAACTCCTTGATACGGTCATTTCTATCACTCATGACCTCCCGAATAGGAGCGTAACCAGCTTCAGGGTGGTATGTGAACCTCAATGGTAGAGAGACTGGCTTGCCCATCACGGTTGTGTCCTTGATCATGTTGACTAGGATTTCGTTGTTGCCGACAACTTTCACATCAATGACCTGCACGTAGTGATTTGGCCTTGGCTGTTCCTTAACGGTGATGACGGTCTTTGACGGATCGTCGGGATGGGTAATCTCCACGAAGAGTCCTTTGACAGGGGCAAAGATTCGCTTCATCGGGTTTGTCTGGAATTTCTGTCCCTGAACAAAAACTTCTGAGGTAAAGAGAGCATGCCTCCATGACCGCTTGCTACCTGCGAGCAAAGATAGCCATGACTCAAGGGATGGAAGAACTGCACCAGGAGAATATGACAGACGGTAAGTGGTTTTATCAGCGTCTTGAGAGACTGTCAAGCCTTCGACGTCAACTTCCTCAGGAGTCTCGATAAGTTTGCCACCAAAGTATTCGATGACTGGGATGGAAGATTCATTACCAGCATACAAGTCTTGGGTCAATCCCTTGATGTGAGCGTTGTGAATGCCATCGAGAATCTCTTTGATGGGCTCATCAACGATCTTTGAGTACTTTACAGCAGTAGGCCCTTGCAGGATACAAGTTCTGCCCACGTCTTGACCAATGACAGCTTCCAGGTCCTCGGATTGCCACAGAGAATCTTTCTTGAAGAAGAATTCAAAGTTCTCGTCAAGTGAGGGTACGAAAGTAGTTGGCTTTTGACCCCTACGTTGGCACAGCATTAGGAAGTGCTGCACATCTTGTGCATTGATGAGTTGTGTCTCAGATTCAGGGTAGGCAGCCAGAATTTTGTCTACAGTTGGATATGGGTCTTCAAGCTCAGAATAGCTTTGAAGTAGAGAGGGTCTGCCTGGTACAGTCGTGAAGCGCTCTTCAACACGACGGATAAAGTCTCCGGTAAGCTTGATGTATGACTTGTCGATCCAACGAGACTCGTGCTTCACAAACATCAAGTCAACCATTCGACGGACAACTTCGCCATATGTCATGTCTTCAAGATCTACCGCTTCACCAGCTTTGTTTCGTCCAAACCACACTTTCTGGAAGTCATCGTTCAGCTTCTTGATGATGTAATCGCGGTTCTTCTTCAGCTCAGGAACACGCTTCTCCTTAGGAAGACTGAAGATCTTCGCATCCATCTCAGCCCAGAACTTGACACCACGGGTGGCAAGCTTGTGGATTGGCTCGCCCATTTCTGATCGAACAGTGATAACACCACCGGCAGGTCCCTTATAAGTCTTCTCCCACTGGCTGTCATCAAGACCTTCAGCCTCGGTGATGGCCTTCTTTGCGTTCTTACTGGTATGCGCTTCCTTGGCTGTCATCATGCGACTACCAAACAAGCATCCATCAAACGGCATTGGTGGGTAGCCAAAAGCTTTCGACCAGCTTCCAGTAAGATACGGGTACGTATCTTCAGCACCACCGAAGCCACTACCTGCAACCAAGATGACATTCTCTTGTCTTCGAATACGCGAGTACATCTGAAGCATCGGCTGGTGGAAATCTTCGAAAGAGTGATGTCCACCTCCACGACCTCCTGTCCATTGGAGAATGACCGGGAACGTGGGATTTGCCTTGGCGATGTTGATGACCGCTTGGATAGCCTCAATAGATCCTGGCTTGAAAGCAATGTGTTTTAATCCGAGAGTCTCAATGTATTCTTGTGCAACCTCGATGGATGGCACACCAGCACCAATTGTAAGACCTTCGATTGGTACACCTTCAGCACGCAACTGACCAAGAAGTGGGATCTGCCATTGCATCGCACGTGGGTTAACGTAGATGAGGTTGACAGTAATGCCACGTCCAGCGGGAATGGCTTCCTCAATCTTTCTCAGGGCCTCGGTCATTGTCTTGGCATTGTAATAACCGCCCCCAGCCAGTTCAATCTGGTATCCTGCATTCATGGTCGCAGCCACGAAATCCCATGGAACAGTGCAAGGAGTCATACCAGCAACCATGACAGGGGGAACACCCAACAGTCGACTCATCTTTGTGTCGACGAAGGTTTGGCCTGCCGAAGTCTTGATCAATTTTGGACCGTGCTCTTTGACCCAGTCAACAGCATATTTGACCGCATGCTCTTCATCACGATCAAAAAGCTCAGGCTTGTAGCCAACTTCCGGGACGGTACCGCTGACGGTACCAGCCAGAATAACACGCACGCCAGTTCCATCTTTATTGCGGCTAGTCAAAACACCAAGTCCAGAAACGCCACCGGGCCCGAAATCAAGGATATGAGTTGCATCGGGGAAGACGGTTGCTTTCTCCCAGTGAACTGGGTCGTGAGTGATTAAGCGTATAAGTGTTGGCACAACATTTCCTTGAACATCCTCTCGGATATCCTTGCCGGTGTTGGTATCATACACTGGAATGGTCATTGACTTGCTATCAATGATGATGTCCTTCAGATCCTCATCAATGTGAGCTGTAGCTTCGGTAAGATACTTGCTGTGAAATGGAGATGTGATCGGCAAGAATCTGTTAACAAACCGAACTTTTCGTTCCGTGAAGGGAATTCGGGTTTGATCAAGGCCAGTTGGTGCCTTGACTTTGCGGAGTTGGAGATTCAAACCATACAGAGAAATTGGCGGACCGGCAACAACCAAATTCCGGGCACTGTTGATGAGCGATATGGCGATATGTCTGTCTTCAGGAAGGTACTTGTTTGTTTCGTTGATGTGCTCCTGAACTTGAGCCTGTGACAAATCACGAATGCTCAACATGGGAGTCGGTGTACCTTCACCATGGTCTACGGAATCTTGTAGAATATTTGGTGCCAGAGAAGTTCGTGGATATGTTTGTTGGCTTCGAGAACCAATCCAGAACAGCACTGTAAGTGCTGAGACCGCAACCTTTTCGAAGGATTCCCACGAGTCTGCAGCAGCTGTGGCAGCCGCCATAACAACACCTTGGGAGTGACCAGTCGTCCCACTGATTCTCTCTCTGAATTGTCCGGGAGTAAGACCCAAAACTCTGCATGTCACAGCATAGTGGCAAAGTTGTACTAAACCAATCAATGGGAAACTGACCGGCGCAGAGACCAAATAGTCGATGTCTGGAGTAGATTCAGGGTCGTGTAACCAAGCCATAATATCCAATCCCTTGGAATACAATTTCTCAGCTCTGGGATCCCGTGAGAGATTCTGTAGAAGTTCTGCAGAATCAGTGATTAAATCCTCGACAAAGACCGAGTATGTCCTGTATAATTCGCGGAGTTCATCAAAATATTCTTCAATATTTCCCTGTCCGCCAAAGACATTGTATATTTTGGCCTCGTCGTCGCTAGCTGCTCGGAACAGTGCAGATTCGTGAGGTCGAATTGGTCTATTGCTGGCTGCTCGTGCTGCATAGTAGCTTTCAACTACCTTGAGCTTCTTTGCATCAATCCCGGGCAATGTAGCAACCAAAGCGTGGACTTCGTTGCCCCTCAAGAAGCCACGTTCAAACTCGTTCAAAACAAGTTTTAAGACCTCCTCGTAGGAACCTTGTGCATCGTCTTCTCCCTCATCGACGTCCCGTGCTACAAATCCCAAATATCTAGCAACGAGCTCAGCAACAGAAGATGGCTCGTCATCTTGTGCAAGTTCATCTGTAGGTTCTGGAAGTGATGCGAGAAATCGGTCTTTGATTTGTGAGGCTTGGAAATGGAGGTTTGTGGGTATCAAAAAAGAGTGTTCTAACGAGCCGTGCGAAAGAACCAGTGGGCGGAGAGATGATGAGGATCGTGGTGTTGAGACGCCCGTTTGAGGGCCGGTTGCAGTGCCGTACATTGCGGGCGGTGGCAGATTGTGCAGGAAGTGAGGAAATTTGTCTCTCTGTTCACGTTGACAATGAGTTAGTTATGAGAATCGTCTTCGAAATTGATTTCGTCTCCTCAGCTTGTTGCACATTGGAAATACTAACATATGCTCAAAACTCCAGGAACTCAATGAAGAGCAGGAGTGGCGCTTTGCTGTAAAAGTTACAGATGGAAGAAGGGAGTCTTTTGGGTATTTTTAACAAATTTCAGTTCGCTCCACCAAAATGCAAAAAGGTAGAGAGTGAAATGATTAAAAATTGAAGATTGGAGTTTGATATGAACAGAAGAACAGAACCAAACTCGTGAGGTATACGGAAGTATCTGCAGCAGAAAGGAAAGTCTGCCCTTTTTTTTTTGACCTGCCTTGCCTTTTGGATTATATTGTGAAGTAGAAGGGAAAAGAATCTTGGGTTCAATGCAAGTTCAATGGATCATGGGTTGTGGTTTATGGCGGGTTATGGTGGTTTATGGTGGTTTCTACTAAGTGGAAGCTTTGGAAGCTCTCTCTCAACGTAACGCCAAAAATTCATTCACCGCACAGGGCAATTATGCTTAATTCGGCTAGTGATTTGTTGGGGGGTTCGATTGAGGTGGAGGGATGGAGGGATAGTGGGAGGAGGGTCATGAATTATGGAGGGGGGTGGAAAGTGCAACCCAGGGCCGAAGGGGGGAAAAAAAATTTAAAAAAATTTAAAAAAAAAAAAAAAAAAAAATGCACACAATGCAAGCAAAGGATATAAGTTCAAGTCGAGAGATACAAGTCACTTCGTATAACACAACGTATTTAGTAAAAACATCAAAGTTAACTTGGACTCCAATCATTCATTGCTTTTGCACGGTACGACGTTTGGCCTCTACCAAGATACGGTGCTGCCCGGACCGACAGATTTCACGGATTTAACATCATGTACACAGTAGTCCCCTCTAGTTGTTGTCGCCCATTAGTAAAATATTGCCGGGACCCTCTTTACTTCTTTCCCCTGAGACCTTCGTGGCACCACAAGGTGCTCAGGAAAATGGAATAGACAATAGTCGATATCTTCTCTCTTGAGCGATAGTAATCAGCGAGGAAAGCAAATACCACCCAGCCATTTGTTGAGTGAGATATGCGGATATGTAAGGGTTAGGGATATCGAATCTACCGAGAAAGTGGTCAGATACGGAAGCAGTTTCACAACATTCCAAAGAAGGCACTTGTACTGTAAGCTTAGTACGTGGGTCTGGTGGTATAGTATCTAGTATGTACCCACGTAACCATGGAGGGGCATTTGCTTGCTGTATCTCCCACCCAGCCGTGCCAGCCACTTCGCACCGCAAGATATGGAGTAGTGAGTAGTGAGATGTCTTTCATAGAGATGTCTTGGAAGGGCTGAACGGGGTCTTTTCTTGCAAGTGCAAGTGCAAGCAGGTGGTGGGTGATGGGTAGCAGGATCGCCCCTAGAACTAAGCAACCCCGGCTTATGCATAGAATCAAGGGGTTCTGGCGGGACCGTGAAAGGCGAGAAATCCTTCCCACTAAGTGACTGACTGATAGCAGCGTGCAACTTTCCACCGTTGCTACTCCGCCTTTGGTGCGAGGAGAGTCTTTCTTACTCATCATGATCCCTCACTCCTAAGCGTGGGAAGCGGGCGGTCCAAGGAAAAGACGATGCATATCGAAAGTCCAAGACATCAGATGGATCATGGATATGGATATGGTATGGTGAGAGAGGCAACGAAGTGCACAGAGTGACGCTTCGTACTAATCCCTCGAGTTCTTGGGTTGGAACTGCGCGATGGCGCTTCACAAGGCCGTTGAGTACGACGGCCTGTCGGTAGCTGGGTAGGGATGGATGAATGTCGCATCTTTTTGCGAGCGTGGGAAGCGGGCGGTCGAGGGAAAATGCATTGAAGTGCAAGGGTGCCCGACGTCACTAGGCCACATTCATCTTTAGCTCCACTAATCTCCCCGTCTGTTGGGAGACGTGAGGAGCACCAAAAAAAATTGTCAACCATTGAGGTCACTCACCTGGTCATCCTAGTGTAAACCTAAGGGAGTGAAATGCTGTTTGGAAAGCGGCTTCTTAGCATCAACATAACTACTTTGTAGACTTAGCTATTTTGTCTCTTTTACTCCGCATCAGCATCAGAGATCCCGAATTGAAAGCGTCTCCTCTTCCACTCTTCCACTCTTCCATTCTTCCACTCTTCATTCCTCCCTCCTTCATACACATACACACGCACACGCACACGCACACTTCCCCTCTCTCCTCCCACCCGCCATTCTAGAATTCACTTTGATTCTTCAAAGTAGACACCAGTTCTTTTCTTCCCTGGGTGCAACTGTGTGCAGACGAAGAAAGATTCTCAAAATTTGCTGTATTTCTATACCTTTAAAGATTCGCTTCGCTGCAGGTTTAGAGGCATTCTTGAGGTAAGAGCTGTCTTAAGTCGCATTTTTTGACACCTTTAAAATACTTCGACACTTTTTCTATGATACCCCCTCCGAATACGATTTAATACTTCTCCCAAATCCAAACGCAAAAATCCTTAATTATGCGTCCCGAAGTCGAGCAGGAGCTCGCCCATACACTCCTTGTAGAGTTGCTGGCATACCAATTCGCGTCGCCTGTAAGATGGATCGAAACACAAGATGTCATATTGGACGAAAAGACCACTGAAAGAATTGTGGAAATCGGTCCCGCAGATACCCTTGGTGTTATGGCCAAGCGAACTCTTGCCTCGAAGTACGAAGCCTACGATGCAGCAAAGTCGGTACAACGTCAAATTCTGTGCTACAACAAAGATGCCAAGGAGATCTACTACGATGTCGACCCCGTTGAGGACGAGCCCGCTCCAGCAGGCCCCAGTGATACTGCTCCAGCCCCAGTAGCATCTTCCAGTTCAGCACCTGCACCGGTTTCTGCAGCTCCTCCGCCACCTAGTGCAGGACCTGCAGCACAAGTTCCAGATGCTCCAGTGGGGGCTATAGATATTGTGCGGTCATTGATCGCTCAGAAACTTAAGAAACCACTCCTGGAAATCCCATTGAGTAAAGCAATTAAGGATCTTGTTGGAGGTAAGCATATCCCTCCCCCGCAGTGTTGGACTTTATGAACATAAAACTAACCAAATTCACTTTCAGGAAAGTCTACACTACAAAATGAAATACTGGGAGACTTGGGCAAAGAATTTGGATCCACACCCGAAAAACCAGAAGACACCCCTCTCGACGAGCTAGGAGCTTCGATGCAAGCTACATTCAATGGCCAGCTTGGAAAACAATCATCATCCCTAGTTGCAAGATTAATATCCTCAAAAATGCCTGGTGGTTTCAATATCACAGCAGCCCGCAAATACTTGGAGACTAGATGGGGTCTGGGATCTGGACGACAGGACGGTGTCCTGCTTCTGGCGCTGACTATGGAACCAGCGGCACGTCTAGGCTCAGAGAATGACGCAAAAGCCTTCCTTGATGATGTGTCCCAGAAATATGCTGCCAATGTAGGCATCAGTCTTGCTGCTCCAGTTGCAGGTGGCGATACTGGCGCTGCGGGTGGAGGAATGATGATGGACCCCGCTGCTATCGATGCCCTTACCAAGGATCAACGAGCGCTTTTCAAGCAACAGCTAGAGCTATTTGCAAGATACCTGAAGATGGATCTTCGAGCAGGAGATAAGGCTTTCATCGGCGCCCAGCAATCACAAAAGGCTTTGCAGGCTCAACTAGACCTGTGGAATGTGGAGCACGGAGAATTTTATGCTGCCGGTATTGAGCCGGTCTTCAACCAGCTCAAAGCCAGAGTTTATGACTCCTCGTGGAACTGGGCACGTCAAGATGCTTTAACTATGTACTATGATATCATTTTCGGCCGACTTCAAGCTGTCGATAGAGAAATTGTCAGTCAGTGCATTCGCATCATGAATCGTTCCAATCCTACGCTCCTCGAATTCATGCAGTATCACATCGACAACTGCCCGACCGAGCGAGGCGAAACATACAAACTCGCAAAGGAACTTGGACAACAGCTCATTGAGAACTGTAGAGATGTGTTGGGCGTCGCTCCCGTATACAAAGATGTTGCTCTGCCCACTGGACCACATACAACTATTGATGCCCGCGGTAACCTTGATTACGCCGAAATTCCAAGGTCTAGCGTTCGAAAGCTTGAGCACTACGTCCGTGAAATGGCCGATGGAGGAAAGATCTCCGAATATGGTAACAGAACCAAGGTGCAGAATGATCTTAGCCGTATCTATAAGCTCATCAAGCAGCAGCACAAGCTCTCTAAGGCATCTCAGCTTCAGATAAAGAGTTTGTACGGTGATGTTATCCGTTCTTTGGCGATGAGTGAAGGCCAGATCATCCCGAAAGAGACGAATGGCAAGCCTAGTGCAGTTAAGAAGAACGGTGTGAAAACCAACGGCCATGCTAAAGCTGGAAAGGTCGAAACAATTCCATTCCTCCACTTGAAGAGAAAAGATGAACACGGCTGGGAGTACAGCAAGAAGCTCACGGGTCTCTATCTGGATGGTCTAGAGCAAGCTGCTAAGAATGGTGTCACTTTCCAGGGGAAGAATGCTTTGATGACTGGTGCCGGAGCTGGATCCATTGGTGCCGAGGTCCTTCAAGGTCTAATTAGTGGTGGCGCCAAGGTTGTTGTGACTACTAGCCGTTTTTCAAGGGAAGTCACCGAGTACTATCAGTCTATGTACGCTCGCTATGGTTCTCGGGGCTCCCAGCTCATCGTTGTTCCGTTCAACCAGGGTAGTAAGCAAGATGTGGAGGCATTGATCGACTACATTTACGATCCAAAGAAGGGACTGGGATGGGACCTTGACTACGTCATTCCTTTTGCTGCCATTCCAGAAAATGGCCGCGAGATCGACAGCATTGATTCAAAATCGGAGCTAGCTCATCGTATCATGCTGACCAATCTCCTCCGTCTTTTGGGTTGCGTCAAGTCACAGAAGGCCGAAAGAGGGTTCGAGACTAGGCCTGCTCAAGTTGTTTTACCTCTCTCCCCTAACCACGGTACTTTCGGAAACGATGGTCTCTACTCTGAGTCCAAATTGGCCCTGGAGACTCTTTTCAACAGATGGCATTCTGAGAGCTGGGGCAACTTCCTCACTATTTGCGGTGCCGTCATTGGATGGACTCGCGGTACTGGTCTCATGTCCGGCAATAATATTGTGGCAGAAGGTGTTGAAGCTTACGGTGTTCGCACTTTCTCCCAACAAGAGATGGCTTTCAATCTTCTTGGTCTTATGGCTCCTTCAATTGTTGACCTCTGCCAGTCAGAGCCGGTCTTTGCAGACTTGAATGGTGGATTACAATTCATCCCTAACCTCAAAAACATGATGACCAAACTCAGAAAGGATATCATGGAGACTAGTGAAGTTCGACAGGCTGTCACCAAAGAAACTGCAATTGAGAACAAGATCGTAAATGGAGAAGACAGCGAGGCTCTGTACAAAAAGGTCACCATTGAACCACGTGCGAACATCAAATATGAGTTCCCACCCCTGCCAGATTGGAAAGAGGAAGTTGCACCTCTTAATGAAAACCTCAAGGGAATGGTTGATCTTGAAAAGGTGGTTGTCGTTACTGGTTTTGCCGAAGTTGGACCATGGGGTAATTCCCGTACCCGATGGGAAATGGAAGCATATGGCCAATTTTCCTTGGAAGGTTGTGTCGAGATGGCATGGATCATGGGTCTCATCAAGAACCACAATGGACCTCTGAAGGGCAAGCAATATGCGGGATGGGTTGATGCAAAGACTGGTGATCCAGTTGATGACAAGGACATCAAGAGCAAGTATGAGAAGTACATTCTTGAGCATTCTGGCATCCGTCTCATTGAACCCGAACTTTTCAACGGATACAACCCTGAGAAGAAACAACTTCTTCAAGAAGTTGTTATCGAGGAGGATTTGGAACCATTCGAGACCTCCAAAGAGACTGCTGAAGAGTTCCGACGTGAGCACGGCGACAAAGCTGAGATCTTCGAGATTCCAGAATCCGGAGAGTATTTGGTACGCATGAGAAAGGGTGCCACTCTACTCATTCCAAAGGCGCTCCGCTTCGACCGTCTCGTCGCTGGTCAGATTCCAACTGGATGGGATGCCAAGAGATATGGTATTCCAGATGACATCATCTCCCAAGTCGATCCCGTCACATTGTTCGTCCTTGTCTGCACAGTTGAATCTCTTTTAGCATCCGGTATCACTGATCCATACGAATTTTATAAATATGTCCATATTTCTGAAGTAGGTAACTGTATCGGATCAGGTATTGGTGGTACTACCGCCTTAAGGGGCATGTACAAAGACCGCTTCTTGGACAAACCGCTCCAAAAAGACATTCTTCAAGAGTCATTCATCAATACCATGAGTGCCTGGGTCAATATGCTGCTTATTTCTTCTACTGGACCGATCAAGACTCCCGTTGGAGCTTGTGCGACATCCGTTGAGTCGATCGATATTGGTTATGAGACCATTGTAGAAGGAAAGGCTCGTGTCTGCTTTGTTGGTGGTTTTGATGATTTCCAAGAGGAAGGCTCCTATGAGTTCGCCAATATGAAGGCTACCAGCAACGCCGTAGATGAGTTCGCTCATGGCCGCACGCCGAAGGAGATGTCTCGTCCTACCACCACCACCAGAAACGGTTTCATGGAATCGCAAGGTTGCGGTATTCAAGTCATTATGACTGCCAAATTGGCTCTTGAAATGGGTGTGCCTATCTATGGTATCCTTGGTCTTACAAGCACTGCAACCGACAAGATTGGTAGATCTGTACCAGCACCTGGTCAAGGCGTCCTCACCACTGCGCGCGAAAACCCCGGCAAATTCCCGTCACCCCTCTTGGATATCAAATACCGTCGTAGACAAGTTGAGCTTCGTAAGAAGAACATCAAGGCATGGCAGGAATCAGAGCTTGAGTACCTTCACGAGGAAATCGCTGCCATGAAGGCGCAAGGTGGCAACTTCAATGAAAGTGAGTATGCTCAGGAACGTGCAAGACACATCGAACGCGAAGCTGCACGTCAGGAGCGCGAAGTTCTTAACAGCCTTGGCAACAGCTTCTGGAAGCGAGACTCTACCATCGCACCTCTTCGTGGTGCCCTTGCTACTTGGGGTCTTACCATTGATGATCTTGACGTTGCATCTTTCCACGGTACCTCGACTGTTGCGAACGACAAGAACGAGTCCTCGGTTATCTGCCAGCAAATGGAACATCTTGGGCGCAAGAAAGGCAATGCTGTGATGGGTATCTTCCAGAAGTACCTCACAGGACATCCAAAGGGTGCTGCAGGTGCTTGGATGTTCAACGGCTGTTTGCAAGTTCTCAACAGTGGTTTGGTACCCGGGAACAGGAATGCCGACAATGTTGACCAAGTCATGGAAAAGTTCGATTATATTGTTTACCCAAGTCGAAGCATTCAAACCGATGGCATCAAGGCTTTCTCCGTGACGTCATTCGGTTTCGGTCAAAAAGGCGCTCAGGCTATCGGTATCCATCCTAAATATCTCTTCGCAACCCTTGACGAAGAGACTTATTCGGCATACCGCACCAAGGTTGAGGCTAGACAAAAGAGAGCCTATCGATACTTCCACAATGGGCTCATCACCAACACATTATTTGTTGCGAAGAACAACTCACCTTACACTGACGAGCAGCAGAGCACTGTTTTCCTTAACCCAGACGCTCGTGTCTCGGTCGACAAGAAGAGCTCCGCCCTTACATATGCTCCAAACTTTGCCAAGAAACCTGTCAATAAGGAAAAGATCGAAAGTACTAAGCAGATGGTTGAGTCACTGGCAAAGGGCGCTTCTACAGCTAACAACAAAGTCGGCGTTGATGTAGAGGATATTGCTGCTATTAACATTGAGAATGATACATTTTTGCAGAGAAACTTCACCGAAAAGGAGCTCGCGTACTGCAAGAAAGCCCCACATCCTCAAGCGTCGTTCGCCGGGAAATGGAGTGCTAAAGAGGCTGTCTTCAAATCTCTTGGTGTCGCAGGTAAAGGAGCTGGAGCGCCACTGAAGGAGATTGAAATTCTCAACAATGAGAAGGGTGCACCAATTGTTACTGTAAGTCGCAACAAAAGTCCTACCCTATTTTAGTATCACTAACAATATATAGCTCCATGGGGATGCTGCGGATGCGGCTAAGAAAGCAGGAGTGAAGGAGATTAGCATTTCTATCTCACACTCTGATAGCCAAGCTATCGCTATCGCAGTTGCAACATTTTAGATGTGAGCGGTGTCATCCGTTCTTGTACGCTGGAGTTCATTTATAAATAGTCGCCTAGTACTGGGTTTGCTGGCGTACGCATGCTTCTGTTTTCTGGTTTGGAGGAGTAACGATTTGGACGATTTTTAATGCGGTTCATAGATAATGAAAAAGATGAAATGATGGGACTCATTTTCACGATGACTTGCTGCAATGTAAATATTAGAAAATTACGTCTATAGAGCTTCCAAGAAATTTCAATAGACTGTTACCAAGAGTACTTTGTGGAATAAAGTACATTATGAGACACTGGCGCATAGAAATGCTTTGTGGATCTGGTGGATGTGTAAATAAACTTGGGCCCGTCCCCGTCCCGTCCCACTGCGCGGCCTAGCAAATTGTGGTGGTGGTTACAGTATTTAGTTCCCGACAGACCAGGTGTTGCTGCTGGTGGTGCATATTCGAGTACAAGATGGGACGAACGAACGCCGAGTGCCCGGGGCTGATCCGATGGTAGTGGAGTTCCGCTGGTTACTCGTACAATAAACTTTGGAACAAAACACAAAGTGAGAAAACAGCCTCAATCATTCTGAGCTACGAGTATATCTTCAATAGTGGATGCGTGAAGATCTTCTTCGACTGCGCCTTGATTCCACAAAAAAAGGGTCATATTTTACCCTTTGAATCCGAGAGCTTTATTCCTTCGAATGCGAGTATGGATGGCAATACCCGATTCCCTCAGGCCGGAAGCCAAAGGTATAGATGCAAAGGAATCTCTACCCTTTATTTGATAGTTGTTTGTGTCACCTCAGAGCAGGTATAGCCGTGTCTCCCGTCCTGCAGTTCGTACCACTGCGCTGGCCTTGTCAGATTTGATGCACAGCCCTAGTACTAATCGCAGCCCCATTCTACCTATTCATCCTTTTGCAGACTTTGTGTGCCCCTCTAAGGAGAAAGCTGTCAGCAAGCTACTTCACGAGAGGTAATAATATGGAAAGTCACAAGGCAGACACCAAGGCAGTTGTACATTTGATTTAAATGTACCATTCCTAGTACGGTCACACTGCACGAGCAAGCAGACAAGCAGCCGCAGCGAGTACCAAGATCCTGCTTGGTGAAGCAGCTATAGTCCTTTCGCGCTTTCATTTCATCATACCCACAGATCATCGCTGCAACATATTATTGCGACGACGCTCCCCATACACAAAGCATAATATTCACGATTCGCGAACAGCTACGAAAGAGAACAAGGACATAACCAAATCGATCGAGCAACGAGAGGCAACCCGATACAAAAGGTTATCGATAAACTTGGCCGGAAGCGGCCCTACACAATAGCTGACGCAGATCATTGCCAGTGCGCCTTCACAGTGGATCATGTCCGCCGACGTCGCACCTCCTGTGAAGGGCATTATCAAGGCTCTGGAAACGGGGATAAAGTTAGCCAAGAGGATTTCGAGGTCTGCGAGCGAAGGACCGCCAAATCTAGCATATATATCGGAATTGGCACAAGGATTACAGAGGAATCTCGAGAAAAGCAGTGAAGCTATAGGCCAGGCATATAAAGATGCGACAGTGTCGTGCGGTCAAGCTTTTGCTAAGACTCTGGTCGAGGATGGTGAGTAGTTTGGTTTATCCGGAGAGTATGTGGGTTGACTCTGCTGCAGATTCTGTACAAAATCGTCTGAAAGAGGTGAGGATTGATCTGATTGACCAAATCGATGAATGTCAGGATTTCGACGAGAACCTCAATTCCTTCCAACCATCAGCATTTGCCAACGTCAAACAACAATCGAAACGATGTCGGACAGAATGTACCTTTATCTTCAATAATCTTCGGGATCGGATACTTGAGACGGATAGACATGACTTTCGAATGGAAGACAAATCCCCGCCTCTGAGTCCTACTACCCCCTTCATAGATCTCTCTCGACGAGTGCCTGTGGCGAATCCGCTGAATCCTCCCTCAACACCAAAATTTCCTCTTCAAAATCTTAGACCAGTGGAAAATATACCGCCTGTCGCAGATCCAGCAAATGCAGCCAACCCATGGAGTCTCAGTGGCCCGTATTTCGATCATAGCGCACCAAAAAACCCTCCTACACCATTACCGGAGAACCAATCTCGGGCAGTATCGCCGCCACTACGTGCAAGATTTCAATTAAGAGATCCGTCACCCTCGCAGCTAAAGTTAATACCCAAGGAGGTGGTTAATTTAAGAATTAATGCCAACGATGAATTCTTGGAGAGAAGACGGCAATCCAGGATTATGTTTCAAGAGTTACGCCACTCCTTCTCCTCTATTGAAGAAAATCGGGCAAGCGAAGCATTTAGTGATGGATCTCCGTGGTCTTCGTACTCGTCTACAAGCAGTCCAATCGAGCGTCACAGTTCCAGAGGCAGTGGATACGACGATTTAATTGGGCGAAAACGTAGCCAAGGGCAAGCATCACAAGGAGGAAACTCGAGGAATGGATCACTACGAGACGCTACTAAACCCGAGAGCGAATTTATATCTCCATATTCACTAAAGCCTCCCATGAGTCCCGGCATCAGTGAATATCAACCTTCAGAAAGCGGTAACTCTGTATTCATGAAAAGTCCAGTTAGTCCACCAACAGCGGAACTTACAACTGAGAACTCCCAATGGGGTCAACTTGCCCCGCCCGCAACTCTTGCTAGCACGTTACACGTTACTGGCTTTCCAGCTGGGATCGAGGACGGACTAGAGGTTGTCCCTCTGGCTGAAAGTGGATTGGAAGTAGTACCACAACCAGAGCCTGAGCCAGCACCAGTCCCGGCCCCGGTGGAGAACCGTAGCGTGAGTCGAATCGACAACCATTTCACACCATCAATCAAATCTATTGAATGTCCAATGCGCCATGATACTTCATTTTATAAGTTCGATGGCTTTTGCCCGGGGGCTAAAGCGATGATTAGGGGGGAGACAGGATTTAAAGTAGTCAAGAGACCTTCGGTAAGCCTCAAACTCGCACTGAGTATCTCGGTGCTGACGATTACTGATAGAGAGATCAGGGTCATTATAGTGCGACTTTATCGGCAAGGTGCATCAAATGTGCATATGAGGTTGGCTGGAATGATGTGGAGAAGGATAGATTACTTGATCGTATGTATACTCAAGGCTTACAATCGGAAGTATGCTCACGCCGCGCAGGGTCAGGAATATACTCAAACACTGGTATTCGATGGCGACAAAGGTTTATTTCCAAATGCCATCTCAAAACAACCACCGTGGACGACCCAATCTATGGCGTAAGTCGACAATTTCCTTTAATGTGCAATGACTAACATGCTTAGTGTATATTCTGTGTTGAAGAACATCGCACAGTCGAAGAACATGATGCCACTGTCTTCTTCAGCGTAACCTCACTCTTCCGCCACCTCGCTCGACACCCTCGTCCACTTCCCCCCGTCGCCGGTATCACCACTGTCTACGGCATTCAGCCGCCTTCCGTCCTCGACTTTGATATTCAATTCACAATTCACGAACCCAAACTTAGCACCTACTGCATGTCCGAAATCCGTTCCGAAGTCCTTGTCCGTCCCTCCGCCTACGCAATCACCACACACCATCCCAAACCCACAGCAAAAACATTCAAAGATCCTGACGGCACCAACTCCATGCATTTCGCTGACGGTGCAAAAATTATCGGCATCACATTCCCGGAACGTTGGGGCGGTCAGTGGTGTATAGGTTATCATGATGGAGAAAGAGGTTCCTTCCCAGCAAACACCATACAATTAGAAGCACCGAGCAAAGAAGAAGTGCTCATGAATACAAAGAGTAGTGTGACAGCGACAGCGAAATGGGATTGGAAGCCATCGAAAGGAGAGAAGGAAGCAGGATGGCTCAGATTCGCAAGAGGAGAAAGAATCCTCTGCGTAGGCTTCTCATTGCAAGACCAATGGTGCTGGAGCGGCTGCACCAGCAAAGGCAAATGGGGCCTCTTCCCCAGCGCCTTTGTCGAAAACCTCACCAGTACCGACGGCTCTGTCCCCGGTATGAAAAGCGGCGCGAGCTCCAGCGGAACCGCGGGAAAGGAAAAAGAAGGAGGAAGACTGGGTTTCGGTCTCGGGGGTAGAATGCCGAGTTTTCCGTTGAGTAGGAATCGCAGCACGAGAGTGGGCTCATCGCCAACTCCGGGGGTTCAGGGGAGCACGATTGCGGGGTTGGTGATTGGACATAGGAGAGCGGCGAGCGTGAGGAGTAATGGGAGCTCAGCGAGTTCGCCATCGAGTCCGTTGGGGGGTCTGTAGTCGGGTTTAGATTCGTTGAGGCCCGGGACGAGTGGGAGTGGGAGTGCGGGGCCAGGACCGGGACCGGGGTCGGGCCGGGGAATAGTTGGTTGAGGTGGGGGGTTGAGCGGGGTTAGCAGTGGTGGTGTAAGTTATGATCATGACGAAGATGATGGATGGATGAATAAAGTGGATTTTTACAAGCCCAAAGGTTGGCGTTGGTAGTTCGGTTGTATTTACTCCCCGGATTTCTGGTCTCTGCTTTGCTCTCTCACTGAGCAAATTTGTATGTTAGTCGGTGCTATTGCTCTTGCTGCTTGCTTTGATTTAGAGGGTTATTTGGAGGACTGATTTTTCGGTAGGTTGATGGAATTTTTGGATAAGATAAGAAGGAAAAGAGATGGGAATGGGAATGGGATGGGATGGGAATGGATAGGAAAGAGCTGAGTTGGATGGATCGAGATACCCTTTGTATACTAGCAGCTATATGATATGAAGAAATATGAACATCATTTTTTTTTTTTTTTTTTTTAAGCATTTGAAAGAGATTGCAAGTGGAATTCGGCATTCCATGAAATAGATCATGATCCCCAAATAGCTACATGGTATTTATTATCTACCACCCCTCTAATCTGATCCTCCCCTCTCCTCTTCGCCCACCACTCCGGTCCATGTACCTATCATCTCTTGACCAGGTTCTTGCCCTCCCTAAAGAAGAAGTACAGAGTACAGTAATACACACGCACAAAATGCAGAAACAAAAGAACGCCTTCATGCCTATCCCATTCATCATCGCCCATCGCCATGATCATCGTCATTCGCCGTATTAGTTGGATGCATGCACAGAAAGCAGATCCGTTGAAAAGCCTTTTCCTATCCCATCCATTCATGCATCATTGCACTGTTTCTTTCTATCCAGTCCCACTCAAGCCAGCGGACGCATTGGAACAGTGCAATTTCCAAAACAAAGTAAAAAATAAAACGAAAACAAAAGACTAAACTCCAGTTGGATGGTTTCATGTCAAAGGGTATCTCTCTCGCTTCTCTCCCGCTCTCCAGCCTTGTTGTTGATTTGGCATCGTGCTCGACTGCTCTTCTTCGTGCTGAGCTCTTCTGGTTTTTCGATCCGCTTATGAGGCTTCCCAGGTTGCTACTTGAATGGTCTGTATATCTCCATCACAGCCATGACCCATCTCATTGAGATTATGTCCCCATTACACCACCTCTCCACCTTAACAACACCTCTTCTTCCTCGCTTCTCCCCCCTGCCCCCTATCCTCGTCCCTCTCCTGTCCCTCGCCCACTCCCCCCACTGTCACCTCACTCGCTCCCGCCAACCCCAATAACCAACTCCTCCTATCCCTACCCACCCTAAAACTCCCACCTGGCCTCATAATCCCATCAAAATATCCTCCCTCACTCCCCATCCCCGCTTGCCCCCCCTCATCATGTGCCGTTCCCGGCGTCTGCGCCGCACTCATCAACTGTTCCCTGATCTTCGCATTCTGCTCGACCAGCTTCCTCGTTATCACCCGAAACACCTCTTCCACGCCCTCCCCACTCTCCGCACTAACTTCATGACAGCAGTCCCAGCCGACTTCCATGCCCCAGAACCCCGAGCTTCGTTTCGACGACGGTGAACGAGCGCCCTCTGCTCCGCCCGACGGTGTAGGCGCGCCCCATAGTCCACCCCCCATATTCATACCGCGATTGTCGTAGCTGCCTCGCTCGCCGCTGAGACCCCAGAGTCCCGTTCCGCCTGTATCGCGGCCGAGTGCGGTGGGTGGCGGGGTGCCGCCAACGCCTGGGGCGAGGTTCTCGGCTACGTAGGCGATGCAGCGCTCGAAGGGAACTTCTCTTGAGGTGGGGTCTTTGGCTACTAAATCTGCCTTTGTGCCGACAACATGAAGGATTATGTCGGAGGGGAGGTTGCGGCGGAGCTCGGTGAGCCAAACGGACATTTCGTTGAAGGAGGCTTGGGATGTTATGCTGTAACAGAGGATGCAGGCATTTGCGCCGCGGTAGTAGAGTCTCGTTATTGATCTGTTGAGAGAAGGAATTAGTACCTTGTATTCATCCATGCTGACAGGATTTCCTTTCTGGGCATCATCCTCCATATGTAAATCCCCTATCTCTAAAAACCGCCACGGGAATTCAAAGGGAATGAAGAATGGCCCACCTAAATCGTTCTTGTCCTGCTGTATCCCATATCTGCAAGCGAACCACAGTATCACTCTCATCGTCCAGAACTCTCTTTGTCATAAAACTCGCGCCAACTGTCGATGTAGTTGTTTTCGGTGCAAACTGATTCTTTATGTAGCGTAACAACAGTGAAGTTTTACCTACACCCTGTGCACCAAGCACCACGATCTTGGCTTCAAGAGAGGTAGACATCTCGGCGTGTTGTATGTGAGCCCGTTCGGAGTCCAAGTGTGGGTGGCGTTGACAATGTGTATGTATGGCAGACTCGATCGATTCCCTTCACCCGGCCGTGGGCTATACAAGAGGCTCAGCTCGAACAGAAAGCTTATACGCAGCCACGTATTGCGTGATATGCTGGGACGAGAACCGTTCGGTTTGGTCACAATCTAGTCCGACAAATATAATAAAACTACGGCGAAGTCGTTTTCGTGAACGAAAGATTAAACCACCCGAGATGGAAAGCACAGAGGCGACGGTGGAAACGAAAACCCGGAATCGAATAACTTGTATGGTGTTGCCTTGACGTCGTTCTTGTTGTCGGTGTCTTGCATCTCTTAGCCTCTTCCCTCCTTTCGTCTCTTGTTCTCCTCTTTTGTTTCCTTTTTCTCTCCTTATCTCAGGCCGTGTTCGCTCGTTCGTATCATATTCTCGTATGGCTTCTCATCTCTTCATATACTCATATCGTTCCAAAAATAAAAGACCTGCAAAAGATGTAAATTTGCGGAGACAAACAAAACAAAACGATAAACGATAAACAATCAAAGAGTTTCCCTTGTTTATTTTATGGGGATTGAAAACTCTCTTGCCTCGGGATATCGAGAAAAGAAAGTTTTACCCCCAGTTTTAATCGAGATTACCATCATGACGCATTAAGCCCCCCAAGGAGGCTATGCATCCCTGTTGGTTTGGTCTGCATGTCATGAGATGCATGTCGGTCATCTCCTGGAGTTTCCGGAGAAAGTTGGGTGTCAGGTGCCATGTTTTCCGTTATCCAGGAAGAAGAGGCTTTGCCTTGGACAAGGAGATACTTAGATAAGATAGGACCGAGGGGGGGTGCCAGTGCGATGCTCTGGAGACTGGAGGGGTAAGTGGGAGATCGATTGGAATGTAGCGCTTCGAAGGTTCCAAGGAATGCTTGAGGCGGCTAGGAGTGTTTGGACCGACTCGTGTTCGGGATGTGCGTGTGGATGTGATTTAGAGCAGAGAACATGGATGGGAAATAGCTTCTTCTTACCACATACCTCCTTCCTACTTCCTTCGCATGATGCTTAAGTTACCACCCTATCTCTTTCGATGAAGGCTACGGCTATATGAATCGTGGTCATTTGCTATGGAATATATGACATAATATATACGAGTACAATATCTACTAGTCTTCCCACCTAAATCTCACCTAACTCTAAGCATACCTTCTCCCTACTGACGGCCAACCACATCTATAGCTTCGCCTTCTCCTTGGGATTCACCAATGGATCGTATATAGCCATGCCCTACCATCATGTTAGATGAAACTCCATGGATGAATACAGAATGAAAAGAAAAACTCACCAAGCTGTCCACAGGAACGGTGGTATTGTGCATAGCTAATCCTCTAGCATCCACCAAAGTAGGGTTCAGCTGGTCCACACTTGAACATCCGATTAATCGCATGTTCATTTCCATCTCATCCTTCAACAATTGCATAGCACGATCCACTCCCGGTAATCCATATGCACTCATAGCATATAAGAATGGTCTTCCGATGCCCACACCCTTAGCACCAAGACACAGTGCCTTGATGATATCCGTAGCCCGTCTTACACCGCCATCAATGTAAATCTCAATGCGATTCTCCCATCCACGTTCCCGTAGAACGGGCATAACTTCGGCGAGAACCTCTATTCCAGAACGTGCGAAGTCTAGTTGACGACCTCCATGGTTAGATAAAACTACACCTTGGACACCAACCTCAACAGCGCGGATAACATCTTCGACGCGCTGAACGCCTTTCAAAAGGATGGGCATCTTAGTAACGGATTGGAACCAAGGAATATCTTTCCAGCTTAGAGCAGGATCAATGAAGCTAGAAATAGCTCTCGCAGCACCTTGGGAATTATCGGTTGCTTGACCGCTGGTTGACTGAACAGATGATCCTACGTCTGTGAACTTCGAACGCATGTCCTTCTCCCTACGCCCTAACTGAGGGGCATCGACCGTAATGAAAAGTCCTTTGCAACCACGGGCCTCGGCATGTTTGATGATCTTTTTGGTAATCTCACGGTCCTTGTTGACATATAATTGTAACCATTGGACCTGATCGCCCTCTGCCGCATCCATAATCTCGTCAAAAGAACATGATGCTAAAGTCGGGATCATCTGTATAACATTGTGTTTTTTGGCCGCACGCGTCAAAACGACCTCTCCTTCCGGGTTTCCAAGCTTTCCTAACGCTGTGGCTGTAACGTAGAAAGGAATATCGACCTTCGTTCCAAGCATTGTGGTGGAAAAGTCAACCTTCTCAACGTCCACTAGGATTTTAGGACGGAACCATATCTTGTGGAAAGCAGAATGATTTTCTCGCATAGTCTAGACATATCAGTGACATGTGTGTTGTATATGGGATTGAAAGTCTTACAATTTCGTCATCTGCACCACTCGAATAGTATGCCCAAGCAGTCTTCTTCATGACATTCCTTGCCACTGCCTCGAAATCCATCAGATTGTAGCATTGCTCCAGTATTGGCATGCGCGAGATTCTTTCTTGTCTTTCTTTCTCCTCTGGCGATTCCTCCTTAACCTCCTTTTCCACTGTGCCCATATCAACATCCCCTAGATGCTTGGACTTATCAAGAAATTTTTCGAGGGTATCTGGTGGATGGATCGGTTCGTATTCTTCTGTCGCATCTTTGCCCTATGTACAATCTTAGCATACTACAAAAGTAAACATCGGATATTTGATTGACATACGGCATATTTGAGAATGATTTTGGGGCCACCAGGATGCTCTATTCATGCGGTCAGTCTCCAATACGCATTGCGCATATCAATTGGTATCTCCCCATACCAGGTAAGAATTCAGTAACATCGTAAGCTTTTCCCTAAAAAAGTTGTGAGTTTTTGCCACTCGAATTCCGTCAGAATCAATTCATACATGAACGATAACCCAACATGACTCTCGCGAGTTATGCTCTGCAACTTCCTGTCCGGTCAATGGCATCTTGTTGTTGATCTCGTAAGTACCGTATGTTCAGAGGCTTCGAATTGTTACGAGCAGAGTGGAGGTAATGAAAATAGGAGAAAGAAAGTATTTGAAGGAGAATGAGGAGTTATCGCAAGATATGAAGCAAATATCATAGATACTAACTAGCTAACGGCCTAAAGTAGTAGTTGTGGATGCGCCTCGGGAATAGGGACTCGATGGGACAAGGCACTGGGTGATGTAGTGGTGGAGCTCTCGGCATGTCCAGCCATTTTTGGTCTTTTCGCTGTTTCGGATGAATGGCTGACGAAACGTACTGCACCTACATTATACTAGACCTTTCCTGTGAATGTATTGTAGTCGATCCATCCATTAGTTCGGCGCATTTCTTCACGCGGAATTGCGTTTCTGAAAGAAGAAGAAAATAGGAGATATCTAGTAGATGTAGTAGACTGGGACAGAAGTTCGTACTAAGGAAGAGAAAAGGCATTTGGTGACCGATTGCGATTTACCTCTGATGTCTATCTGCCCCACCTACTTCGTATACAGTATCGAATGCGGGGAAAGCTTGAGTGTGCAGTGGACCAATCATATGAGAGTGATTGGATTCGAGCTCCGCGATGAGGAAATCTATGCTCAGGCCGTAATGGCGCAAAGGAGTCGTGGAAGAAGAGCTTCCTCTATGGAGGGCAGTTGGTAGCAGTGCGCAAATGGGGTGGCTTGAACTAGAGCGTATTGAAAAGTTATTTTGGGAGGGGAATTGGCAATGGCTGTTGGGAAATCACATAAGATCTGACATCTCATTCTAACCCTAACCTGAGATCTTGCTACTGTCATCAGTCATATTTCCACAATTTCGACTGGATTTCCTACATCCGTTGTCGTTTGGTAGATGGCGGCAGCATTGATCATTATCCCACCATTTCCGCCACTTGGGCCAACCATTAATCTTTGCCATAAGATGCCTTTGATCCCATACCATATAACTTTCATCGCGTCTAGCCATGCCAAGCTTGGTACAAAATCCATCACAATACCGCCTTGTTTCTTTGCCATGAGTCTCTCATAAACCTCCTGCCCTGCATCCCAAAATACAGCTTCTCGACCATGACCACTGTGTACATGTCCGAAGACGTGGAGTCGAGGCTTAACTCTCCATATTGCTTCTAGCAAGCCTGCGCAGCCGAGATTGATGTCTAAGTGGTAACGAGGCGGCGTATGTGTGATCAGAATGTCAGTGTCTGGTGGTATGCGATCCTCCCATGGCGGTAAGTCTCTTTGATATTGGAACCTGCAAATGGTCATGCCATATCAGCCTTAAGTCTCAAACTGAAGCACAAGAGACTTACGCAAAATCTGAGCCACCGCATTGCGGAATATCCGGTGCCCCATAAATCTTCAATTTTCTGCCTCCTTTGAACTTCAGAGTAATTGCCTTGTTCTCCAAGTAGTGCAGGCTTCTAAAATTCAACCTTTTCTTCATGTCTTCGTCTTTCCTAGACTTTGAATCAAAATAGCTGTCATGATTGCCGCAGATAAACACTTTCTCTCTATGTGGCTGACTGTCCAACCAATCAATCTGTGCCTGTATTTCCTCTACCGTCCCAGCATTTGTCAAATCCCCAGCATGAATGAGTAGGTCACCATGTGGAATTGGCATGGTGTTGCAATGAGTGTCCGAGACGCAGACTACGCGGACTGCAGGTTTGTTGCGCGGGGGCTTAAACGGGGCGCCACGGAGGTAGAGGAAAATGGCATGAAGATGGTAGATCAATGTGCGCAAAGGAGAATCCAGCAAGGAATCAAGGACTGTTGGTGGATCGAATATTGACTTACGACGGGACCAAGGATATCGCGCCATGGTCGCGGCTGTTTCTCGTGTTGAATTCAAGGTCAGTCGTAGTGCAATTGACCGCAATTGTCATTTGAGTGGTGAGAAAAGTCTCCACTAGGTTGAAGAAGAGAAGAGCATTTGCGACATAAGTCAATCAAGACCGTATCTGCCCGGCTGTCTTGCTTTTAACCCGTAAAGTAGACACATTGCCAGAGCACACATTCATCCTAAGTGAGCAGTGATAACTGGCGGGGTCAGTTGCGCATGGATGGTCTGATACTGTATGACAGGGGACTGTAGCCACTCAAACAGCCTGTGCGAATCAAAATAATCCCCAAGAATTAGCGATGCCATTTCGTCATGGGGGGTACGAACCTTGGCCGGAACTTCCAGCTGAGCCAGCTTGTGAATAATGCTTCTAGGTCTGAATTTGTTGTCAAGAGTTGCCGTACTGCCGACTTTTATGAACAATTCGACTTCCTCAGCTTCACTACATATTTAGAGCTGGCTGGGAAGATCAGATCTCCTCTCGCAGATTTGCATCGACGAAAATGGCTTCCCTCAAGACACTTTACGAACCTAACCCGGACCTTGGAAATGCCTTACATACTAATTTCGAGTAAGCAACCTACGACTGTGTCAAAAACAGATTTTTAACCAAGCTGTGTAGGGTTGATTTCGTGATCGATTACCGTTTTAACGCAAAGAGTATACACCCCCCACCTCAGCAGGGTCTCAAGCCACTAATCTTGTGTCTATAGAAAGGGCAGAGGCAGAAACACAATTCACCAAGCTCGTTGAGGCACTCAATGACGTCGGATTATTGACTGAAGTCAGGAATGGTGACAACTACTCGATATTACTATTCGTCAAACACGCCTCGGATAGACATCTCAGAACCGAAGTATATCGATCTCGGGTGCAAGATTGGCTATATGGAGTTCGAACAGCTGCGCCGGAGAAGGACATGCAAGCGGCTCTGAGTGCGGAACCAATGACGGAGGCAGAACGACTGCGACTGATATACCTACTTATTACAAAACCAAGAAATGAAGGAGGAGCGGGGATTACTCCAAAGAAAGGCGAATGGAAAGGAGTCGAATCTATATTTCCGTTGCACGATCACACATTCAACAAGGCATGGATTAAAGATTTGAGCGGCAAGTATTTGCTCGACCAAAAAGACTTGGAGGATATCAAGAACAGATTTGGAGAGAAGATCGGCTTTTATTTCGCCTTCTTGCAATCCTACTTCATGTTTCTGGCATTTCCTGCTGCATTCGGTTTCTGTGCTTGGGTTTTGTTCGGTCAATACTCGCCAACTTATGCCATTGTTAATGGTCTGTGGTGTATTGTGTACACAGAGTACTGGAAGAAGCAAGAAACCGATCTCGCAGTGCAATGGGGTGTACGTGGAGTCTCAAAGATTCAGCATAAGAGACCGGACTTCAGACATGAAAATGTTATCCAAGATCCAATAACAGGAGAACAAATCAAGGTATACTCACCTATCAAGCGATTTTCTCGACAGCTATTGCAAGTGCCATTCGCGATTTGTGCCACGGTAATCTTGGGAAGTTTGATTGCAACATGCTTTGCTATCGAGATCTTTATTTCCGAAGTTTACGAGGGACCTTTCAAGTCATATCTGGTAGGTTTCTCTTATATTGATATAGTGATGGCTGGGCTAATCATAGATAGACATTCCTGCCAACTATCATACTTACAGTGCTCATGCCAACACTGTCTGCACTATTGACCAATTTCGCATCTCAGTTGACCGAACTTGAGAATTATGAGACCCACGATGGTGAGTGAAATGCGATCTGCGAAAGACAAGACCCTAACAACTTATAGCACACGACGCGGCAATGGTCCAGAAGATCTTCGTTCTAAATTTTATAACTTCGTACATGCCAGTTTTCTTGACTGCATTTGTCTACGTTCCATTCGCCCAGTATATTGTCCCTCATTTGGATATCTTCCAGATTGCCGTCAAACCATTCGCGGAGAATGAAGAGCAAATGACCTCACCAAAAGCCGGGTTCCAAATCGATCCGGATAGGTTGAAGCAGCAAGTCATATACTTTACCGTCACTGCACAAATTGTCAACTTTGCTCTTGAAGTAGTTGTACCATATCTCAAGAGGAGTGTCTTCATGAAATTCAAGCAAGTCCAAGCCGAGCGTGCTGCTAAGAACGGTGCATCTCCTACCCAAAACGAACACCCCGAAGAGACAGCTTTCTTGACACGTGTGAGGAATGAAGCTGAGCTTGATATTTATGATGTTACCACTGATTTTAGAGAAATGATCATTCAATTTGGTTCGTGCCACTGAACTTAGGAGCCGAGGAAAGGATGCTAACAACCATCAGGCTACCTATCTCTATTCTCAGTAGTCTGGCCACTAACAGGGCTCTCCTTCCTTATCAACAACTGGATTGAACTCCGTGGTGACGCTTTCAAAATTGCCTTGGAGACTCAACGACCGGTACCTTGGCGGGCAGATTCTATTGGTCCTTGGATTAATGCCCTTGGCTTTCTCTCCTGGCTGGGAAGTCTTAGCACTGCCGCTCTTGTATATCTCTTTTCAGGCGATGGTTTTGGACCCGATGGCACACCCTCTAATATTACGGGATGGGGGCTTCTTCTCGCCATGTTTTTCTCCGAGCATATATTCCTTGCCTTGCAACTTGCAACCCGGATTGCATTGAGTAAAATTGATAGCCCAGGGCTGCAGAAAGAGAGAGCTGAGCGCTTTGCTGTGAGGAAGTACGTTCTCCCTGATTTGTTTTCTGCGTTTGTGGCATCCTATCATGATGCGTCATACAATTATGTAAATAAAGGCTAATCAGTGATACAGGCAGTATCTACAAGAAACAATCTCGCAGGAAGCTGCCGAGAAAGCTGCTTCTGGAGGCATTGGGCAAGGTGAAAAGATCAGCAAGAACACTCTTGAAGAAGAAGCTAGAGAGTCAACTCTCAACGGCCACGGCACTCCTGAGGAGAGGTATGTCGAAATCATATAGAGATGTGAGTCACCTAAACTGACAACCGAGAATAGATTCTGGGCACGACAAAGAGGTCGTGGTGAGACAATCGCCATGGGGAAAAGCTATATTCACAAGGTACGGTCAAATCATCATCGATTCAAACAAACCAATAGCTGACACGCGTGAATAGGCTGCGACTCCAGAATCGAAGAAGGAGCTTTAATGACTTGATAACCACGATTTCATCTTACCCCGAATATCTTCGCACTTTCTGTCTATCTGGAAGAAGCATTTGATAAATGGCAACCAAGTCGGCGAGCGGGGATATGGTGAAATAAAAACAGAGGCATTGGCTGCTTGGACTATGAATGTGGAGATGGAGCTGGAGCTAAGTAGGGAGAATAGCTTTGTCGTAATAATATCAAAGTAACATGCAAACCCCCACAAAGATCAACTTTTATACAGCAAATTCAGAAATCAAGACTCAAATTCCAACTGCAAAGTCCCTTTTCAAAAACACCAAAAATGATTACTGATCAACCAGATCTGCAAGTAAGCGCGCGGTTCCTTTCCCTTCCTCCCCAGCTCCCCTGTTCAACACCCCCAGTTCGGACCCCAAGAAAAATTTGGTTCTTTCCTTCACACAAGAAGAGAGAGCCGCACAATTGTAGATTTGCAACAAAAAGGATTTTCGGGCCTTCTTTTCTTTCTTTCTCTTTTAACGGGGCCGGGGGACGGGACGGGGGGGCTTAAAGAGAGGATCTAGGGTATGGTATGGTATTGTATTGTATGGTAGGCAGGGAAGAGAAGGGAAGGGAAGGGAGGACCTTGGGGGGTTTGGGGGCGAAGAAATTGCTTTGAGGGGATGAGGCTCTTTTCGTTAGTTGGTTTTGGGAGAGAGAGAGAGAGAGGTGTTTTGGGGGCTGGAACTTTTTGGGGCGGTCGAGGGCTAGGATTAGAGTTGGAATTGGAGTTGGAATTGGAGTTGGAGTTGGATGTGTATGGTATGGTATGGTGCGGAGATCGAAGACATGGATTGAGGTTCGATTGGATGAGGTACGAGGTGTTGGTAGATAGATGAATGAATGAATGAATGAATGAATGATAGATAGATAGATAGATAGATAGATAGATAGATAGATAGATAGATAGATAGATAGATG